>CM026285.1:15144087-15476724 GCA_014851415.1 Cnaphalocrocis medinalis
CAGTCTGTTGATTTAAAATGATTCTGTAGATAAAAAAGACGGCAAATGCCGTCTGACTTTCGCAACCCTTTAATGCCGAGCTAATGGTAAAAATACCACACGCCATCAGGAATAAATGGATACAAAAATTGTGTCATTAGTTTACATCAATTCTTACTAATGTAAGATACAAAAATCTATCGATTTCATTAATACGGAGTCAATCAAAGCTATTTCCTATTCCTAATGATGACGCTTATTGGATCCAATTTAGGCGTTTCCCGCTAATGGCGACTGTTTGGCTGGCACTCGATCATTGTGCCGAGACGTGACGTGGCGGACCTAAAGTGTGCCGGAAACTGATAGGGCATGGCTATCAATGGATCTGCCACAATTGTCGCCTTTTTAAGGTATCTACGCGCACATTATACCGAGCCGTAGCGCAGTGCAAAATGCCTAGGAAACTGTGACAGCCACTCAAACACACACACATACAAACAAATACACACACACATGACACATTTTTCGGATTGGAGTAGTCTTTTGTTTTGATGGTCCCCACGAATTCAGATACCTAGAAGATTTAAAAGAGCTTCTTCAATAAAGATTTGTGTTTTAAATCTTAAAAAAAAACAAATCTTCCGAAGAGATCGTTCGTATTTTTTTTTATGTGATAGATAGCAGACGAGCAGGCGGATCACCTAATGGTAAGCAATTGCCTCTGCTCACGGACACTTGCAAAACCAGTGGAGTTACAAGTGCGCTGCCAACCTTTTATCCCCTTCCCCCCGGGTGGGCCTCCGGTACCCTCACTCACTCGGCGAAACACAGCACAGGGGCTCGACCGGAGTGATACCACAGCCTCACAAAAAACCGGCGTGAAGCATCACGACTGTATGACGATCACGATTGTATGACAATTTTATTATTTTATGGCGCTTCGCCACATGCTATAATACCTAATAAGTTAACAATATCCTTGTTTGTAAACAACAAGTCAAGTATTTCTACTGATTTTATTCTACAGGATAATAAAAGGATAATAGTCTATTTGCATAACTCATTAAAACTCATTTCTGTCGTCTTTATCTTACTAATCCCAGACTAAGTAGATAATCTAATATATTCAATTATGATTATTTTATGTTCGTAGTGATAAAAAATGTAATGACCCAGTAATAAAAGTTATGTAAGTAATACGTTTCTATATCAAAACAATGAACTGAATAACATTTAATTTACCGGCATTTCAACTAATCGTTATCGTGTTCTATAGAATGTGTAAAGATAGAGTTTACAACAACACATCTTTATTTACCTAAGTACTACAAATAGGTATGAAATTCGTTTGTTACTGCCGTTATTCGCTTTTATAATAACTTTTTTTCTTGGTTGGGGTTCAAATTAATAACAGTTAAGATAATAATTAACAAGATAGTAATGTGTTCTATTTAGACTATCATCGCAGAGGATCAAGCAGGCTTGAAAAAGGACTTTAGGAATAGAATGGAACAACGATGCCGTATTTAAACAAATTATGTAAGATGTTACGTCATGTTGTTCTTTTCGCTTTAATAAAGGCTTATGTAGTTTTTTGTTTTATTTTCTTGAACTAAATCCTGACCTCGCCTATGAGTTTTAACTTATGTCTGCACTTAATGAACACCTAAAAGTTTGATGTTTGAAGAATTTTCTGCGACAGATTTGCGTGTTTTGTACTAGCAAACCTTGACACTTCAACTTTTACGAGCTATGTTGTGGTATACTTAGGTATATCTGTCTGTACATAATCGTGCGACAGTGCTAACGCAAGGACGTTGGCTCTAACTGACCGTTTCAATAATACCTAAGTAAACAAAAAAGGTAGGTAGGCAAGTATACAAAGATATTTAAGCGACGGATGAGGAAATAACCAACCAAACCTTAAATATAATTAAAGTGCTAAGATCTTAACAAATCAAAATTTGATAATTTTTACTTGTAATCTTGAATCTAGAATGGTCTAATAAGTATTTGTAAAGGTCATTTCGACCATCATCATCATCATCAGCAACCCACGCTCGTCCACTGCTGGACATAGGTCTCCCCCAATGCACGCCACCGCTCCCGATTTTCGGCCACTCTCATCCAGCTCACTCCAGCCAGCCTTCGAATGTCGTCATCCCATCTTGTAGCAGGGCGTCCAACACTACGTTTGCCGAGTCGCGGTCTCCACTCAAGGACTTTATAGCTCCAACGGTTGTCAGTTCTGCGGCTAATGTGACCAGCCCACTGCCACTTCAGTTTGCTAATTCGGTGGGCTATGTCGGTGACTCTGGTTCTCTGTTGGATTACATCATTTCTGATGCGGTCCTTCAAAGATACTCCGAGCCCTTTCCATAATACTTAATGTAACTAATGTAATGGGAGTGTGGAAAATCTGCTAGATGGCGTACTGTTAGGTATACTGAGATCCAATTTCAACGTCATTGTTTATACATCAAAATTAACCAATTATACCGTGTAGATGGACCTCAGATCTACACCATCTAGCGGATTTTCTACACGCGATACCCATGTTTCTCACCTCGCTAATCTTCTTCTCGTAGTCCCTGACAACGTGCAGCGTCACGGCCTTGGGCAGCGAGCTGAACACCTCATGCTGCAGGTAGTACCGGAACTCGTCGAAGGTCAGCTCCTGGGAAGACCTGAAGTGGTCGAGGCCCTTCTCCACGCCGTACAGGTCGAGGAGTGTGCCGATGTTCGCTGTTAGGACCTGGAAAAGGAAGTTAAAGGTTTAAACCAGCGATCGTCACACTTTACTGCTCAAGAGCCACACATAACAATGTGAGCACTAAGGTCCGGGCCGCATTATATGAGAAGTACAGATGTGTAGTTACTATTAATTAAAGGAATCTACTTTACCGCGGGCCGCAGTTTAACGACCACGGGTTTAAACCCTTAGACAAAAGGGTGCGTTTCTACAGAAGCCGATCTGCGTGGAGTTGAGGGGAGACTTGTAAAAATTGACCAATCACATTACTCATCAGAGATGAGATGTGTATTTTGAGCAATGTGATTGGTTAATTTTTACAAGTCTCCGCTCAACTCCACGTTGCTCCGCTTCTGTGGAAACGCACCCTAAGCCTTAATTCTCGAACTTATTTTTCTATATAGGCGTTTGGTTTGGTACAAATACTTACTTGTAGGTAATATGGTATTCTAATTACAGACTAAGGCAATCCTTGGACCACAGTACCTACCTCTTCTTCTCGTATCTAAATTACTAGTTGACTGACATCTTCTATTTTCTATACTATTTATAAAGAGATAACTTCTATAGACAACGACAAGGCTTATAGGTAAACCGAAAACGCGAAACGCTTGCGTGATGTAATTTAGCACAGCGCCATCTATTAGTTCATTTCTGAATTACGGTCCCGAAGCGAAGTGAGGGCGGGCCACTATCCATACTAATATTATAAATGCGAAAGTAACTCTGTCTGTCTGTCTGTCTGTTACTCTTTCACGCCAAAACTACTGAACGGATTTAAATGAAATTTGGTATACAGATGGTCTAGACCCTGAGAAAGGACATAGGCTACTTTTTATTGCGAAAAAGGGGTTGTAAGGGGTTAAAAGTGGGGTAAAAAGTTACTTTTCCACGCGGACGAAGTCGCGGGCGGCCGCTAGTTATGTAATAAATAAAGAAATAGGTTTATTTGCAAAACGAAATAGTTAGCCGTAGTAAATTAATTTTCTGTGACTCCCACACTAGGCTTAGCCTGTCCTGTCATATCGTGCGATATCTCCCAGGGTCGGAGATCTTTAAGAAAAATTTGAACTTTTTCAATAGTCGTACCTGACCGGGAATCCGTAGCCTTCACGTTTTTAGGGCGTAAGCTAGAAGATACAAAAAATCTTGGTCGGGATAAGAGCTTGTTATAAGATTTTGTCCATAAAACAACCATTGCAAATAACGAGATGATGGGCCGCTCGAGCTCCTTCAACCAGACAAGTCTTATTATCCACACGACAACGCCATATCATTACGATTGTAGCCGTAGGTAGGTACAGTCGAGTTCAAAAATATGTATTACACTTTAGGACCTTGTCACAATACATATTTATATGAAAGTGGCAGTCGTTTTCTCATATATATGTACTGTGACAAGGTCCTAAAGTGTACATATTTTTGAACTTGATTGTACAACCACATTTAGGTTACTACGAACCGTCATTTGAACCATACTTGTTTGACTTAAAGGTGAGAATTGATTATATGTATACTTATTTTTTTATGTGATACCTAGGTAACAGACGAGCAGGCGGATCACCTGATTCAAAGATTTTTTACCTAGGAATTCGAGCATTCATGTCCTATTTTGTCAAATATAATTATTAAATATGCGTAAGTACGGTACGCAAAAGCGAGGCAAATAAAAGTTGTGTAGTTTTCAATAAACAACCGTTGAATAAGTGTGCAAACCACGCTTCGGCATTAATGGGCGGGCTCGACTGGAGTGATATCACGGCCTCACAGAATACCGGCGTAAAGCAGCGACTGCGCTGTGTTTTGTCGAGTGAGTGAGGGTACCGGAAGCCCCATTGGGGAAAGGGGGTTTTGGGGGAAAGGTTGGCAGCGCACTTGTGACTCTACAGGTATTGCGGGTGTCAATGGAAGGTGGCAATCGCTTGCCATCGGGAAATCCGTGTTGTTTCTCTGACATAAAATAAGACCAGTAGGTCCTTCGTAACCTAGTTCGGTAACTAACAATGGCTATTGTACCATTACATAAAACTTTAGTACAATAACAGAGTGTACAGTAACGTGAACTAAGAAGTATACAACCTCATTCAAATATGAACCTTATTAGGCCTAGCATAAGAGTCGAGGTGTTTACATTTTATTGCAGGCACTGTACTTGTGTGCAACGTGCTATCGGTCGGCGGCTCGCGCCCACAGCTGCGCCGGCGCATGGACGTTGACTCAGTGATCCAATCATGCTTAGATAATAATGAGTCATTAATGTTCACCAATATTTTAGTTACGCCGGCCAATCGCAACGATCAGCCAAGATTTTTCACCAGATTCTTCAGATTTCTGGCCGTGGGAGAGCCACGCTTCGGCATGAATGTCGGCTTGACCAGAGAGATATCACAGCCTCATAGAAGACCGGCGTGAAGCAGAGCCTGCGCTGTTTCGACGTGTGAGTGCGGGTACCGGAGACGCAATTTGGACGCAAATGGGTTAAAGGTTATTACTGGTGAACTTGCTGGTATCTATGGGCGGCGGCCACCGCTTGCCATCAAATGAGCCGTCTGCTCGTCTGCCACCTAACACATAAAAAATATAGTAGCGATAGCTTGATTTCTATGATGGAGGACTTTGCCTAGAAGTGGGACATTATATACAGGGTGTATCTGTGAACATTTACATCCCTTTAACCACCTGTTCTACCAACCATTCCGAACAACATTTGTTCTATGACTTTTGAAAATTTGCATAAAAATTTTTCATCTTTCCATACAAAATCGGTCACGTGACTTGGCCTTTTTGTATGGGGAGTCGAAAAATTTTTCGAAGAATTTGGTAGCAAAAGTTGCTGAACAAATGTTGTTCAGAATGGTTGATAGAACACGTGGTTAAAGGGATGTAAATGTTCAGAGATACACCCTGTATAGCCTGATACTTTACTTTTTAGTAGAGCCGACCTTCTGTGTCTATATATTTGTTGTATAACTTTCAAAGTACACAGCGTAAGATCAACACACGCGGTGTAGGCGTAGCCATTAGCCAGACGTGACTCACCATACACTCAGCTTATTACTTCGCTTGCTAAACACTACTATGGCTACTATGTTTGTATGTACAGTCAGCTATAGTTACCATGCTCGTACCTAAATGAATTTTCTTAATCAACCTAAGTACTTCATCCAAATGAAATGTAGGTAGGTGACGTAACTGTAGGCATCATTCAAGGTCTCATTGATTGGCTATCTCTATTTATGTTTCGGCCCCGCGGGGCGAGAGACTATTTGGCCGCTCGGGGCGGAAGACTTTTTGCCCTCAGGGGCGGAAGGCTACTTTGCCACCCTATTTTTAAAAAGATTTGACAGTTTTGTATACTTTGATGTGTGGCTGTACGTACTTGAAGCACTTGTGTCACTACACACATCAGATAACATAAATACGCTGGCTATGACTATAATGGATAAGGAAAACCTGCGATAGAGATATATGACACGGCATAATAACGTCGTAAGACCCAAAAGCCTTTTAAAAGGCATAAAGCAATTGATTTTCGATTATGTCTGCTGTCTGGGCCTTACGACGACATCATAATATCTCTGTGTTTTATTCCTAGAAACTTCATCCAAACTTGCTGCTTAGGAGCTCGGTATATTTGGACGATGATCCAGAATTTTGTGACTGAATCGTGGTTACACCTTTAAGAAACTATCCGAAACAGAACATTTCGTTTTCCCTCGCCACCGAGTTAATGGTACAAAAGTACCTACATACAAACATAATATTAGATTTGCAAAATTTAGAGGATCCTACAAGCTTATATTCGAATCAATGACTTCATCTAAAAGGAGCACATCGTTATCCGCTGAGCTACCGCGATTGGTTGTTCTGGTAACACATTTACTTATTTACCGTTTGTATTGGTAATTTTGCAGTCGACTTTACCTAAGCTACTTAAGTAACAGCATACATTAAGTAAGTTACTCGTATTCTTTTCTCAAGACTACTCATGGCTAATGACTGCCGCCGAGGAACGACCTTACAACGCCCACCCGGCTCTGTCTGTCGGCGTTTACACGTCATACAATCCATACAGCTCTCATAAACTTATTACTTCAGAAAAACTTAGGTAACTACAAGACTTGTAATTTTGCAAGTTAAGTTTTTGATGGCATTCAATTTCCACGACTGTACATCGGCGTACCATTTTACGCAGTAATGATAGCAAATCAATAAGCAATCGTTTTTATGTCACTTTAAATGTCACTTTTGACGCGGTCTGCGCGAAAGTAAGAGTGACATTTCATGGTACATTATCGATATGAGGGCTGCCTCAATCTGAAAAAACCGGCCAAGTGCGAGTCGGGCTCGCGCACAAAGGGTTCCGTAGCAGCAAATATAATAAACTTAACCAAAATTACAGTTAAATCAACCTATCTCAAAAACTATAAGAGATACTTTGATCAAACCAAAAATCGTTGAAAGAGTTAATTAGCATGCATCACCTCTATTTTTTTTAGAATTTTATACCCCGTAGTTATAAAAATAGAGGGGGGGGACATACTTTTTACGACTTTGAGAGCTGATATCTCAAAAACCGTTCACTTTAAGAAAAATGTTTTTTAGAAAACTTTATATCATTTTAAAAGACCTTTCCATTGATACCCCACACGGGTATGTACATCGAAAAAAAAAATTTCATCCCTCAGTTACATGTATGGGGGGCCCCACCCCCAATTCTTTTTTTTACTATTTAGTGTCATATTTTTGTAGCGGTTCATACAACACATATTCCCATCAAATTTCATCACTGTAGTACTTATAGTTTCCGAGTAAATCGGCTGTGACAGACGGACAGACGGACAGACGGACAGACGGACATGACGAAACTATAAGGGTTCCGTTTTTGCCATTTTGGCTACGGAACCCTAAAAAAGAAAGCTTATTATAATCCAATGATTACAAACACAAATGTTTGTTGAAACAGATAATTGTGTTAGTTTTGGATATTTGTGGCAACTTCTTTGTTCCTGGATTTCGTGAGACATTAGAAACAGTTGTTTAACACCCTGAGATTCATGAGAGGCATGGGCCGCAGGTTCGATTCTGCACTAGGTAGGTAAGTAGGTAGGTACCTACCTACCTAATAATATATTTTATTGAACTAACGCTTATAGATTTCCTAGCATTCATACATGATATCTGATAGGGCGATGGTATACCTTCATTTAAATTTACCACCTATGTACCTATCTACTGACAGCCACACATCAGGTTACCACAAACTGAAATTTCCTCAATTAATATTCAACCTAACACTGTTCGACAGAAAGATGAGAGTCAATTGAAGAAATTTGACAGTTTTGTATAAGTACTTTGATGTGTGGCTGTATAGTCAGATTTTTAATTACGTATACCTACCTACCGTAATAAACTGACAGACGATGGCATAATTTACGGAAACTTGACATTTGCATCTCTGTCAGTTAAGTAATTCATAGATAATTAAATAATTGCATCGGTCAGTTTAGTGTTTATACTCTGATTCATAATCATGATTGTAAACTGACAGACGAAAATGACAAGTTTCTATGCATTTTGACATTTTGCATGTGTCAAATTGAGTGATAATGTATGGGGATGAAACATTGACATCTGTCAGTTTACTGTACATGATTATGAATCAGAGTATAGTAGTGCGACAATTAAATAAAAATGGAGTAGGTATACCATTACACAATTTGTTTTTTGTCTTTCCTAATAAGTCTAATGAAGGTTAAACGTTTTTAATTGTTACTACCAGCTATTAGGCAGGTGTAATAAGATACTGTATCTACACTAATAGTTAATCATAAAAGTCAGTTTTTGGCAAGGCCCACTCCAAAGTAGGCGGAGTTGTATGACATTTCAAGAGCGATTTGGTCAGGGCTGCTACCAAGCGCGAGAAATACCAGTTGTAAACATACCCATGACATAATACTAGTACAAACCTCGCAGTTATCTGGTCAGATAGGTACCGTTGAAATTGGGTTATCCTAAAGATATGCCAGTATGTGGTTATAGAGCAACAAGGCTATATTTGCAATAAAATTACATTGATAGGAGGGACAATTATAAGAATGGATTTTTTAAATGTTTTAAACAAATGTACTTTATAACATTACAATAGGTACATAGTTACTTGTTTGTAAGCATAAGAAAATCTACATATTTGTCCAGTGGGGCGCTATCTCTGGTGGGATTTAGTTAACGCGGACCTTCAAAAATTATACGGATGTTTAGACCATCTTAATAAATTATACAAAAAGCCAATATTTTTTTCAGTATTCTTCATACTCCCCGTAGACAGTGGTGTGATAAAGAAGAAGCATTTTAATATAAGCAGCAGTGGGTGGATGTGGGTTAATATGATGATGATGATTCCCCATACTTAGAACTGAATTCTTATTTCCTTTCGATTAGTATTACTAGTATGTAGTAAAGTTAGATGAGCTACGAAGAATTACTTACTTACAAGTGGCAACCCTAGTGTCCTAGTGGATTGCGGATTGTCCGAGAATGTAGGGTTCCATAAATGGTGCGTGAAAATGACTCGCGACATTTAATTTTATTGGTAAGTATGTTATTATTATGCGGCGAGTGGCGCAACTAATCGAGTGACATTTGTAACTATAGTGTGCTATAGTAATGAAATCAGTGACATTTTTGCTTCTACGGTATTTGCTTACTCATGGCTTTAGAACTTAATTAACTTATAGTTTAATGTTTTTATAGTGTAACAATTCAGGCCATATAGGAAATAATGCTTGGCGCTACATAATATTAACAAGTTTATTATGTTAGAAATTGCTTGGCGCTACATATTAACAAGTTTATAAAATAGTACAGTCGAGGAAATTATATGTTTAGGATGACTCTTAGAATGACTCAGAAATTTTTGTTAAAATATGAGATGAATTACAATAGAAAAAACATTAAGAAAAAAATAACGCATTTTTATACAAATTGCATGAGTCAGCTTACGACTTTTTGTGAAAGCTTTATTACAGTCTTTTATTTTTATGTTTTGAAAAAGATCTCTTTGTTATCGTAGGAAAATTGTTTTCGTAGGAATAATGCCATGAAAATTATATTAATGGCGCCACTGCTGCTTACATACGTCATAGAGTATGGTGGCCCCATTGGTTAATAATATGGAACTCCGTAACAGTTAAGTACCTACTCCAGAATATATTTCACGATTTTATTGACAGAGTAGGTATACTTGTGGGTACTACTTAAATAAATAAAAAAAAAGAGTGTGTACTTAACAGTACCTAGGTACTCGGCGAACCTTTAAAGGTACCTAAATTGTTGGCAACAAATTACCTTAAGTAGGTAGGTCCAAATTGCTGCCATACTTAATGTTAAAAAGCACTCAAAATTTTATATCCTTGCGTTTACCGTGGATTGTGAAACTTGAAAGTTGTCGTCATAATTGCGAGCACAGTGAGCTTTACGAAGCTCGACGCGTGCTTTCAGTGAAAGCTGAACCTTTTTCGACGTAAAGTTCATTTGCGTCAATTAGCATACATTTTGAAGAATTTTGACCTAAATTGTAGAGGAAAGGTAATAAGTAGAGACCAAACAAATGAGGGAGATGTACCAAGAAGATTGCTCGATTCGTGCAAGGCATTGGACTTAAACTAAAATTTAAGTATACAAGTTAACTAACTACCTACCGATTGGCTTCTCTTTTGATGCACAGAATGTCTAGGAAATAAGCAAATTTTTGATCTTTGGTACCTAATAATATCATGGGTGCACGTTTCAGAAACTATCAGAAACATAAAATGTATGTTACACGCACATAGATTTGAAAAATCCATTGGTGCATTGCTCGGATTCGAAACCGGCCTTCGTGCGGTGCTCAGTTCTTATCCACTGAGCTATCATCGTTCCTGCGAACACCTAACATTCTCGGACAATCCGCTAACCTGATACAAGGGTTGCCACTTGAAAGTACCTAGGTAGTTATTTTCGTCACGCATACTTACATTTTTATTCCCATCTAAGTTAGACAGACTACTACTAAGACTTACTACAGGGTGTATCTGTGAACATTTTCATCCCTTTAACCATGACAGTGTGTTCTTACCAACCATTCTGAACATTATTGTTCTATGACTTTTGCAAATTCGTCCAAAATATTTTCGACTCCCCATGTGACCGAATTTGTATGAAAAGTTGAAATTTTTCAATGCGAATTTCCAAAAGTCATAAAATAAAAGTTTTTCAGAATGGGTGGTAGAACACGTGGTTGATGGGATGTAATTGTTCATAGTTACAGCCTGTATACTAATCGCAAAAACTCGCCATACGGGGTGGTAGAGTACTTTATGCCTCTCGGGGCGGATTGAAGCTCCCGCACCCACTATGCTACGCTACTGGATAATAAGACATGGCCTAGATCGTTAGGTTCACTGGCCGAGTTCGGTGTAGTCCAGCACAATGAGGTGACGTCATGCCAGGCAAGAGCTCTTTGACCAATGACCTGTTTGGAGTTAAGTTATAAGGCCCATATCTTATTTAGGCCAGTAAACGTTGTGATAAGAGCCGCTAGTAGGGGACGCGAAATAACCTATAGAAAATCCGTAGGTATGGGAAACAACAACAGACACAATAGAACTTCAATTGTTTTTGGCTCGTATGAGGCTTTTGGGTCTTCCGACGTTAAGGTTAGTTTAAGTTCAATAATTTAATCTTTTAAATACTAAATTGAAACCACATCAACACATCCACATCGGGGGGAAAGAAGGGTTAAAGGTTGGCAGCGCACTTGTGACTTCACTGTTCACTGGTGGCCGACAGGTGATCTGTCCTACTCGTCCTCCACCTAACTCATAAAAAAGCATATAACAAATCAGAAACGGACAGTATTTGCGATAAGTACTTATGTTTGTTCTAGGTATAGTACGAGTGAACTAAGGTTTTTGTTCACTTGTACCTACTATGGAAACCAAAAACATTGAGGTTAGGTACCAAAAACATAAAAGATACCTAATAGTTTCATTTGCAAACATTTGTGTTTGAGTGGGAATCGAACCCGCGACCCTTGCGGCTGGAAGCACAGGCAAGCCTACAAGCGCTAAAGTACTCGGCAATAAATTGAATGTGTATTAATTTAATCTATGCTTCATATTTTACTGAAGGAAAATAAAACTATTACAAAGTTTGAAAGTTACTCATTGTTTAGATAACTTGCTCAGTATGAGTCGACTTTAGATCTGCAAGCTATTTTAGATCTTAGGCAAATAGTGTTACGATATAATATTTGATTGAGGCGTAAACTGAGTCATTTCTCTACATAATATTATAAACACTGAACACAAAATAATAATACACTGGTGGATGGCTCTAGCTGACCTTGAAATCGAAGAGTTCGGAAATAATAATTTAGGCAGGATATCGTGTCGTGTTGTGTCTCTCGCACGTTTGTTTCTGTCATTCATATCTTACCTATTTCTTACTACAAGTAATAATACAACAGCCACAAATAATTGTAAAAAAATAATACAAAACTGTAAACTTTCTTCATTTTACTGTCATAAGTACACATAAAGTTGAATACCAATTGAGGAAATTTGACAGGTTGTGGTAATGAAATAAAATAAGCCCGATGTGTGGCTGATTGTACCTAAACAAATCTGTCAAATTCCAAAAAATCTCTCTCAGCCTTACTATCAAACACGTTTGGTTCAATATCCTATACATAAAAGTAAGAATTTACTTTTAAAAAGAATCCTTAATGTCCAAAACAAATGATTTAGTCTTGGCATTCTATTTGTAGAGACCCTGTAGATAAAGCACGAATTTTATTACGAACCTTCAACTTGGATTTATGCACGACGGCGTTATGTTGCAACGAGTCAAATGCATGCCAGATGCAGTTGGTCACATTCTTCAAAAGGGTGGACATTTTCACAAACCACAGACAAGTTTCATCACAAATAAAAACTTTTTGTTGAACGCGGAAGAAAAAATATAAAGGCCGCGCGCACGTGTTTCCCTTGCGCGTTCGATATTCAAACTGACGATAGCGCGCGAAGCCGTGAGGAGGGACGCGTCAGACACGCAAAGGAAATGAGCTTTTAGCGGTTCATAATTTGGGTAACTTTTTTTAAAAGAAAAATATTATTTACCTAATGAATGGACACTGAGTTTAGGCTCAGTGATGCGTTAATTACTTGGGAGGTAGCAAAATACTAAGTTGCTATAAATATAGATAGTAGGATTAGTAAAATGAGACTAAGATAGGTTGTTTTCCCAAGGGAAACTTGCCTTCACTTTGTAAGCGAACAAGGTTGTGTGGAAGGACTAACCCTAACCAAAACACCCCTGGGGTACTTATCCATCCCACCGCATCAGTCGCGGGCGGATACCCCACAGCCGGGTTGGAGCGTTCATTAACTAAGTATTGTGTAGTATGCACCTAGTCTGTATCTAAAATTTTATTCTGTGCTGATATTCTTAATCCATTATAAGGCCTATCAAAACAAATCAGGTACAGTCAACAGCAAAAGTTGGTGCACACTTTTCGGAGCTTGAGACTAATGCTCCACGGAATAAGAACTTAAAACTGTGTAATAATGTGCAGCTAGTTGTACTACGATAAACATCTAATTAGAAACCGCTTAGAATACGGTCCGTTTGAAAGTGGCCGCTTAGTCCCGATATGGAGTCGAACCTTGGTCCGCTTCCGATACCATTTGCATGACCTCTCGGATATGGTAGCGAGATGGTTCCTGGTCGTTTGGTGGACAGCTGGCCTCGAGGAAGAGTGATAGGACATTACGGGATCAAGCTAATTTAATGAATAATCTAGAAAATGTGAGTAGGGTTGGTAGCTCAGTCGCCCTGTTATGGGGTTACTAAGGCAGTCGCTTCATTGTAACTAACAGACTCTGTAGGTACCAGGGCTTCAAACCGACAGCTTTGAACGCAAGCCAACAAACGCAATCGGGAATTAATGGGCTAGAGCCACGCTCCCCCTGTAGGCAAAGTGTGCGGCGCACACAAGCGCCATGGCAATAGGGGCGCCACGCACCGACGCACAGTTACATCACAGAGTATAATGTTACATGCTAAAATGAGAGAGGCATAGGTAGGTACGTAGGCACAGCCACATATCAAAGTATACAAAACTGCAATCGACTCTCATCTTACTGTCATACACATTAGGTTGATAATAAACTGAGGAAATTTTACAGGTTGTGGTAACCTGATGTGTGGCTGACTGTAGGTACCCATTAGTAGGCACCTACGAAGATAGTATCAATAAACCATTCCAAGACTACTGAAGATTTTGGTAGAAGTTTGTGGTGTTGCCATATTAGGGAAGGCTTTAATCTCTACTATTTTAAAAAGATTGCCTTGATCAGACAATTATCAGGGCCGCATCGACCCTGGAAGCGATTATGCAAAACATTTGCCAAACTTCTGATTAGGTAGTCCGTAGGCGGAATCAATAATGAGTCCATAGATCACTGATTAAAGATCGCCTACCTACATGGATTTACCAGGGAGAAGGACTGATTGTCAAGTTGATTGAACTGATTCTCTCTCAGACTGATTCTCAAGTTGAGACCTCTCTCAACAACTTACCTACCAAACGCTGACAGCTCAGAAGTGTAAGGGTGAAGTAGGTACGGTCTGCAACAAAATTATCTTATCGTTGAAACTTACCAAAAATAATTGAGCGTTTGACAAAAAAACTGTTCTCTTATGTGCCGCGGCATGGGGGGCGGTGATCATTTACCATCAGGTGACCCGCTTGCTCATTTGCCTTCCTATATCATAAAAAGAAATGTAACCTAACCTAGGTACTTACAAAGTAACGGTAAGGATATCTTCATTGAGGAAATTAATGAAAGTCACTCTTTGCCTGATGCCTTTTTGACATTTGCCAAAGACATTTTTGGTAAGATTGAATATAATTATCATTATGATGCCAAAAAAGTCTGGTAAGGTCTTACCAGACTATTTTGGGGAAATATTTTGAAACCTTTTGAGCAATAACCCGAAATTTATATTTTCGGAGGCGAGACAACGAAAATGATCTGAAGTCATATTTTACACACTCAAAGTCGTAAAAAGATACCTAGCCAAGATTCCACTGATAGATCTTAGGCTACAACGTATTCTGATAAACTTCTTACAAATAACGGAGTAGGTAGGAATTAACAGTTTCCATCCCATACCATACTTTGGGTTACTACACCATACCAGTCAAATCACGCAAGCGACATAGGGCGCCACGCAACTTTCGTTCTTTCTTTTCTTTTTTTTTAATCTCATACATTACAACTAGGATTAACTCGCCGAAATGAGATAAGGCTACATTATTTAAAGCATACAATAACTTTGGTTTGGCCGATCGCCATCAAGGCTAAACAGCACAACAATAAAGCGCATGCGACGTAGGTTTAAAGCCTTTGGACCGAACGGAATTTCACGTATTGGTGACCTACAGTTTCCCAGTTTGGTGAAGTGAAGATATGTATTTAAATGCGCTCGAGTGTCCTCGGTAAGGTTGGCACGGACTGTTAGTATTTAAAAAAAAGTTTGAGTAAAGTATCAGCCTGTATACTGTCCCACTGCAAGTCATCGCTACTATGATGGGATTAGGCTTAATCACCACGCTTGCCCAATGCGGATTGGTGGTCAAAAACCCGAGCTATGTTTTCAAACTATTAAAAAGTTTTAGTTTTTTTGTCCCACTGCAGGGCACAGGCCTCCATTATAGAAGTCAAGTCATCGCTACTATGATTGGATTAAGGCTTAATCACCACGCTTGCCAATATGCTTGTTCGAAAAATTAGAAACATACTTTTTTTTATCGACACATAGTAAGTATATAAATTGAACCCCGTAGGCCTAGCACGAAACTTATCAAGATATTGCAACGTTAGCGTATCGAGCCCACGCTAATATTACCCTAGTACTAAGCACGAAACACTTCGATGACGTATCGTATCGTACCATTTCCTTCAAAAATGTATTGTATTGAATGTATTGTTGTGGACGGGCTGACTTAATGTCCTTGGTCCCGTAGATGGGGCAAAGGGCGTCCACAAATACGTCGCCACCTCGAACGGTCTCGAGCTTCTCGTTTCACTTCGCTCCAAGCCAGTCCTATCTACTTCTGCAGTGATCGTCCGTCTCCAGAATTGTTTCGAGCGACCACGATTGCTCTTAGGTCCACAGAGAGTACCTAAGGGTACGGTTACTTACGAGTTTGGTTTCTACACTTGAGTTTCACAGCCCTATGATACCATGAGTCACACTCGTACGGATATGGAGAAAACATCCGAGGACGGTCGATGCTGATGAGTAACGCAGGTAATTATAATGTCTCGACACTCGCCATTTTAAGGCTGACGCCAATCGGTGCGCGAGCGCAGATTACTTGCAAATTGGCGAAGTAGATCATTTTCACGCCATACATTAACATAACGTATATCAAACAGAATATAAGTAATCACTACGTACGTACGACTAGGTTTGATGTAAGTGTATCTACCTTATTCCAACCTCTTGTCATAACATAAACAAAGTTTCATATACCTATCAGATGTTTTTTATGTGATAGGTGGCAGACGAGCAAACGGATCACCCATTGATAAGCGATTGCCGCCGCCCATAGACACCTGCAACACCAGTAGAGTCACAAGTGCGCTGCCAACCTGTAACTTCCTTTCCCCCCAATTGGGCCTCCGGTACCCTCACTCACTCGACGATACACAGAGCAGGCGCTGCTTCACGCGCTTCTTTTCTGTGAGGTATCACTCCGGTCGAGTGGTATCTCTACATATTTCATTTTAGGGATACTAAGTATCACATATTTAGTTACTTTCTTCTATTTTTTTATGTGATAGGGCAGACTAGCATTCGGATCATTTGATGGAAAGCGATTGCCACTTGCAATGATCATTAATTCATTCATTTACCTATTAAGAAAACGAAATTATGATGTGAAGACGAAAAAGTATGAAACTTCAAAAATCAAGAAGAGAAAAACCAGAATCTTTGGTAAGATTTTATTTGTTATTCATATCTACTTACGGATAAAATTACGTTTACAAAAACGATGTACGGATACAAAAGCCCGTGGGCCACCTTATTAGTTTGCCGTAAGATAAAAAAAATGTAAAATAGGAACAACATCTTTGCAGAATGTGAGAATAGGTACAGTCAGCAGCAGATATAGAGCAGGCAAGATGTCTAAAAAACATATGCACTTCGATCGACACAAAATCATTGACGTCTATGTTGTCATTTTCGCAGTAGACGTTAATTGTCATCAACTGAGAGTTCTTTAAGAAATGAATGTCGACTGTTAAGATATTTTTGACTCGTTGAGCGCTTATAAGTAAATACCTACTATCAAGGCAGTCAACAACTTTTTGTACGTTTAAACGTTAACCTCTTTTTGAACACCTGACTGTATAGTGATTTCTGCTGCCGAATTTCTAAAGCTGCTTACAAATGTTTACCGGGTCTTATTAAGTACTTATTGAACTATGTTCTAATAACTTAACCAAAACATTTTACAGATGTTTGACATTTCAACTAATTTATTCACAAACCAAGTTCGAATGTTTTTTATTCCTATATTTTGATGTCATGAATCTTTCTGATGACTCATAGCCATGCGCATGATAGGTATAATTTGTCACAATAGTAATCAAATATTAAACAAGTCATATTATTTGGTAAATTAATTAAAATTAACATACACAAAACAGGTATTAACTACCAGTTTAAACCGGGATAGCTTTTGTTTGTTACAAAACCAATTAAATAAACTAAAGGGTTTTTTACCTTACGGCTAAACATAGCCTACATACACGTATTGTTAAAATGGGTTCTTTTAAGTCCCAAAAAGCCAAAATTCCTATAACTAGACTTACACTATGCATATATAGCTGCGTGAATAAATAACAAATGTTTAGTGTAGAGGCACATCAAGCTGGATCGCGTTAAGAGTAAAGAAATTACTAAATATTATAAACAGCTTGATTTTGTTTCCAAGCTGAACGGTACTAAACGCATACCCCTTAATTACAAAACTGACCACGTTTATAAGTTAGTTTTTTAAAATGATTCTGTCACTTTCATTTGTGACTTTTATAAAAGTAACAGCATCATTTTTAAACTATGACTAACTTTAGTCTCCGTTTTGTAAGGTGGATAAAGTCGTGTCGCTAAATCTGTTTTTGAGGAAAATCTGCCGCATACCTACTCGTAAACGTATCATGTACTAAATATTAGATTTCAATGTATAAATCATGCGAGCTTCAATGTAAAAGGGTGTATTAGCAATACACAATATTGCTCATAAACCTGTTGTCTCATCCACCATAGATGATAAAAAACACAGCTGCTCCATTAAAAAGGTAACCTACTCGGAATTATTTTATGAAACACCTTTTCGGTTATATTGTTTGAATACTTACTCAAAGGATTCAAGATACACATAATGATATTCCTTGCTGCAAAATAAAATACTAAAATTTAACCGTACACTACTGCACTATTATATAATTATATAAATAAGTATTTAATTAAGTAAATGTTGTCGTTGTTGCTTGCATTGCGAGGGCAGCTTGAGGTGTCTCTAGACTTAAAATACGTTATACATAAGTAAAATAGTAGTAAATAGTACTTATTATACGATTTCCCAATCTAACCACGCGTGTTGGAACAAAGCTGAGTAAAACAATAACTCTTGAGAAAAATCTATTTAGAGCATTTCGCACGTTTATTCATTGATTTTTTTCAGCCGATGTGCTGTCAACCTTGTGAGATTCGATAGAAATTCAATAAGCGGAGAAATCAACGGAATCGCCATAGGGAAACTTTGATATATCTGCCTTAATTATTACGTCTCGTCAGATGTACAGTTACCTTCAAAAGCTTAATTCACTTTTGTCCATGTAAAAGTATTTTTTTTCGTATCCCTTTAAAACTGACTAGGCAATTTCTTTGACATAGTACTAAAGTGTTTAGCTACTTTCGGTGACCATACTATTACATAGATGTACCTATGTATCTCAGCGTGTTGTTCCCGGTTGCATCCAAAGATGTCCCTTTGGAGCTACACTTGGCCCTTGATCTAGGATTTGGTGACCCTTATCAGGGACATCAAGTCCTGGACCTCTCTCAGATATTTCATAGTTTGGACATCCCATCACCACCGAGTGAATACCACCACATAGATTCGAAAAATCCAGAAGTGGATGCTTACCTGGATTCGGTCGTGAGATCTCTCGTTTAAAAGGCTCACGTGGTTACTTAAGCTTTCAGTATGGAATAGTGTATCTAGAAATAATAAGATCGAAGAGTCCATCGCTTATTACAAAATAGATTTTTCTCTAGAGTTTTTTTTTACACTTTAGCCGATTAAAGAAACAAAACCAAGCACGTTAAACTTGTACACAGGAAAACGCATATTAAATTTATAATTCGCAAATGGAATGTAATTAAACATCTATATTCTTAATTAAGTGCAATAATAAAGATTGGCAAGAATTTATAAAGACCAGATATTTTTGTCACAAACCAAATGGAAAACTACAAGAACATTTTTCAAAAATAAAATATAGGTAGTGTTGGTAATAATAAATTAAGTAATTCCACAACGATAGTTGATACGACCATATTCTGTTCATAACAATATATGAAAATACGAAAATAGCTAGGGAATTCAAACCTTAATTTTTAGTATGAGAAACTCCAGATTTTCCGTTTCTTTTTTCATACAAATAAAACACGGGTCACATGCCCTAGTTGTTAGATAGACAAAATGTTTTTACTACCGAATGTCTGCAGTTGACAATGAACCTAATATGTTTGAAAGACTTATTTCCCAGTCCCGGGAGTGATGATTCAAATCGTCACGCCATATTGTCTTAAGCCTGCCTCTTAGGCGACGGCCATCTGCAGGCTGCCACTGCGTGACGATTTTCAATCTCGATCGAAGTTCATCTCTCCGGGTCCAAATTACTCAAAATTTCACAATATTATAGTTTTTAATAAGTCGTTTCAACTCTTGCTGCGAAACCCATTTAAATTAATCAGAAATGTGATGCAATTGTAACAAAGTGCACAGATAGTTTTTATTCAAAGCATTTTGAACTTTTTTTCGGCAATCGTTCAGCTGATCTAAAAGTTTAAAGGCATTCAGCCAACCAATACCTTGAGCTGAACTCGGTGTTTCTCTGTGGGAACAAATCTGAAATAAGGTGATCTGGCAAAGAACTAGTCTTTAACATAGTTCATCGATTTAGCAAGCTGAAGTGGTAGGGGTCTGGCCATATCAGTCGCAGAACCAACTGCCATTCTTTGGGGTAAACGAGTTCTGGATGGGAGACTGCTTACGAAAACATAGGGTCCTCCTTAGGAGGCTCCTTCAGGTCAGGTGCATTGACCGTTTGCGCAAGATGGCTGGCAGAAGCTGGTAGTAGGGGACCGATCAAAGTGTGCAAATATTTGGAGCGGTCTATGGACTGCCATATACCAATAGTATCTGAAGTGAACTGTGCCGTGTTATAGTATTATACGATATATTGCAAAAACAGCCACTTCTTAACTTTTTTTGCGCCATGTGCTGCTAATATTAAACAGTGTTAAAATAAAAAAATACATGTCATGTTCACTTTGTGTAGGTCTATTAATTAGAAGTTAAAAACACACAATTACATCACGATATCCATCACAAAACAATTAATCTATAAAGTACAGTCGCTGTCAACAGCTTATCCACACAAAAAGAGATTTACTGTGTTTTATATAATCACTTATTCGCGACTGCAAAAGGTGCAATAAACCATTATAAAAAAATAACAATTCATCAGATTCACAAAATTATATCTAAGTTTATAAAATTCATAAAAAATACGCAACGAAACAATAATAAATTACTAATGAGTAATTTTACGAAATTTTAAAATACTTGCATAAAGAAAATAGTCAATGCAATAACGTTTATTAATTATAACATAATTTTAAAATATAATAAGTCAGCTATTACTCTTATGATACTGATATTTTGGTCAACTTACTGGAACTAATTGAAATGGTTTACAAATTGTATAGCTAAACTATGCATAATATTATCTAACAATATGAGAATACAACCATTATTTTTGATGAGCTAGTAACTTGGTAATTAATCCAAAATTCCTTGGACCTAAACTTTGCTATTTTAACATAATTTATTGTGTTTTCATTAATGTGCTAAACTTATTGTTACTTAATTTTTTTACTAATTTAAACATCACAATAAAATTATTCTGCAATTTAGAATTCGGAGTTCATTTTTACGTCACCATTACGCAAAAATCTAAAAACCTGGTTAAAATATTTCCAGTAATAATTATGTTTAATTACAAAATTTGTAAACATTTCAGTGAACCTTAGTGCGATCAGTCAAGCTACTGGTTAATTAGGTTTTTGCAAATACAAAATCCGACAGATGGCATTACGTTGACGCTAGGTCCAACTTTGAAGTCATAGGTCGTTTTGTACGTAACATTTCATAATTATGACAAGATACGTCAAAATGGAACCAATCCACTCGTTGTCCTCTAACGCCATACATCGGAATTATGATTTGCAGAAACCGTCATTGAAAAGCTGATAAAAACCAACTCTACTAGCCAATGGTCTCCAATCTTATAACACGAACCCAAGTTACCAATAATTTATATGTAGTTGCTATTGATAGACCCACAACAAACGTCATCGTTAACTGCTTAGTTAAGTGATGACTTTTGTTGTGTTATTCCCAGTTAGGTCCAAAGCCGTTGCTTTGCAGGCCAGGGTACGTTGGGACCATGATTCAGGATTTAGTGAGTCTGGTAATTACAACCACTGCTGTTTGGCCACTCTTAGAGAGAGGAGCTTGGAACATGGTTATTTCTTTCAGAAAACTATCCGAAGACGGCAGGTTCCTCCAGAATTTTACCTCGCTGTCGAGCTAATGGTAGAAATATGCACATATTTTTAAAAGGTCTAGATGTGCACGCTCGAATTCGAACTTACGACCTCTGCTAAGAAGGCGCATGTTCTTATCCTCTGCGCTACCTTATTTTTAAGCATTTATTTTTAAGCTTTTTTGGGATCGGTCTATTTATTTAAGAAGTGTTGACGTAGGCTGACTAGATCGCACCTGGCCCTTAATCTAGAATTTTGTTATCTACGATCCAATGCGACGTTTTAGCATTTTAGCATCAAACATTTTTGCCATTGATATAAAACCCACGTAAGGAACGCATCATGACTTGTAGTCAGTTAACAGAATTCGTCTCAATCAGCAATAAGTTGACCAAATAATCCAAACATTGAATACACTACTGCTTTGCTGTCTGACTAGGGTATGTCACAGAAACGTACCTTACGCTAAGAGTACATTGAACGACTATCATTAAAAAGTATGTTGGTGCCCCCCCATCTTGGCAACTTAGTTCGGGAATGGCAATAAATAAATCTCTCCTTGAAAGGACAGTGTCATCGAAACCGATGTCTGTGGGTAACACGTAATTGAATTAAACATTTAATTCAATGATACGAGTGACACTGACATTTTAAGGAGGAGCAAACCCTAAGCTAGCTTGAAAATAATCGTCTTAAAGGAGGGAGCGCAAGCGACGTCAAATCTCACGCAAAATGCATTTTATTTATATTATTGTTTACTGGGCGGAATTTAATGAAAAGTTGACACCACGTTAAGGAACACACTGATACTACATTCAGAAATCATATTTAAACCAATTAAAAAAGGTATTTTTTTTGCATCTTGTCTTTTTATTTTTTTTTCTTACGGAAATCAAATACACTTGACGGGATGAAAAAAACATAACTTTTTTTTGTGTTACATTTGCGCAAGTTTTCTCTGACTACTTTTTCTGTCAACAATTCGTGGAATTGAAAGTCTTCAATACAACATGTAACATCAAAGTTTTACTAAATACATGCAGCAAACAAGATTGAGCCATTGATTTGAACACATTTTTTACTTTTTACTTGGAAAAAACATTCTCTTAAATAAGCGCATTGAAAAGACTGACGATTTAACAGGATTGGATAATAAAAATCCAATTAAGAAAAAGCAAGATTAGGGTTCATTAAAGAAATGTATGTAGGTTTCTTGGGAAAAAGTGAAAAATATTTTAATTCGTATTAAAGTTAAAATAGTTCCATTCAAACATGCTATTTCTTATAATTTACAAGATTATCTAAATGCATATAAATTTGATATGGTTAAACATTTTCGTTTCAATATTTTAAATACGTTCGCAAAATAAATTGTTGAAAACATTTAATGTCTTCGTCGTAAATAATGTGTAACACTTTTGTTGGTAACAGTACCTACACGATGTCTTAATTTTAATGAAACCATAGCATGTTTGAAGGTAACCGGGATTAATATCACAGAACGAGTGTTAACTTAAATGCTTTAACTATACAACAAAGAAATTCGGTCGACACCAGCGGAGTCGAACTCGTGGTCCACTCGTAAAGATATGATTTTGAAGAGTAACACTTAAACATACTTTCGTAAAGCTGAGTATTGTGCGAGAGTTTACAATTAGGAAGGGGGTAAATAGGTAAATCGTCAGTCTCGATAGTTTTGGCCGGACCTCTCGGCCGACAAAGGACCCTGTATTATAAAACGATAATGGCACGATATAAAAGACTTTCCATTTCACGTCGTCGTATTGCGCTCTCTCACTCGCACCTAATTTGGCAACTGGAATACCCGAAGTCGCTGCAGCGGGCTCACACAAGGACATTATGACACTAGAGTACGGCGACCGTTCAGTCGTGTGCACCCCGCAAGTCGAGATGCTACTCTTAAAGACATAGTTCTTGACTACGAAAGTCGCTCGCACTCGCAACAGTCTTATCGAGTTGTGGTAAAACCAACATTCAACTTTATATAAATCTACATTACGCTTCCACACTATCACGTCATTATGAGTAGCACCTGACTTCATTTCTCGCTTGAATCTTGTATAACTCAAGCGAGAACATATTGGCACACTTTTATCTTCCCATTCACAAAGTAATGATTCTTTTTCATGGGAACCTTGAATGTATTGCAAACTGCATACACCCACATAAAGAATGGCAGGTTTCCCTGACTCCCTGGATCACAAGCACCAGTGGGAATGTATCCGGAGAACAGAATGTTCTGCAACTACAGAATTTTTTATCACTTTGTAATTTAGCATCTTCCGTTGCTTGACTTTCAAACACGAAGGATGTAACCTTGTATATTGTTAAAAGAAGCTCCATGTAGGTGAAAATTGTATAACATATTGAACACATACACAGCAGCACAAAAGTCAATATCAGTCTGAGCGAACAGGCATCAACCAGTCTACTCTCCGATAAGATTGAACACATGCTTGTTTCGATAAGACCCATATTCAGTGCTCCTAATATATCAAATAACAAACACAAGTTTACATCAGCGAAACCTGCCATGGGGACATTTACTAGTTTCTTCAAAACTTCAAGAGGAAGTGACTTTGAACAAATATCAGTCAGCGTCCCAGTATAAGTAAATCTCCCATGTGAGTGTAGCTTTACATCTGCAAGTTTTGTTATACGGATATCCATCAGCATCCTAGAAATTTCAATCGAAAGCAGGTCAAGTTTCATAGAGATATCTCGATGAATATGCTTCAATTCATCAAGACATGAACTTGAGAGAGTCCCGGTGATATTTTTTCTTCTCTGTAGGTTTCCTGATGGATATCGTCACTTTCAAAACTAAGTTTACCTTTCGATTCCTCAAGCTAGCGGTCACCATGTTAGTTGTGTCGTTGTGTGAGCGTGGCGGGTGGTTCCCGGGGCGGTGTGCGCGGGTGGGGCGGGGCGGTCGTTGGGGCTAGGCGGCGGGCGGGGGCGGAGGCGGCGGCGGCGGCCTCGCGTGTCACCGCGCGCCGCCCGCGCCGCGGCCGCGCCTGCCAGGCTTGCCGCGCCGGTTGAAGCCCCTGCGAACGTGGAAACGCGACTTAGTAAATATGAAGGTCCTCCTACACAGCAGTTATAGTCTGATTTTTAATCATGTGAAAATGAAATGGGTTCTTGGGAATGGCGCGAACCATTTACTTTAAAATAATTTCATTACGAAAACAATACAATTGAAAGTCGGTGTGTTTCGTCCAATGTATTTTTTATTTACCTGTAGGGTCCGCGATAGACCTGGCGATTCGGCGAACCCGGCGAGGAGTTGTCGTTAGACGTGTTCCCGTTGGGACGAGCAGCCACGGCTTCGGCTTTCACCCCCTCTTGAGCCACGCTCGAATTAGATGCCTCCTGTAAACCAATTAACAGTCACTCACTCATTGCTCATCAGAGATGAGATGTGTATTTCTAGCAACGTGATTAGTAAAATTTTACAAGTCTCCTCAACTCCATGCAGGTCCGCTTCTGTGGAAACGCACCCTTAGCGTGTTATTCATGGTTGCATATTGTCGGTTTGATGCCCAGGGTACGCTTAGACCATGATTCGGGATTTGGGGTGTCTGGTAATTACAATGAGGCAACTGCCGTCTTACGTTTGCAACCCTTTAAAGAGGAACCAGACCAACTGCAACCACGATTTCGGAAACTATCTGAATCTGGCAGCCTTTTAAGAAGGAATACACTCTCTTTTGAAGGTTTGCATAATTACTAGGCGGGAATTTTATGCTTGTCTGCATTTTTTGTGAAGAGGCTAAGAACTAAATTAGTCTCTGTTATTGTACTTACATCATGATCAGATGGCGATGTAATAGTTAGCGGTGGAGGGCCATTGTCTCCCGAACCAACCACACCTCCTCTCGCTACCTGACGAGCTAGCAGAGCTTTCATCTGGGCCTGTAAAGCCTGAAGAGAAAAAAAAAATGATAAAATTTTCCCAACAATTCTATATCAACTCTGCTATCCTAATTATAAAAGCAATACAATTTTGCAAAGTGAGAATGAATATTCTTATTGTAACATTTACCTTCATGTCTGGTGACAAGTAGAACGGTGGGGCTGACACAGACTCGATTGGGGGAGGTGCCTTCTTCAGTGTATCTACATCACATGACAACGCGGAACGGCAGACTGGGCAGGTTTGCTGAAATAACATTAATATTTAATACATATCAAAGTTGCATTACATATGTATGTAATTTGTTCTAATGGAGAATTATTGATGTTTGCTTCAAATATTGGCATATCTAGTACCATTATTAAAACAGGGGATGTAGGATATTGATAATTATGGTAATATATTATTTACTCTTCACTTAAGTCTATGAGCCCAATTATTTTTAGAGTTGCACCACAACCATCACACACCATCAATTTAATTCACTAGGTATGGAAAGTAAATAAATAAAAACATTTAGGTTGATAACTAACCTGATATGGTGCAGCTTGCATTTGTTGCCAGTTTGGGAGCTTGTCCAATTCTTCCTGGTGGTATTTTTTGCCAGCGATGAGGTGGCTCGCGAGGCAGTGGCTGTGGAAGTAATGATAGCAATGCGTCTTGATGAACACATCTCCCTCAACAAACCCGTATAGGCAGATCACACACTGAACCCTGGGTAGGTTGCTTTCTGTAAGGTTCTCGCGGATCACCTGTAAGTAAAAAAACTGTTTAAGGATTGTATGAGGGTGAAGATGAGATTATGTGAAACATTTTGGTAGGATAGGCATACAGAGGCATTTACAAATTTTATTGTTTTTAATTTGAAGAGAATCAGTCAGAAGTCTACTTAAATTTCAATGATTTGGTAGTGGAAAAAAAAGTTACTAAGAATCTCCAATAGTACCAATTTTTTATCAATGTAAAACATTTTCATTGACTAACAATTTGGCTATAATATTCATAATTATTATTGTAAAGCAGTTTCTTACCTCAATAAGCTCAAACACAACTGGTGACCCCAGACAATCCTTCAACTTTTGCTTGATTTGTGAATGAATTGTCGCAAGCAATTCGTCGTCAAGCCCTCGGGGGTTACGCAGCACCACTTCGGGGCTGGTATCCGGGTACGCCGGGGTCAGAAACACCTCCAAAGTACACAAACGAACTGCTGTTCAGTGTTGTTCGCTGTAGATGGGTGGACCACAGTTTCGATTGAAACTGGCACTTCTTCTTCTTTAAAAATTGTAACATCTTTCATTAGAATAGCTTCCAGAGCTTCTAACTCATCCGTAAGCCTGCAAAAAACGCCAAAACACATCAGAAATCACTCCAAAACGTTTTTATAGCCACAAATCACCAAATACACACCTTTCGTCCAAGGGCGCCGACATGGTGACTGGGATAAAATCTGGGACGCGTTTTTACAAGTGCATTAAGTTGGGGCAGGCGCAATGCAGATGCAGCAGCCGAACAGCTGGGAATTCAGGGATATTCACGACAAAAATCAATCATGTTGAGAGGCATAGACGTGAAATAATAGATAGAGATTCTCTCTGGATAATCGAAATGTCATTCCTTTCCATCCAAGCGTCAGCCTACTGTCAAAATAGAATTTATAACCTGTTCAAAAAGTAAGAAACCAAAATATTAAATGAAAATTTTCCAAACACAACATAATATAAAATGAATATTTTTTTCATTTAATTTAGTGTTGGTTGCCTATAGAATTTTAAAAGTTTTGTCAGACAATTTAATATTTTGCCCTTCGCCCAATACAGTGAAGAAAAGAAAAACATAGTAGCGCGGGAAATTTTGAATAACTTTTGTACAGAGTTGATTCGTTAACTATTATAAGTAGGTAACGTTTTTATTATTTAATACCTAAGTAAGTTTATGCTACAGTAACTGGTATGTACTGATATTGTATTTTGAAGTTATTGGTTCTCTATTACGGTACTTTACCGGCGTGTGACTAATACTTACTGTGTACTTAGAATAAATAAAGTGTAGGTGCAAAGTGGCATTACATTTTGATATTAAATTTACCTATCTATGTTTGGAAAAAATGCTACTTCTACTTCTTACTTGGTTTAATGTTTACTCGTGTTTAGAGATGAGCACTAGACCTTGTCCCATTTATAACTGAACTGAGATCTGAGATCAAGCATAACGCAGTGCCATCCATTTGACTAAGAATCCCCGCTAGCTTAGCTAAGTACCGTAAACGTATAAATAAATAAAACTTTATTGTAAAATCATCAGAACAAATTATAATATAATATAATATTTCACTACATCACATGCATTGGTCTTACTCTGAGATAGGTAGCTCAAGCACCTAGTTACAGATCAGAACCAACAATGAAATCAAATAAGAGTCTACTTATTCTTACGGAGCAATTTTTAGTTCGCTGCCTAAGCTAGGATTATCCGGTATCTCAGGCAGAAACAAAAAGTAGCAAGGACCTAATTAACAAATAAATTTTACCAATAAACAAACACTTAATTAAACAACAAAAATACAGATTCGAGTAGGTACTAATACAATAATATATCAAAATTATTATGAATAATGTATGATTGAGTATTAAAATGTTATCCTATCCTACGGCTTTTCTCGATTAACAAACGGGAAAGGCTCAGTTGTCTCAGTAATAGGGCTAGAAGGGTGGAGGCTGGCGCTACTCGACTTTTTCCTTCGCCGGCTGTCGGTGTGTGAGGCGACCGAACTTCCCCAGCGCTCTGTGAACCGGTTTCTGATTGATAACCTGAAAATATTCAAAATGGATTAGATTATGTACCTGCTGACTCATTTTGTTTTGATTTGACCTTTCCTAAGTTTGAAGATACTGTGACACTAACGCTAAAATCTAAATATAATAAAATAAAAGCAAACAACTAAAAGGATCTGCGTGGAAATTTGAAAATAAAACGATGTTTTAGATAGATTTATAAGTTTCAAAACTTCTGCCGTATAAGTATGCTAGGAGAATTTTGAATTTCGGAGATTAAAAATAAATATTTAATGAGGAGATTGTTCCATTTTAAATTCTTTACACATACCTTCTACATAGTAGTACAAAGACATCCCTCTTACATACAAATATGACGAATATGGCTATGCCTATGAACACGTTGGTGTCGAGGACGTATGTCAGCCAGGTAGGTATGGTGAAGTACACTTCCACTAGATCGAGGAGCCAAGTTCATGCCAGTGACGAAGGTCAGTTTTAGATAAGTAAAAAATCTGGAGAAATAAAAAAATATATATATAATAATAATAATACTTTCACTACATCACATATATTGGTCTGACTCTGAGATAGGTAGCTCAAGCACCTGTGTTACAGATATCAGAACCAACAGTGGAATTACTAATATATACGTAAAATACTTTTCTTTTGTAAATGCATACTTATAATACATAGAAAACACCCAGACCAATACAAACTGCTGGACTTAGGTCTCCCCCAATGCACGCCACGCTCCCGATTTTCGGCCACTCTCATCCAGCTCACTCCAGCCAGCCTTCGAATGTCGTCATCCCTATCTTATAGCAGGGCGGTCCAACACTACGTTTACCGAGTCGCGGTCTCCACTCTAGGACTTTATGGCTCCAACGCGACGGTGGTCAGTTCTGCGGCTAATGTGTCCAGCCCACTGCCACTTTTGCGCGATGCAATATTATGTTGAAAATTTCAGAGAAATAATGGATTGAGGACTGTCACTAAATTAAGTACCTACATAAGTAGTTACCTGCTCTTATTCTTATTCGTATTTTTGCTATCCGCAGTCTTCATAAATCTGGAGAGTCGATTATGCTCTATGAAAATCTTGATTGACGTCAAGACGAAGAATATCAAATTGCAAACCAATACAAATACTATTGGCACATACAAATACATCGTGTTGGTATCCTCTGAAAGAAAAATATTCTTAGTTGATTTAACGTTTCAACCTATCCGAGAATAAATCCAAGGTATAAACGTGATTAGGGTCACATATTAGGTACTTCATTTTGTTTTCGACCTCGATGGCATATTATTCGAAATTCAAAATAAGCTTCAAAACTACTAATGTAACATTTTAATTTTTCTTTAATCATCATCAACAACCCATCATCGTCCACTGCTGGACAACAGGTCTCCCCTAATGCACGCCACCGCTCCCGATTTTCGGCCACTCTCATCCAGCTCACTCCAGCCAGCCTTCGAATGTCATCATCCCATCTTGTAGCCGGGCGTCCAACACTACGTTTACCGAGTCGCGGTCTCCACTCAAGGACTTAACGGTTGTCAGTTCTGCGGCTAATGTGACCAGCCCACCGCCACTTCAGTTTGCTAATTCGGTGGGCTATGTCGGTGACTCTGGTTCTCTGTCGGATTACATCATTTATGATGCGGTCCTTCAGAGATACTCCGAGGATAGCCCTTTCCATAGCTCTTTGAGTGACTTTGAACCGGTGGATTAGTCCAGCCGTGAGTGTAAGTAATTTTTTCTATAAGTAGTTACAGAAAAGAAGCGTCGAAATCCTAATGGAGGATTTAGCTAAAATTTGCATATGTTACCTACTTGTAAAAGCACTGTTTGAACAACGGTTTCATGATCTTCACAGTTGCGGGTAGTTCAACAAAGTCGATGGTCAGAGCCACGACCAGGATGAGCAGTGGTACGCCGAAGCCGTAGAGGCAGTATGTTAGGAATTTACGCATTTCACGCTTGTTCGGAATCCGGGCGGTGTATGAAGTGCTGAAAAAAAAAGAACACATCGTCAAGTGGGTATGGCACGACTATAGAATTATTGAAGACAAAACGAAAAAAAAAAATTACCAGAAGAGCAGTGCCATTGGTAGGCGCTTCCTAAACCGGAACGCTCATAATTATTACAGGTAGGTGTGTGCGTGAAGTAGTGTGAATACTTAAGGTATAATTTCCTCATATCACAACCACTCATATTTTGGTCCTAAGGCTCTATTTTATACTTAGGCAAAAAATAAATATAATAATTTTAAAAATTAAGTTTTCATTAATTTCAGGCCGTACTGATATGTGGGGATAAATTGTTGACACGCCGGTACATACATTGATAGCTTTCTAGGGCGAGCCCATAGCTCTCTAGGGTGGGCTCATCTCTCTCTAGGTTGGGCTCATAGTTCTCTATAGTGGTCCGTTAGCTTTCTAACCCGGGCGATCCTGCTCCTACACCTCCATACACGTCATTGCTTAGGATAGTTCCGTACTAAGTAACTTAAGTCATTGTTTTACTTATACCAGACAACCCTTAGAGCGTTGGTTTAATGCTCTAAAAGACAACCTTACAAACATGCTTAAAACAAAAATGATAAATACCAAAAGATCCAGAAAATGTCAAACGACATGATATTCATCCAAAAGAAGCTTGCTATTATTCCGTAATACCATGTAGTGCCTGAAAAAAAACATTATAGGTAACATAACATTGAAGGTTAAGAGTCAAAATAACACTCATTACCTACACACTCGCGTTTTCTTTGATGATCTAAGATACTAAAGGAGCTTTAAGTATTTGTGTAAAAAATAAAAAATATAAAACCTAAAATGAGTGTTTCGGGGAAACGACCAAAATTTAACGGTGTTTATCTTCTACCAGATGTTTACTAAAATAAGGTAAATTATTACTTACTCATTACAAGACACAGTCTACTCGAATGCATTCGCTTCATCTGGAGGAGGGTCTGCAGAGCCTTCACTCCTAGCCCCACCATGAGGCTGGTCACGTACGCCATCAGCATCAGGCCCGGCAAGGTCTGCAGCTTTCGGAACATGCTGTATACTACTAGAACTAGTAACTAGAAACGCGCAGGATACCTGCCATTCCTGAAAGATAAGAACATAGAATTATTATTAATTAGCCTACCTATTACTCTGATTCATAATCATGTAAAGTAAACTGACAGATGTCAATGTGTCATCCCATACATTATCACTCAATTTGACACATGCAAAATGTCAAAATGCATAGAAACTTGTCATTTCATCTGTCAGTTTACTTTAAATGATTATATGAATCAGAGTTACCTACGTACGTATGTTACAGGTCATTTATGAACATTTTTTTTTATGAAAGGGGTTTTTTGTGTGATAGGAGAACGCCCCGTTAGTCTATTGGTTTAAGTACCGGGCCGTGATCTCGGGGTACCGGGTTCGAATCCCGGGTCGAGCAAAAGTATGTTTCGAATATTTCGAACGTAGCTCGGGTTTGTGATCACCAATCCGCATTTGGCAAGTTATTCCATCATATTAGCGATGACTTGATTCCTGTTATGGAGGCCTTTGCCCTGCAATGGGACAGTATATAGGCTGATACTTTATGTGATTTTTTTTTTTTTATAGGATAGGGGGCAGACGAGCATACGGATCACCTGATGTTAAGCGATTACCGTCGCCCATGAACACCTGCAACTCCAGGGGCTTCACAGGTGCGCTGCCGGCCTTTTAGAGCGAGATATGCCCTTTTCTTGAAGGTTTGTAGGTCGTAGTGGTCCGGAAATACCGATACGGATAGGTAAAAGGTTGGCAGTGCACTTTTTTTTTATGGTATAGGTAGCAGACGAGCAGGCGGATCACCTGATGGTAAGCAATTGCCGCCGCTCATGGACACTTGCACTTGTGTCTCCACTGGTGTTTCAGATGTCCATGGACGGCGGCAATCGCCTACCATCAGGTGATCCAACATTTTGCTCGACCCTGTAATTGAACCCGGTACTTAAACCACTACTATGGGGGCGTTAAGTCTTACCTATCCCGTTATAAATGTATATTCCATATGATATCTCTGGTGCACGCTCCATCAAAAACTTTGCGCTCATCCTTGGGCTCTTTGCCCAGACGCCGGTCCTGGGGTTCTGGTGGAGAACGAATTCCACGATGTAACGTCCCTGTGGTATCATTAAGTGGCGAGGCGGTGTGTTAGGTTTCTGTTGTACCATAGATCCGTTCTGAAAAAGAGGTTCATTGAAAATTAAACAACAGACGAGTCAGTAGGAGTAGGCAGCAAAGACTTTATATAAATAACGAGTTTGGTAGGCACTCAGACATTGTCAAGTATTAAGAAGAGTTGAGAGCAGAGCTATATAATAAATAAACTGCCCCTCCCTGGATCATGTTGACGTCCCTACTAATTTAACTTATCCAGGTAGGCACTATATAGGCACTATATATATATATATATATAGTTTCTATGGATAGAAATGAAAAAAAAAAACAATTTGGGGAAAGGGGTCAAAGGTCGGCAGCGCACTTGTACTCTAATGGTGTTGCAGATGTCTATCGCTTACCATCAGATGATCCGTCTGCTCGTCTACCACCTATCACAAAAAAGACCTAGATAGGCAAAGAATTTACATTATAAAAAAACATACCAATTTTAATTTAAGTTTTTTTATTCTTTACTTAGCTTGTAAAAAAACTGCTTTGTCCCCCTCTGGCCTAGAACCTGGGTATAGTCCGAGGCAAGAAAGTGTAGTTATGACCTTGAAACCAATTTTGATAAAATGTCTTCTTTTTTACAAGTGCGCAAAATAACGGTCATCGCTATACTTTCGTGCCTAAAGCTATACGCCCATACACTTACCACTTATTTATGCACTTACTCTGCTGTTCTTACCTCTAAAATATAAAGTTGGCGATCTTTCATCTCATGTAGCCAATTCTGAGTGCAGTTTTTTGATTCGTAAACATTTCTATCCACATATGAAACATGGCGTAGATTCTCTAGAGATTTATTCTGCACCAACAGAGGAGTGTCTTCGCCACGAGCTCTATAAATATTATTAGGCCACGGGATTGTCATATTTGTAATCAATTTTATTTCTTCTAATGTTTTACACTGCTTTGTCTTATTCTTAAAGTGGACCAATATTGTGTTTGGTAAATGACAGTATCTAAATAAGCAAGTCACATTTTTGCAAAATTCGTCTCTTTTTACTGTTAAATTAGTTTTTAGGTCTATTAAACTGTCCACATCGCACTCATTTCCTAGATCACTACTTTGTACACTATAAATTAAACATATCACTATAAATAATTTAGACATAGTTATTTCATTCGTTGATACTATAATGATCAAATGAACTATTTCCTCAGAAGTTCGGAATGTAAGTTGGCTTTGTGTGTGACTAATATCAGCATTGAGTTAATTTACAAGGAAGGAACTGTACATACGTACATGCGGTCGGTAGGTATCACATATTTATGGATATTTATTGACGTAGGATAACCCTTGATTTTGGGGAAATCTGTAGCAATTTACCTCTTTGATGAAAATAACTTACTTATTGTTTACGTAACAGTAGGTACAAACATACTCCTATCAAATTCAAGATGAGAATCTATTGAAGAAAGAAGCAATTAGTATTTTTTTATATTAAATGGGTTTGCACTTGACCTCATCACACCTGATGGTGAGTGACAATGAGGTCTTAGTTGTAGCGTGCTTTCCTAGAAGAAGGCTCTATTCACTCTCGACTTAAAGACACCCAAATTTTAGCTCTCTGAGAATACAGAAGCCGGCAAGTTGTTCCATTCCTTAGCAGTTCGTACTAAGAAAGAAGAAGCGAAACGCTTAGTTCGAGCTGGTGGAACTTCCACAGTGTAAGGGTGTATTTTTTTTCTTTTCTTTCTGCTGCAGTTTAAATGTCGTTGAGTAAATCGCGGGTTTATTGTAGGTAATGCTATTTCTGATTGCCTGTATGAATTTATTGAATAGTAACATCTTACATTCCACTGATACTTACTATTTGCTAAGTTTCTTGCTGATTCTTCTCGGTAGAAATTTACCTTCCGAATCAGCAGTAGATGATAAAATTTGACATTCATAAATGTTCTGTAAAGGCCTATATTTAATAAAGATATTTTGATTTGATTTTATTTGACTAGACAATATTTAATGACCTATATTACGTGACTTACTGTACGTATACATTAACTATGTACATAAAGGAAAACCACAATTTAAACACATTGGCTAGTAGAAACTTAAGTATTAGCTTTATATTATTACTATTACATTATTACTTAGTACCTATCTAACGTTGTTTGTTTTCCCACTCTAATTGTAGCTCTCATAGATGATATTTTAATGATGTTTATTAAAAGTATTAATTATAAATAGATAGTCTTTATGTCTATTAAAATAACAGTCAATTATTTTTCCTAAGTGACAATTAAGTGAGTTGATGTGTCTGTAAGGCAGCAGTAAACTCAGATTTTTTATTTAGCGAAGCAAATTGAGAATCTTCAAGTCTCATTCATCGTCACATTTAGCATAATATGTCAGGCTTTGAGAGAATATTAGGTGTTCTTTTAGGGTTTTTTACCTACCTTACAGTATTGCCACTCAAAATAATTATAACTTTGTCGTCTGGACACAATATTATTATGCACCGTGCTTTTTTAACCGTCGTTCACACTTCTCGAGGGCGTTATACTGATGGAAACAAACATTTTTCTCCAAGGAACATAGGGTCAAATCTCAAAAGAAAAATCACCTTCTTATACAAAAGTGATCAGCTGATAGTTGCAATTTGTATGGGAAGGCAATTTTTTTTTCATCAGTATAACGCCCTCGAAAAGTGTCAACGACGGTGAAAAAAGCTCGGTGTATTGAGAAAGCTAATTAGGTTCTGATTAGCTATAGTACTTGCAAGATGTTTCAACCCTGCACGTCGTGTCGTCAAATTGGGTTTAAATCGCCCATTAGCACTTCCTCCCTTATAAGTAGGTGATGTAAGATGTTTTTGAAGAGGAGAAGGGTTTGAACAAATTAAAAGCGTTCGTTTTTATTTTAAAGACATTTATTATCAAGACACCCCTATAATGAATGATCGAATACAAATCCAACCAACTAGAATTACCAGCATCGATGCTTTTTACAGCAAGTATAAGACTGCGACCTCTCTGGTCTCGTCCATGTTCATGACTGGTAAGTCACCACCAAGGTCTGGTAAGGTGGTGAAATAGAGGGCCATGGCAATCACCTGATTACTACTTACACTATTTTAGCATGCTGACAATTGTCGATGACATATGTAACAATTGTCAAGTGAAATAAAAGCTGGCTACACCTATGATTTAGTAGTGCGCATACAAGTGTAAGTAATTCAAAACGGTGCATGTAGGTACTTATTCTATGACGGTGCGCCGTGCGAATAATAGTGAAGCTCTCTACATAATGTCAATAATGTCACCGACAATTGTCACTGTGGTGAGATAGAGTCCGTGTACTCGCTCGTTAGTCGCCTCCAGCAAAATTAGGTAACTAAGTAGCAAAAATACCTGTTGTCACTTACGACCGCACTCAGAGACGTCATTAAAGCTATTATTCGTTAACTTATGTATCGGTAGTCTTTATGCGTATTGAAATAAGTGTCTATATATTTTCTTAAGTAACCCACTTAGTTAATCAACGACTTTGAGTGCGGCAGTTATACTTTTACAGCAATTTCGCTCTACATCAGATCCAAAACTATTAAAATACAGACGGTATTTCAAAAAGTTCAGTTTCCTATTGCTTACGTACTAGTGACTGAGTTAAATGAAACCCATAACTTTGGTATAAATCATACTTCATGATTAGCTGGTACCATGATCCAGGATTAGTCAAGTCTTGTAAATACAATGCCATTGCCGTCTGACCCTCGCACCCCATTTGGGGGAACCAGACCACCAGCTATAGGTCCTAATTATGTACACGTTCACAATGGGGCTCTCGCATGGGGATTTTTCCCAAAGAGAGACCCCATAATTATTAAAGTAGACCTAGCGGCCCTTCTCACTGCGCATCGAGACTTAAATTTGCTTAGTTCCAAAATTTAATAATAGATGGCACTGGGTATTGATTAAATTGCGCAAGTGTTTCGTTTTTCCGGGTTAAAGGCGTTTTCGTGGTCTGTGGAATTTACCTCTTTATAAATCTTAGTGAAATAAATTTGAGATGTGAGTATTTTTTACTTTTAACCTAGAATTAATTAACCTACAAAAACTTAGGTACCTATTCTATCTGTAGTGCTTATACGAACGAACACCAATATCAATTTTGGCTACATAACGAATATACCTACCTATCTAATGAAAAAAGCCTTTATTAGGCAAGCGAGATCATTAACCAACAAAATTACAAATAAGTACAATATTAATATTCGTAAAACATCATTTGAAGAATATCCCATCTCGTATTAGAGCAGTGGTTGTCAACCTTTTTGTCCAGATTTGTCAGATGGACCTTTAAAAATAATTATCTTACGCCGTGTATCACCAAGATTCACGGCGTCTACCTACGATTTAACGCTGTGTTCGCTCACTGGTATATCTTTTATTCAATTAACTCCCCGTTGGTCTAGTGGTTTAAGGCCTGGGCCATGATCTTTAGGCTCCCAGGTTTAATTCCCGGGTCAAGAAAAAGTATGTTTCGAATTTTTCAAACGAGCTATGTTTGTGATCACCAATCACCAATCCGCATTAGGCAAGCGTGGTGATTAAGCTTAATGCCATCATAGTAGCGATGATTTGATTTCTATGATGTAGGCCATTGCCCTGCAGTGGGACAGTATATTAGGCTGATACTTTACAATCAGAATGACTCCGCGGACCACTTGAGAACCTTCCAGAGACCACCAGTGGTCTGCGAACTAGGTACCGGTTAAGAACAACTGAAAGTAAACATACCGCTAACAAAGAAACATAACGACTTTATATTGTTCTGAGGTAGAAAAAAAATAGGGAATTAGACGGATTTCAAAGGGACAGCTGATGAGCTCGACTCCAGGGTGCTTCTCGTACTCCTTGTCCTGCTCTTTGAGCTGGTGGTGGAAGAGAAGTTTGTGGCTTCTGATCTGGAAAACCTGAAAAATTTAAAGGAGTCATTGAAAGATCATTCCCATCGCTCATGACGTAACACTGGTACGGTAATGACCGTGGCAGACTAAACCTATTTTCCTCCGAAATTATTATCAAACGTGGAAGAGCTACGCTTCGGCATGAATGGCCGGCCGGCTCACAGAAGACCGGCGTGATGAAGCGCTTGCGTTGTGTTTCTTCGAGTAAGTGAAGGTCTCGGTTGGCCAATAGGAAGAAAGAAAACTAAACCCAAGTTTTAGAAAATAAAAAGGGCTTTAGGTGTCCAACCCCTCTCCCCCCTCCCTGGCTACGCCTATGCAACACAGGTTTTTATGTGAAAGGCACTCTCGCGCGTCTCATTCCTTCTATAAAATGTTATTCTAACTAGTGGCCTTCACTTCGTTTCGGGACAGTACCTAGTTTCACTGTTTACCATTAGATGGCGCTAGGCGTCGATTGCATCGCACTAGTGTTTCGTCTTTTCAGTTTATATTTAAGGTTTGTCGATGTCTATAGAATTTATCCCTTTATAAATAGTAAAGAAAAAATACACATAATATGAGGACTTATGCACTTTAGCAGCAAGCTAGCATTTTGCTGAATAAACTACATAAAATAATATAGCTCACTAGTCACAATTTAAGTATATGAGAAATATGTACATTACGTTATATACGTGGAGATTATAAGAAACACAAATATTTACTTATACACATAATAATTAAATGCATAGACACAGTTTTTTTTACATTTTTATAGAAGAAAGGGAGAGCAACAATTTTTCGACGTAGACGCAGAATACGAGTAATCCTTGTTCAGAATGGTGGTAGAAGAAGTTGTTGGGATGTAATGATTACCGACACACCTTGTATTGACAAAGGTCACCACTTCTACAACAATATGTAGTTCAAAGTAACATGTAAATTCCAAGCCATACCTACTACAGGAATCCACTGCAATCTCACCAGGGTCTCGGTTTAAGTAACAAAGCGGGCCCGGACATTTGAGTCTCGTGATTTTTCTGTTGCCCTGTCCAGGGCTGTAACTCTGATGGCAGGATAGACGATTTGGGCAGGGCAGAACTGTGACAGCATCTGGGGAGATTAAATCTAGCCGTGCAAGCGATCAAGCAAGGGTTGGCATGCAAATGGACCACATTTAAGGGGTAGGAATCAGGGGTATAATGATAAATAAATAAATATATTCTCACAACATCTTACACGTTGACCTGACTCCGTACTAAGTAGTTTCAGCACTTGTTTTACAGATATCAGACAACAGAGGAAACACAAATATTATACTTAAATACTGATTACACCCGGACACTGGACAAACACAAGTGCTCATCCCACAAATGTTTGTCAACGTCGATCCATACATTTAGTTAGGTACAGGGGAAACATAAGAAACCTAATTATGTCATAAGAGTCATCGTACATTATAGCTTGGTCATATCAATTAGAGTAGGCGGTGACCTAGCCATTACCTATCCTTATCGCCGAGAGATGATTTTATCAACGTTGAAGCAATTTTAGTAGGTAGGTAACATTCCCCCTTATTAAAAAAAAACTGTCAATTGCAACGCACCGGCACAGATTATATATGGCACCGGGGTTTCGTGTTTTCTGTTTACCTACAAGGCTTGTTCTTTCGAAATAGTATCTATAGATGCGATCACTTTCATAAACCATCAGTGTATTGTTACTGGTAATAAGGTGTGGATTATTAACTTAAAAAAATAAAAAGCATCAAAAAATCACAAAATAATTACACACAGAAAGTAGACTGCCCACTAAGAGCTAAAAACGTGTCATGTACTCACGCATGCGCACTAACGGGGAAATACGCCTTTTCGACCACATTAATCCTAGCCTATAACATAAGATTGTCGAACTGTCGAAGGTCTGTGGAGGCCGCGCGCTTATGTACTCATGCCGGGCAACAACCCTAGCATATGTCAACGAACTCTTCTAAATTCAAAATCAGGCTGAGTCTACCTTCTGTGTGTAATTATTTTGTGACAAAATGTTTATGAAATTTACCTTTTCTTCAACTTCTTGTAGACTTTCCTCTTACAGACAAAGATGAGGAAGATAATCAGCCCAATGAAGATGTTGTACGTATCCGTGACGTACCAGAACGGAGACTCGGGGTAGAAGGAGCTAACGACTTCAAGGAGCCAGTTCAGACCCATCACCACTGACAGCTTCAAGTATAATACCAATCTGTAGGTAAACAATGGGAATGGTCAGATTGTCCTTGTTGTTTTACTCAGCCATCATTATCATCATCATGTCAGCAGTCCTCTTATGGTTAACTAGCAGTGGCAGCGGTGCGTACAGAGATTTTCAGTATAAGAGAGGAGATCTTTTCCACTTCCTTTTTAACCGACATGAAAAAAGGGAGGTTCTCAATTCGATTGTTTGTATGTGTGTACTTAGGTATGTAGGAGGTCTAGATCCGCGTCTGAGCCACTCAAACATCTGTTTATTTTACGTTAGCAGCTCACTTGTGACTCTAATAGGTTGCAGGTGTCTATGGGCGGCGGCAATCGCTTACCATCAGGTGATCCATCGCTATCCTATCATAAAATATATATTTTTTTCCTTATCATATTTTTTTTATAATAATGGTCACCTGATGGTAAGTGAACATCGCCGCCCATGGACATCAGCTACACCAGAAGGCCATTTCAGCTAATAGATGTCCACTGCCTCCCCGAATGTTCTCCACACAGATCGGTCCTGTGCCACCCACATCCAAGGGACTCCCGTACTTTACCTATGTCTCTGCATCCGATGAGCTGCAGCAGTACCGGAGGCGGACGAGTTCTGGTTCGAGAGGATCTTGGTCCCACGACTCAGACGCCAAATGTTGAACACGGTCATGCCGAAGAACGTCCAGTTTAGCAGGATCATGATCAGCATTGGCATATACATGTACACCATCTTTGCCTTGTCTGAAATTAATTAAAAAAAGTCAGTCAAACAGTCTGGGTGTAATATTTGTATTTAAGTTTTATAAATTTGTGTTTCCTCTGTTGTTTGATATCTGTAACACAGTGCTTTTAACTACTTTTTACGGAGGCAGGTCAATATTATGAGATGTTGTGTTAATTTTTTTTTTAAATATAAATTGAGACAACATCACATACATTGTCCTGGTCCCAAACTAAGGTTTTCCCTTGTTACTATGTAAACCAGAAACAACGAAGGAACCACAAACACCCAGACCCAACACAAATATCTGTTTCATCAACAAACATTTGTGTTAGTGCGGGAATCGAACCCGACTCTTGCGTGTCAACCGGCGCTCAAACCATTGCGCCAAACGGGTCGTCTAATTAATTATTATTATTTTAGAAGAAGATAATTATTTTACCTGCAAGAAAACATCCTTTATTTGGTATCTCAGGTTTGATGATCCCCGGCAAGCGGCTCGGCGGCGTGTCGTTGAGGATGGCTAGGACGATGGTCATCAGGGTAGGAGTCCCCCACGCGACCAGGCAGTACATGCCGAACTTGAAGCGCTCGCCACGCCGGTGGATAGGCCGGGCCTTTGCGTAGCCTCTGATGAGAAAAGCAAACATGGGGAATTCATTGACCGTGGGAGAGCCACGTCTCGGCATGAATGCGCCTTTTTTTTTCCCAGGGGAAACTATCATGGCCTTCACCTTGCCACATGTGGGGGACAAGGTGGTGTGTGGGACTCTAACCCTAACCAAAATCCCTGGGGTGTCCATCTCAGCGCAATCGCGGTCGGATACCCCACAGCCGGGACTGGACCGTGCCGCAAATCGCGCTCGCCACTTTGAGCCAAAATGTTTGGCGCAATGCAGCCCTTCCCAAATGCGCGACCTACCAGGACACCCAGTAGGATTTTTTCCCTCGCGGAGTCGTGATAATGAGCAAGCCACTCCCCAGTAGTGGCATGCTCACGTACTCCGAAGCCCGTTTAGTCGCCTGGCCAGGAATACCTTGGCAGTATGCTTAACGCCCCTAGCCACAGGGCACAGGCATGAATGCGTCGGCTCGACCACGGCTTCACAGAAGACCGGCGGGAAGCAGCGCCTGCGCTTTGATTCGCGGAGTGAGTGGTACCGTACTTTGTTTGTTGCGCTGATACTGATTTTACCACTTTTATAACACATGGAGTGCAATAAAAAATATAGGTAAGTAGTACTAAAGTACCTTAGGCCCAATCGGGTTGAAAGGGGCATAACTCTTTCAGGTTAGGTGGTTAGTTATCTAACCACGTATTCTCGGGTCTGTTTTTTTGAGATTTTCATAAGTAATACGTTTTTTATATGTATATTTTAACTGTAAATAACATTTTCATTCTTAATTCTTTTTTGAATATTTTCATGTCTACCGCCACAGTGGTTAGTTAACTGACCACCTTATTCCTCAAAAGCCTTAAGTGGTATTTTTGTAAAACATTTTTTTCATAATAATTAAACCCTAATAAAACGAAAAATGCAATTGTTTTATTTTTATAGTCCTGAAATTAAAAGTGTGCCTGAAAGAGTTAAGGTTGCCAACGCACTTTTGACTCCACTGGCGTTGCGGGTGTCTATATCTCGATGCCATCGACACGTGAAGAAGAAAAATTCATGTTCAGAAGCGCCCCCCGAGCTTAAAAATTTTGTGATCGACGTTGCCACCATAATATAATGTAATTTAATTATTTACATAATTTTAGACTACAGGACCCAGTAAAACAAAATTGTTCCTTCTCACCTAAAAGTCCACCAGATGTCATATGACATAATGGTCATCCAAAAGAAGCTGGACATCAAGAAGTAGTAAATGAGGAACGCTGCGAATAAAAGAAAAATAAATAGTTAATTCAAGCTGAATCCACAATTAGCCAGATCATAGGAACAAAAAAAAAAGATCATAGGAATAGTTTCGCTTCGAGAATCATGTCATACACACATTGTATTATAAACTGTTCTTTGACAAATTTTCTGAATACAGGTTGACGTTATGTTCTCATAATTGGTCGTTGTTTATTATAATTCTCATAAACATGACTAATTTTCAATGTACTTTGCCTATTCATCGGGTATTTACAAGGTAGTTGATTGATAGGACAATAATGTAACGAATCATACAAATTCAATTCAACTGTTTTACAACACAACCAGGACAAATATAGTTAAAGATATAGAAACTAAAAATTACGCCGTTACTCACAGAAGATGCGCGTGAAGTAGCGCATGCGCATGTTTCGACGAGTGAGTGAGAGTACCGGAGGCAATTGGGGGAAAGGGGGTTAAAGGTTGGCAGCACACTGGTGACAGTATTGGTGTTGCAGGTGTCTATGGTCGGCGGCAATTGCTTACCATCAGGTGATCCGTCTGGTCTTCTGCCACCTATCACATAAAAAATGAAATTTATAGAAAATACTCGTATGTAGTATTTTATTTATCGGACAAAATAATATGGATACACGAGAAAACAATAACTGGAATCTAAAGCTAAAAAAACTACAAATAAGTAAAATTTAAACAGAGTAGGCCCCTGTGGCTATGTCCCCAAAATGTTGGCAGCATTAAAATTCGCTGGGCAAAGTAGCTGCCAGCCTAGTCTCCCGTGTCTTCAACTAAGCGCTTAGCTAAGTCCCGGAAGAAAGAGAGAGCATCGGGACCCCACGGGCCCAGTGTTTTGACACCGAAAAGCTACGAAGAGGTAAGTACCGGATACATGCCTAAACTCGTAGATTTCAGTTTCTCTGCAGCCTCGGCCGCGGCTCCGGCACTCCTCGTAGTCCCGGGAAGATGGGAAGTTGCCAAAAATATTATTTGTTCTTTGAAGAAAATTGTAGACTTTTTCAGTACAGTGGGTATTGTACTAAGAATGCGCACAGATGTTTATAAGACAGATAAAAATAGCACGATTTTGAGTTTTAAGTGAACTAGCAACCATTTTTTAGGTTCGGACAGCTGCACTGCTTTCATGTGAATAAATGATCATAGACAGTCGGTTCTATTTTCCCTTGTATTAATATTTCATTCGGTTCAGTTTTGGATAAGAGATCGTATTCGACGAAACGTTGTTTTTCTATACTTTTAGTAGGTATTCTTATAGGTTCACACAACCTTACCACAACCTGTCACAAATTTCCTAACTTAGATCAGTATGATGGAATTGGATTGAAGAAATTTGACAGTTTTCTATACTTTGATATGTACGTACTCTCTTATGTTTATTTTTCGCCGGGTAGATAATTCTCGTGCACTTGACATTGAAGTCGATTTTAAAGATTTCATACATTCGTCCATACAAATCTCTAATTCGACTTCAATGTCGAGTACACGAGAATTGGTCCCCTGAGTAGCAATTCTCGTGCACTCGACATTGAAAGAATTGCTACCCAGGTCTATCCTCTAAACATCAATGAACCACTTACTCAGAACCAGGCAGGAGGTGATATTAAAGGTCCCGTCGCCGATTTGCATGCAGAAGAGGACGAGGAAGGCCATCAGCAGGCTGAAGACGTACGCCATGAGGATCAGCCCGCCGAGGTTCCTGAGCTCCGGCTGCAGGAGGTACACCAGCAGCACCAGGAACAGGAAGAAGCAAGAGACAAGGAAACCTGCAATTGAGGACACAGGCGTTTAACCTTTACAGACTGAAAACGGCTAATGCCATAGCATTAGCTGTTACCAAATGCGACATCCAGCTTGTCAAAAATTTAAAGGTTAATGCCATAACATTAGCCGTTTTCAATCCACACCATAACCACAGAATACTTAATCCATAACTTCAAAATGTTATGGTACCGTTATAAAATAAATGTACCTATAAAAGCTATTTCGATATCATCGTCATCATTTCAGCCAATAAACGTCCAATGCTGGGTATAACCCCGAGACTAGGAAAAGACGAGGTACCTTTAAACCAGACTGAAAACGGCTATAGCATGAGGTTACGGTACTGAAAATAAATGTACCTATAAAAGCTACCTAACGGCATCTCAGCAGGCCTTCAGGGTGAGGATGACCGACTCAATAGGTACTTTGTCTGTTCTTTTGTGCCTGTCAACCTCATATTTGGATCTCACGGCCGCTTACCATCAGGCGGAGTATGGTCATCTTGATTGCCCTCAATATTAAAAAAAAAGCTTTATCGATTTCACCATAATTTTAGCCAATAAACGTCTACTGCTGGACATAGGCCTCCCCCAATATTCTGCACACAGTTCGGTACTGTGATACCCACATCCAAGGAATTGCCGCGACCCTCACTAGATCGTTGGTCCACTTTGTGGGGGACGAAACTCTTAATACGTGTGTGTTTCCAGTGATGACATATGGAACCGAAACGTGGCCGCTTCAGACAGCTCAAAGTCACTTAGAGGGCAACGGAGAGGGCTATGTTCAGAATATCCTTGCGTGATCGTGTCAGAAATGATGAGATTCAATATCGGTACGTAAAATATAGGTAAGGATTATTATAACTTCATCAGCCTATCCCAGTACACTGCTAGACATAGACCACTCCCAATGTTTGCCATTTCATCCCGTCTTCGGCTCGCATCCAGTATTACCAATGCTTTATTAGAACCTACTAGACATTAAACTTATGTATTTTACATTATGGATAGGGCAATTTTTCCGTTATAATCAGTCATGCTGGATGAGACCAAGAAGAAGGTAATTTTATAAGAATATTAAACATACCGTATTTGAAAAATATAGGATTCATCTGGCTGGTATCCTGCCGTACTCTGATAAACACGGCGATATTTTTGACAATGGTAGTGTTCCCCTTCGTGGCAAGCAAGTGATCCATGCAGTAGCTATCAGGGTTGAACAAATCAGATTTGTCCGAATGTTGTACCTGCAGTGACACTGAGCCATTCTGAAACAGAAATAAAGATTTAACGGGAATAAAGGTTAGTGTAGTGTGTCGGCATAATTGGTATTGCACATGGCGCCGAAACCAGTCTTGGGTCGTGGTCCACCTGCTAAGTTCACCTGGGTGAACCACGGGCACTTTTTCTTGCCGGTGGAACAGCTAGTGGCGTGCCTACCTAAGCAGACGTCGCCGAGCACCGCCAGTCCGCTTGTGACCATGGATGCTGCAGCGAAGTCGGAACGTCGAGCAGTAAGTGCATACAATGTACTTAAAAATAAACTAGGTTTTTAAATTATGCTACGGCATAATTTAAAAACCTAGGTCAAAAAGATCTTCATGAAACAAGCCTTTATCTTCCTAAAACGCCGGCAACGCATCGGCACTCCTTCTGCTGTAGCTGATGTCCATGGGCGGCGGTGTTCACTTATCATCAGGTGACCTACGAGTACTTGCTCTATTTCCGTCTTATATTATAAAAAGTTGATATATAATATCCCTTCATTAAAAACGGAACCTAAAGTTTAGTTTAAATATGATATGGTCATTTTTATAAAAGTCACAATTGAAGAAGACAGCCATCAGTTTTAAATTCAAAGTAACTTTAGACCACATTTTTAACCCCAAACGCAAAACCGACGGGGTGTTAAATAAGTTTGACGTGTCTGTGTGTGTGTGTGCGAGCAGACCAATCACCTGATGGTAAGCGACACCCATAGACACCTGCAAGACGGCAGGCGCTGCTTCACGCCGGTCTTTTGTAAGGCCATGGTATCAATCCGGTTGAGGGGTTAGGGGAAAACTCGCCCGAAAAGAACTCGCACGAGAATTTCAAGATTTTTTAGCTGGTCACTGTTCTAACCTAACCTAACCAATATTTTTGTGATGATAATACTGTCTAAACTCTACTAAACAAAAAATATTGGTGAAGTTAGGTTACAGCAGAGACTAGCGAAAAAATCTTGATATTCTCGTGCCAGTTTTTTTCGGGCGAGTTTTCCCCTAACCTCGGTCGAGTCGGCCCTCTCGGTTGTCAACATGCTGTGGCCCTTCGATCGTATATAGGGCTAGTATGTATGAGTACTAAAGCCTCTCCGGCACCAGAAGTATATAGAATTATATACAAAATGATAGCACTTATTCCACTTAATTATTTTTTATATGTAATTACTTAGAGCGTCATTTATTGCTCCTTGGGGTAAATATCATCTGAGCAAAGTAACGAGCTCCGTTTACATGTAAGAAGTACATGCTTTATTCATTACATAAATGATATTATTTATGGGGTAGGTAATTATTATAAAGCGTAAGGCGTGGTACCTACTAACACAATTAGATACAGAACCCTGGCTGATTTTACAGGGTGTATCAGTGAACATTTACACTTTTTAACCACATCTTAACTATTCCAAACAACATTAATTTGTTCGAAGACATTTGGAAATTTGACAATTTTTTGGGCCCCATACAAAATGGGCAAGTCACTAACCTACTTTGTATGAAAAGTTGAAAGTTTATTTATGCAAATTTCCAAAAATCATACAGCAAAAGTTGCACAGAATGGTTGGTGGAATACGTAGTAAAAGGGGATGTAAATATTCACTAATCATCATCAGCAACCCACGGTCGTCCACTGCTGGACATAGGTCTCCCCTAATGCACGCCACCGCTCCCGATTTTCGGCCACTCTCATCCAGCCCACTCCAGCCAGCCTTCGAATGTCGTCATCCCATCTTGTAGCAGGGCGTCCAACACTACGTTTGCCGAGTCGCGGTCTCCACTCAAGGACTTTATGGCTCCAACGGTTGTCAGTTCTGCGGCTAATGTGACCAGCCCATTGCCACTTTAGTTTGCTAATTCGGTGGGCTATGTCAGTGACTCTGGTTCTCTGTCGGATTACATCATTTCTGATGCGGTCCTTCAAAGATACTCCGAGCATAGCCCTTTCCATAGCTCTTTGAGCGACTTTGAACCGCTGGATTAATCCAGCCGTGAGTGTCCACGTCTCGGCACCGTAAGTCATGACCGGAAGGACGCACTGGTCGAAGACTTTCGACTTAAGACTTTGAGGGATGGGTGACGAGAAGACTTGACGAAGCCTACCAAATGCTGCCCAGCCAAGCTGAATTCTTCTATTGGCTTCTCTCTCGAAGTTGTTTTTGCCTAATTGGAGCGTTTGTCCTAGATAGACATATTCCTGGACAACTTCGAGAGGTACTCCATTAACAGCGACCGGTCCCGGATCAACGAGCTCGTTGAACATGACCTTGGTTTTATCCAAGTTCATCCGAAGACCGATGTGTTTAGAAGATTCAGCCAGGCTGCTCACCATCAAATCCAATATTCACTAATACACCCTGTATATACCTATACCTAGAGACTAACGGTGGCCTAACGCCGATTGGTGATTACACACCCTACATTCTAATTCTTGCTCGACGCGGGAATTGAACACTCTAGATCAGCGGTCGTCACACTTTACTGCTCAAGAGCCACACATAACAGTGTGAGCACTAAGGTCCGGGCCGCATTATATGAGAAGTACGGATGTGTAGTTACTATTAATTAAAGGAATCTACTTTACCGCGGGCCGCACGACTAACGTCCGCGGGCCGCATTTTGACGACCACGGCTCTAGATCAACAGGGCGATACTGTAATTAAATAATATATTTACCTACATGTCTTGGAGTAGGTAATTAGGACGTCATGTCACGTCACGTCACGCTTATGTCATAAAACTCCCCCATAGATTTCCAATAATCGATCGATTAACCGGTATCTATCTTAAGAATCCTTGCGATCTATATATATCAACAGGTTATAACTACGTAAACTGACAAATCTTATCTTATCACTTCCTACAGATTACTTGTGCAACCAACTAAATTAAGAACATGATTGATTAATGAAGACGATTTTTGTTGTATATTGATTGATGCAACATGACGACAAAGCCAAATGTGGTTTTAATGTGTGACAGACCTTATCAAGAGAAATTTTGAGCTGCTTTTGCTTTTCAGCTATATAGGTACTATTGTGTTTTTAGTCATTTTATTATTGGTTTTTTAATTTTGTAATTTGTCATCACCCACCCACGCTCGTCCACTGCTGGACATAGGTCTCCCCCAATGCACGCCACCGCTCCCGATTTTCGGCCACTCTCATCCAGCTCACTCCAGCCAGCCTTCGAATGTAGTCATCCCATCTTGTAGCAGGGCGTCCAACACTACGTTTACCGAGTCGCGGTCTTCCACTCAAGGACTTTATGGCTCCAACGGTTGTCTGTTCTGCGGCTAATGTGACCAGCCCACTGCCACTTCAGTTTGCTAATTCGGTGGGCTATGTCGGTGACTCTGGTTCTTTGCCGGATAACATTTTGTAATTAGACTCTACATTAATGCAAGTGCATTCAATATTAATGTTTAATTTATAAGCAATAATAGGTGTGACGTGCCTACAAAACTCCAACGCAAAACAAGAACATTAATATTAAAACTAAAATAAAAATAGATCAGTGATGTTTATAGAATGCAAACATCGATATATTATAAACTCTAGATTATATAATTTCATACTCAAAGAAAGCGTTTAAAAAAGTGATCCCATAATCAGCTACAGATAGGATTTTGAATTTTGAATACGTCGTCGTGATTAATAACTAAATACCTACAGGTTAATTTTCGAAACTAATCTACTACATAAATCTTAGGTGAACATGCTCTTCACCTTAAGATTTATGTACAGTGGCTAGCACATCAAGTTACTACAATCTGTCAAATTTCCTCAGTTGATATTGAACCAAACACGTTTGACATAAGAGTGAGGTTCGATTGAAGAAATTTGACAGATTGTAGTAACTTGATGTGCTGGCCACCGTACCTAGTGATGTATCCAGAAAAAAAAACGTTATTTTTAAACATCTTACCTCAAATAAGCGGAAAGACGAGTAGAACCTCAAATAATAGAAAGATTCTTTTCGAACTTTTTCATCCGAAAATAGTCCAGGTTTCACTTCGAAGTAATCACTAAACTTGACCGACCAATGACAGGTTTTTATTATGCACTTCAAAATTCGATAGTTCCAGTTTATCATAGGGAACACACACTTTTTTTCCGAGTACATAACGATTGTTTTCACAACACTTTGATATACACACTTTTCCATTGCACAGTTCACTCTTCGCCACAGATATTTGTAGAATTAAAGAAATCGTAAATAAATATATGACTAATAGCCTCATGCTGGCGTCTGTCTTGGACAAGAAGGTGTGGAACAATGAGTGAGCCAAGCCAGTGCACAAACTAACTCGTAGTAGGATAATGCAACTGAAGTGAGTCACAGACACAAAGCTAGACAGCTCGATTGATAGTAATCGTTATCAAAACTCAAGAAAAATATTAGGTCGATAGTATTTACGTTTGATATTCGTAGAGTGACGTCGGATCAATCGCATAAACATGTTTTCAAATTTTATTATAAGTATTACCAGCTTGCGTGGATTACTTGATTAATTTTCCGTATAAATGGGACGTAGGTATTCCGTAGTAAAAACAGTGGTAATGGAGCATAGGTAATATTATATTCTTAGTATTTAACCTTTCAAATTCAAATTCATAATTACAATTTATTTGTGATACACAGATATAAAAGATGTAGGTATACATATAATACTAATAATGCTCTCCGTGATCTGCCATCTGTCTTATAAATATGCAGCAATATTTAACATTACATTTCAATACGTTTTTAATTTCGTTTCCAGAGACATGTTTAAATCTCCACAATGTAATTTCAGAAGTATAGACGGATGAATTTAATTAAGTATAGGATCCTAAAATGTTTACCAAAAAACCTTCTCGTAAATAAAAAATAGGTTAACTACTAATGCACCAATTTCAGTATTTTTTTCTTTTTACTAAGTCCCTCAACTGGTATGAATTGAACCAAACATAGTTGAGAATCGAATAAAGAAATTTGACAAATAATAAGGTGTGGTTTCATGTAGCTAATAAATCTGTATGGTTAAGTGTGTCTGTCTGTCTGTTTGTCTTTCTTTCACGGCAAAACGAAGCGACGAATTGACGTGGTTTTTTAAATGGAGATAGCTGAAGGGATGGAGAGTAACATAGGCTACTTTTTGCCCCTTTCTGACCCTCCATTTTTGGGAAGTAGGGGGCGCGAGCGAAGCCACGGGCAAAAGCTAGTATTTTATAAATGGAACAGAAATTTGTTTAGGCCAGGAAAACCCTTTAGCGATAAGGCTTATAATAATATTAAGTGACGCTAACTAAGTATTAATTAGTTCGTTTATTAAATACCTACTCTAGTCAATATTTGCCGGTTATGTATATTTTCCTCTGTGAAAGACGTCACGTGGTAGTTTTAAGATGATTTCAACTCGTGTTAAAATGACTCAAACGAAGCGTGTGATTTTTTAACGCTTTGGTTGACTGTATCGTAAAATAATCCAGGGTATATCTGTGACCATTTAAATCCCATAATCCCTTCAAGCATGACAACTACCAACCATCCTGAACAACACTTTGTTCTACGACTATTATAAATTCTTTGTACCGACTTTAACAATTTCCCTAATTGTAATATTTTATAATGCAGCTCTCCCGAAGTACAATTCCAGGACCGGCTGGACCCAGCGTGCGTTATTACATGTACGCATTCTTGAAGATCGTAAGGTTGATTAATTTGTTGATTTGCCGTCCCAGGGCTATCTACAATTTGCTACCCCACCAACCTTGCCGACCCCTTAATTAAGTCACCCTTGGCTATAGCCGATTCAACCTTATGTCAAACCAGGCCTCAATGGGGGGGTCCGGACCCCCTGGACCCCCCCCCCCACATATACGTCCATGAGCCTTGTCGTTGTCTCTAGAAGTTATCTCTTTATAAATAAATAGTATAGATTTCCCCTTTCTTAGCAGCTCTTGTTTTAACATTATAGTGTTTCTGTGACTGCGACGGCTGAGCATGGGGTCCCAGGTTCGATTGAGTTTTTATTTTCAGAAATTCTCAGTGTCAGCACAAAGTTTAAGAGTTGATCACCTGTCTCCGTGCCTCGAAAAGTTAAGAAGTTGGTCCGGCGCCCGCGTTTACGGGCCTCGATTCAATAGTTGCTATGCGTTATCACTGATTGTGTGGGTTACTCCTGAAGGTTTTATTTTTTTGCTGTCGCTGAGTACCTACAGGTAGTGTCTGTGAACATTTACATCGACGACCCGGTTGGTTCAGTGGTAGTGAATGCTGCGTCTGGGCCAAGGGTTGCGGGTTCGATCCCCGCACAGTACAAACATTTGTGTGCATGAACATGTCTGTTTGTATTGGTCTGGGTGTTTTCTATGTATTATAAGTATGTATTTACAAAAGAAAAGTATTATATGTATATATTTGTAATCCCACTGTTGGTTCTGATATCTGTAACACAGGTGCTTGAGCTACCTATCTCAGAGTCAGATCAATGTATGTGATGTAGTGAAATATTATTATTATTATTATGTATGTCATTCTTTCCAGAATCTCGGGCAATTATGTCCCGGACTTTTGGAAGGCGTGCGTGGGGCCGTAGCCAACACGTAGAGGCCCCTTGACAATTTTGCTATATTGTAATGTGACACCAGCCGGCGACTATCCCTGTATACACTATAAAAATGCAGCCAAGGATAGTCCCCGGTTGGCATAGGACTATTGCAAGATATGGACTTATAAAATAAACTGGGCTATTTTGTTGAGGTGCTAGTGGACTGTTTAACTGGTACTATGGAGGAACTATGGCACCTGCCCGATCAATGATTATAATCACGAAAAATGGGCAGGCGGTGACTCGCCACTCACTTGATGGGCCCCCTATCAAAAGCTACCAGGAAGCTAAGCAAAAGCTGGCTTCCAGAAATAGCGAGGCGGGCAACATTGTTGTGAGCAGCTCAGGGTTGCCGAGAGGTGTACTCCGCTTTCTACCCAGTGTCTGTAGCAGACACTGTGCCAACTCGCGACTTATGCATCTTTCACTTCCACCCTGCGAGCATACTCTGACATCCCACTCTGGACGGCCGGTGAAGGCAAGCCAGAGGTGAGAGTCCTGCGGCCCCTGCTGGGGTCCACCCCAGCCGGCCAATAAAGGCAAGCCGGGGGAGAAGGGCCTGGTCGACTCTCGGGGACATGGGACCCAAGGGGACGTCACATCCCATTCAGCGCGCCACAACGCTGCCCTGGGGAGACTGACTGCACTGATGAGAGTTGTTGCTCTTAAAAGAAGACCACCAACTCTCACCAGCGGGCGATGGGGTCGTCACTTCCCTACGCATTTATTATTATTATTATTATCCCTTCAACCAAATGTTCAACCAACCAATTTGAACAACATTTGTTCAATGACTTTTGGACCGAAAATCAGCGCTGCAGTGGCTTCAATGAAGTCTGGACCTTGTTGACCACACTACTGTGACTTGTGTTTATGTTCTGTACCTACTTACTTATATCCTAATATAAGTAAGTAGGTACAGAACATAAACACAAGACAAAAAAGGAACTCCAGAAAATACCTATATTTTCTGGAGTTCCTTTTTTTGTCTGTGTACGTATCTTCTTAGTTTTCTAATGTATTATGTGTCCTATGTATCTATTGTTGTGGAGTATTTATTTTGTTTGTGGTCAATAAATGTTTTACTTACTTACTTACTGTTGAAAATTCGCATACAAAATGTCATCAGTTCCATGCTTAGTCGGTCACGTGACTTGGTCATTTTATAAGAGGAGTCGAAAAAATATTCGATAGATTTCGGAAAGTAGGTAGGTAGTTAAACAAATGTGAAAGAATGTTACATGTTTAAAGGGATAAAGGTAAGTAAGTGTTCATAGATACACCCTGTATGCCGTTCCCACGACAAAATGACACTGGATGACATAAGATGATCGATGTGTATTGTGATGTATTAGATGTTCAGTTGAAACTAATCAATCATGAGGTTAAACAGTACTTAGACGCTTTTCCAGAAAAAACTATTCACTTCGGACTTCAAGGAATTCCAAGGGGGTGTTTTTTTGAGGGTGCCAACCAGCACACACCCACAACTTTCGTAAAGGCTGCATCAAAATTATCTTAGCGTTTAAACCTGCCAAAATTTACATTATATCTGTACTTAACGCCAGTTAAGGATTTTCATAAATAAATGGAAGTGGATTTTAAGTCATATTGTGATCATGAGATTTTTCGTTAAATACTTTTTTATGCTTTCTTCACCGACCGATAGGCCGACGCCCGGTCGCTGGAAAGACGTCGTCGAGAGTGATCTGCGAGAACTTCAGGCCAATGACTGGCAACAAGTGGTACAGGATCGACCGAAGTGGAGTTCTCTTGTTTCGGAGGTCAAGACTCGTTTCGGGTTGCTGAGCCAGTGGAGTAAGTAGTACTTTTTTTTATTATGATATAGGTGGCAGACGAGCCGACGGAGCACCTGATGGTAAGCAATTACCGCTGCCCTCTGGACACCTGCAACATCAGTGGTGTCACAAGCGCGCTGCTACTCCAAAACTTTTGGTAGTTTTGAACGCTAAGATCATTATGATGCTGATTGTACCACATACAACTAGGTGGCCTGTGGATGTCTATATAAATCCCGAAGCGTTACTCTTCGGTGAGACAGTACACTACACAATTGAGTAAGTAAGTAAGTAGGTATGTTTGGAGTAAGTTTAAATTGAAGAACATTTGCAACTTTGGTCAGCCATCCTGATGGACATTTTTAAGTCTCGTCCAAGGTTTCAAATAGGAAGAAACGTGTAGTCAAAGTTCATTAAGAAGGTACACATCTTTCCTTTCCACCTTGGCGAAGCATTAGTGGTTAGGCCTTTAGTCTACCGGAGGAGAACCTACATCACCCGTCCGCCCCCAGCAGACGGGTATGCAATGAAATGAAATGAAATATAACTTGCTTGCTAAGTGTTCCATAAAGATATGATGTGTTTTTAGTTGCATAAGGACGTCGGCCTATTGCACATCGGGCCGGTAGCAATCCCCCAACGCAAAAAAGGTACATACTTAATCCAGAATAATATGTAGATACTCGTAAAGTTACTATAGTAACCTACCTACCTATTAATTAGCGTGGTTTCCTATTGACATGGTTAGCGGTTAAATGCCATCATACTGACGCAGGCAGGGTTAGTTTCCTGTTATAAGACGTCTCTATGATTTTCTCGTTTATTTCCCTATTAATCGTACATGCTTTTAATGACCCACCTAGTCTATTTAACTACTAAAATGAGTACTAGTATTGAGGTACAGTGAACATTATAATTTGCCGATGGGCCCATGCCCGGTAGGCCGACCTAGGTATCGCTAGAAAGACGTCGTCGTTTTTATGTGATAGGTGGCAGATGAGCTGCGAGCAGACGAATCGCCTAATGGTAAGCGATTACCGCCGCCGCCGTGTCATGTACTCACGCATGCGCATAACAGGGAAATACGCCTGTTCGACCACATTAATCCTAGCCTATGATATAAGATTGTCGAACTGTCGAGGTCTGTGGCAGAGGCCGCGCGCTTATGTACTCATGCCGGGCAATAAATCCCTAGCTAGCATATTTCAACGAACTCTTCTAAATTCAAAATCAGGCTGAGTCTACCTTCTGTATGTAATTATTTTGTGAGTAGAGTCACAAGTCCGGCGCCAACCATTAATCCCCTTTCCCCCAATTGGGCCTCCGGTAAAGTAGGTAATTTAATTATTGATTGATTAGGTAGGTAACTTTCGTACTTGGATACAAGTGTGTGATTCATTAATTGGTAAACAATGGTGTTTGTCAACCGATAATTACTTACTTTAAACAGTAAGCTAGGTTAGGTTAGATTAGTGAGTACGTTACTCAAGTAAGTGTTTGAGTCACTTGAGTCGTTTCATTTATTATTCAAATATCGTCTATTGAGTAAAGTTTGTACCAATCACCACCCGTAACGATGGTATACATGGATATAATAACTTGCGCCTTCTTAACAGGATTTTTCTAAGCTATGTGCATATTTCCACCATTAGCTCTATAGTTCTATCGAGAAAACATTGTCAGAAAACCAACTTATACTCGTATGTTTCAGATTGTTTCTGAAAAGTACAACCATGCTAATAAAAATGCATGCTAAAAATCCGCTAGATGTAGCACTGAGATCCATCCCGTCCATCTACACGGTGATTGGTTATTTTTGATGTGAGATGCCAAAATGTTACTGACTAACCAATGGCGTCGAAGTTGGACCTCAGTCTAACAGTACGCCATCTAGCGAAGTTTTCACACGCGATAGCCTCCATTCGAGGCGATTTATTTTATTTTTACAATTTTAGGAAAACTAACAGCAAGAGAAATTTAACTACTATAATAGTTAAACTTTAAAACATGCAGATACATTTCTACAAAACACTGACGGCCAATTAAAAGTTTCCACAAATAGGTCACCAGGCTACTTGGATGATGATTTTTCACTCAAGTGACTAACTCGAGTGGAGTCAAAACGCATAGCACCACTAATTAGTCCATAAATAAATAATATGGTCAATTTAATCAAAGCCTTTGTTCTATACTTAACTTCCTTGTACATTATTTATAAGCTAATAATACAAAACAAACTGTCAATATTTTACAAAATAAGTAACATGCGGTAGGCGGGTAAATATTCATATAGTATGTACAGATAGCCACACTTCAGGTTACCACAATCTTCAATTGATGTTTGGCAATAAGATGAGAGTTGATTAAAGAATTTTTTTCAGTTTTGTAGGTATACTTTCATGTGTGGCTGTACGTCAAAGATATTGTATATAAGAACTAGATGGCGTACTCATTACTTGCATTCGAGCCTCGTGAGATGTTGATAACTTGATTGGCGTCCTACTCTAATAAGGTGACCACACGATTTAGATTTTCGATTACAATTATTGTTTGTCAAACTCAGTCCACCCACGTGGGAGTCGGACATCGCTTTCTCTAGGAAAACTCGTGAAGCCCATTCAAACTAGAAGGGCTAGCACGAACGTTTCAAAGTATCGTTTGAGTATTTATGAGCAATTTTGTATGAAAAAAACACAAGTTCCAAATTAAAATTCCTTATTATGTATACGTACGATACGAAGAGACTACCGACTTTTCGAAAAGTTTGTGCTAGCCCTATTAGATTTTCTATTTACCTACCTATAATAATACACTCTGCGGCACATTTAACCGGCCATAGCGTATTATTCATACAAACGTACACACTTTGCGATTTGAAGGTTCTAAGGAGCAAGATTATTGACTAAAATTTAATTTTTTTACAAACTCTTGGGGAAACTAGGGACCCCATTGTTAGTTCTATAAAAACAAAACGTACATAGGTAGGCAATTTTGTTAACTACCTACTGTTCCTCATTATTTGATTATTATATTTATTAGTGCTTCATATATATATTTTTTTTGCATTTTCCCAGAACTTTCCAAAAGGATCAATTGTCCCCTATTCTGGGAGACTTGATCCCAGTAACAGGTAGACTAGATCTTAGGGGATCAAATCTCTCTAATGTAAATTTGAAATAAATGAAAACCCGGTGTCTTTATAAAAGCATTATTTAATTTAACAAAATATTAAATTTATATTGCTTTACATGTCTCACATGTTTCACTCAAGTATTAATTTTATGAGCATTGAGTCTCAGTCTTAGAAGAAATTTTACATTTTCATAAGCTTTGAAAATTTACATTTTATTGCATTAGCACTATATGCGAATGCACTATCTATATGGACTGATCATCATCTAAAGGTTGGACTTACATTAGAAACGTTTTGAAAATCACTTGTTTAGTAATTTTTCCCGGTATGACGGTAAGCCACCTTTTTTAATTTCTTCATTCTTTGGAAATCTGAAACAGTAAAAAATCCAGTCTTTAGATGACAAGCGAAATGGACACCCTACTCAATGCAAAATAAAACTTTGACTAAACACTTACTTACGAAAGATACACCGCAACCTTTATATGATTCACTTTTGCATCCTATCACACAACAAGTGAGAACCATTATTAAATAAATAAGCACAATTTTTACACTTTATTTTTGTCGTCACAATAATACAATCTTTCAAATTATTTTTTGCCGCCGCCATATTGGTGATGTCCAGACGCCAAGTGTTGCATATTTATTATAATTAAAACTACCATATCACCGACTTTTACATAAAACTAGTCGTTTATCATGATTTAAAATTAAAAAAATAAAAAAGACATTATCAATTCCAACGTATCATTCCTTTAAATTATTCAATATTTTAAAGTTCCCCAGAAGAAGAAATATAAACTTTGCGTAAGTTATACCACAAAGGTTTTTTTTTATGATGGCAGCCCTTTAGACAAGGACATATTCCTGTCGATCGCCATCCCGCTCGGCTTCGATTTTCTGTTAAAGCGATTTGGCATTTCAAAGTAATCTTTATTCCCACTGCATAGAATCGAAATTAACATTGCATTCATTTTCATAGTGCACCATCTTGTTATAGTGTAAAATCTTTGCTGTACGTACGTACAGTCACACGTCAAAGTATACAAAACTGTCAAATTTCTTTAATCGATTCTCATTTTACTGTCATACACATTGGGTTGTATATCAATTGAGGAAATTTGACAGTTTGTGGTAACCTGATGTGTGTCTGAGTGTACCTTAGTGTATGTATTTGTGACATAGATAATAAATAATATTTATTTATCTATGTCACAAATAGCATTATGTAGTAAATATCTTAGTTTAATTTTACCCGTAGGGAAATCCAGATACATTTTTTAGTTCTAATACATAAAATGAGCAATGGACGTAGTATTTTTAAATTTAATTAATTTACGTTTCATCAACTTCTTTTCCCTCTTTTAAATTAGTATTAATATAAAGTTTATCGTCATTATTACTTACTAGCGGCCGCCCCGCGACTCGTCCGCGTGGAAAAGTAACTTTTTACCCCCCTTTCAACCCTTACAACCCCCTTTTCGCAAATAAAAAGTAGCCTATGTTCTTTCTCAGGGTCTAGATATCTTTATACCAAATTTCATTTAAATCCGTTCAGTAGTTTTGGCTGTGAAAGAGTAACAGACAGACAGACAGACAGACAGACAGACGGAGTTACTTCGCATTTATAATATTAGTTAGGATATTATATTCACATAGCGCTAAAGTAGGTATATGAAGGGGTAACTCCGATTAAGTCGTGACGTCCGGTTTGGTTTAGCCCTCTGGTTTCGTGGTAGTTGCGTAAGGTGGAGGTAGGGGCCCTAACGTGAGATCAGCCTGAACATTTTGCCGTTTTCCTCTTTTCTTTCCTCGACTGCAGGATAAAGCCTAAATCTCCCCGCCTACCAGAGTGTTTCTAAGCAGTGAGTAAGGTCACTGGAGGCCCAATTGGTTGGAAACCGGGTTAAAGGTCAGTTCACTTGTGACTCTACAGGTGTTTAGGGGTGGCGGCCATCAGGTGAACGGTCTGCTCGTCTGCCACCTATCACATAAAAAGCTTTTTATTGTTTGTTTGTTAGATTGTTCCCATTGGATTATGATCAACTGAGATGTCATGACGACAAACACGGTGTCCAGAATTACCTAAATCGGACGTAAAAAATTAAGATAATAAAATGCATTATCAATTTGAAACTTTATTTCAATGGATAATTACTATTCTTAAACTTATTTTTAATACTTCGTTTTAAAACTATTTAATGTGCGCTCTTTCTGACCAGCATTTTATTTTTATTCATAACCCATTAATACTTATTTCTATGATTAAAAGAACCATGTATGACGGTAATGTTCTACATGGAATTATTTAAAAAAATCCCACAAAAGCATATTATTATGTCTATCTTTTATGGTTGACAATAACACATGTAACTATCCGAATAGTGCTAAGCTATCCCGATAGCTCGGAGCCTTCTGATTGCTGTTTACCGTTTGTTATAATACTCTCAGTCTACCTAATTAAAAGAAATAAGAGGTAACTTCCCAGTACAATGAAAAGCCTTATGTAACCAAACCGAAACACTATTGCAATGTAATGTACAGTCAGCCGCACATCAGGTTACCACAAACTGTCAAAGTTCCACAATGGATATTCAACCTAATGTGTATGACAGTAAGCTGAGAGTCGATTGAAGAAATATGACAGTTTTGTATACTTTGATGTGTGGCTGTGCGTACGTACCACAAAATAAAGACTTTTGACACAGAAGGCTGAATGCCCACTAAGAGCTAAAAATATGTCATGTACTCACGCATGCGCACTAAACGCCTTTTCGACCACATTATCCTAACTTATGACATAATATTGTCAAACTGTCGAGGTCTAGAGGCCGCGCGCTTATGTACTCATGCCGGGCAACAACCCTAGCATATATGTCAACGAACTCTTCTAAATTCAAAATCAAGGCTAAGTCAGCCTTCTGTCTCAAAAGTCTTTATTTTGTGTACGTACAGCGCCACATTGGCTTGGTTTAAAACTAATCTCCACTAGTTAATAATAAAATTAACTAGGCAGTGACTGATTGAAGGTGCTGATACAGTTTATGTTAAGATTATTTAATACAAATTCACTAATATTACAACATTATAACATAGCTTCTTAGAATGCTCTAAGCATAGTACATAATAATTTTATTTTATTATTTTATTTTAGGAAGACTAACAGCTGAATAATACAATGGACTTAAATACAATGAAAGAAAACAATGCCAATAATAATTCTCTGCCTATGGTAATAAACAGTTAAGTAGCTACAGGAAACATCTTTGGTACTTATTATTTTTACATCTTTGGCTTATTAATCCAGCTTGTACTTAGGTACAATTATAATTTAGGTACTTCAGTTTAATTTAAAACTAATAATGTTGAAGAAAGTCGTGAAAACAATTTTAGAGTCCCCATGCCAACGGGATTAGGTACTCTAACCTAAAAAAACAGTAAAGTATCAGTCTATAATACTGTCCCACTGTAGGGCAAAGACCGTCATAATAGAAATCAAATCATATCGCTACTTTGATGGGATTACTCTAACCTATGACATTTATTTTCATATACCTAAAGATAGATCATTAAGATGTATTATTACTATTTACATTTTTTATTCTAGCATTAAAATTTAAGTATGTTATGAAGTATGGTATAAAATATAGTATTTATAATTTTGAGGGATTCTAGAAACAAAATTGATTTGAGTTTATTAGAATTACTAAAGACGTTACGTATTAAAAAATATTATACATAGGCAAGAAAATCTCAACCTTCTTCCTTACCTACCTAAGTAGATAGTTGAAAATAATTTTGAGAACAAGGGTTTCGTTGTTAATCGATCCCTTCTCCAAAACTGAACCGATTGAAAATAGTTTATAAATAAGAGATTTTCTGTGTTTTGATTTTTTATATCAGTCCAGTTTCTTTTTTGGACTTTCGAACATAGCGGAAAATCTGGCCACGATTTTTAGGTTTTAAAAAGTTGAATCTTTTTTTTTTAATAAAAAGGCAACGCACAGGCCATACAAATTGACTCACTCGATGGAGTATTTCCTAGTAACCCTGCCTCATACACCAAAGGTAATGGGTTCGATCACCACCCTGAACTAACATTCATGTGGTGAACCCTTGTGTTTATTCAGTGTCTGGGTGTATTATTATGTATTTGATTATTATATTTGTGTTTTCTCTGTTGTCTGATATCTGTAACACAAGTGCTTAAGCTACTTAGTATGGAGGTCAATGTATGAGATGCTGTGTGACTATATTATCTTCTTCTATACTATTTATAAAGAGATAATTTCTATAGACATCGACCCATAATACGAAACGCGGGCGCGATGTATTTGTCAGTCAGCGCCATCTGTTAGTATATAATTAGTATCTACTACTAAATGATCCCTCTCCCGGCAGTATCCAGGATCGGCTGTACCATATCGTCTTAATCCGGTGCACCATTTTTTTTTGTCTTTTCGACTTCCAGAGGATGCTCGTCTTTCAGAAGAAGCGCTGCTGTCCTTTCGGGTTGGGGTTGATCTGGATGACCGGGACGTCCTGGCTGATGTTAGAGGTTTCCGTCACGCTGCTGGATCGGGATCTACTCTGTTTGGACTGGTTTCTGGATATTGTGGGGAATAGCCTGGAACGAAAACTGTTGGTAAAGATTTTGTACAGTTAGACAAACACAGCTTAAGATCCTTCCAGTTGGGCCTCGTTTCCGCGATACCAGTGCCGGCATTGCATTGGGCGATCGCCCAGGGCGCGCGATAAAAAAGGTCGCTTCAGGCCCTTTTTTTGTATGTTTGTATTGCAGTTGAAGGATGATGTAGAAATCTCGCCCAGGCGCTGGTAAAGTATAGTCCCGGCATGGGCGTATACAAGGGGGGGGGGTCCAGGGTGTCCGGACCCCCCTCCATTGAGGCCTGGTTTGACATAAGGTTGAATCGGCTATAGCCAAGGGCGACTTAATTAAGGGGTCGGCAAGGTTGGTGGGGTAGCAAATTGTGTGGTGGGGAGTAAATCCGAGCACGGGGGGGGGGGGGTGATTCGTAATTATTTTGCAATGTGGGACACCCCCCTTGTCAAAGCTATATATACGTCCGTGAGTCCCGGTATATAGTCCCTCAACTAAAAGATAATACATGCAATGGGGTATGGGAAAAAAACCAAACATGTCCTAAATCGAAAACCATTTCGAGGCATTTGTCTTTCATACCATATTTTTATTGCTTTTAAAATTTAAAAGCATAAGATCATGATATTTCAATAAAATCGCGTTTGACCTTCATGACCCAAGGTCAGCAGAATTTTTTTTTTTTTTTTTTTTAGTAATAGGTAGCACGAGCAGGCGGATCACCTGCCTGCCTGGATCTGGTGGAGAATTTTCAGTCATACTACCTAACTGATAAAATAAATGCGACATCTACTGTCATTGACACTATCGGAAGAACCAACAATTGGCGCTAGTTGTATACAATAAAAACCTTACCAACCAGTTGACATTTATTTGAAAGGTGATATAAAATTGATTAGAGATACCTCTCTGTTTTTTGTTTTGCCGGAATGTGTCAGACAGTGATGTAAAATTCCCCCGATTAAAAGGGATTTTTGCCCACAAAGTAACATTTTACATATAATTTATTTGCCACGATTTGGGGAAAAAAGCACGTGGTAACACTATTAAATCTGGTGTCGCGCACTTGTGACGTCACAATAACGCTTGAATTTAAAATGTTTAAAAATTAATAAAACATTACTACGGTCTTGATTACAAAAATATTCAAATTGATTACTTGAAATAGTAAAAGGTATTGAAATAAAATATAAAAAAGATAACTAAAAATTAGTTCCCATACCCCATTCTAATTTGAGTGAGTCCTTGACCCCTTTTAATCGATGACTTAAGAAATATCTATGACTTCGGTTTCCTCGTATATAACGGTTGACGCCCTAAACATCATGGTGACTAATACATAGGCACTTAATGACGTAACAAAGCCAGCAACAGCTTCTCTGACTAATACGAGTACAAGGATAGGCATTATTACCTAAACTAGGCGTGTCGGTCAACAGTTACGTCCAACTAAGTAAACATATTTCTAGCCACTAATCCACAAACCTCAATTGGTCATCTTGGACAATGTCTGTATTATCCAACTTTCCGACAATATTCTACATTATAGAGTGGACGAGAAAAAAACCGTATGGGACCAGAGTCCGTTCTAAATTGGTGATCACTAGTCTTCTTCTAAGTCGCGTCGGTATCACTCTTGACAGAGTGGTCGTGGTCATCACTTTAGGGATTGGTGGCAAGCTTTACAACACGCTGCCACTCTTCTCTGATGGTCGCTCTGATGGTCGATCACTAGTACCTAGTCTTTATGTCTATTGTAGTGAAAGGAGGGTCAATGTTTTTACTTAAGTGACAATTAAGGTTTAATTAATGTAGCTGAGTGCGGCAATAAGTCCCTTAAAATTACTAACTAAAAGGTGCTATTAAGTATTCTGTGCTAAAAGGTAGAATACTTCTTGTTGATAAATGTTATAATTCAGTTCTTTCATGCCAATTTACAGCTTTCTATTAAGAGTAGTTATAGTCTTAAGCGAAGTGTTGCCGATAGCGTTACAGTTCCGTGTTTTTTTATGTTATAGGTGGCTGACGAGCAGACGGATCACCTGTTGGTAAGCGTTTGCCGCCGCCCATAAACACCTGCAACACCAGTAGAGTTACAAGTGCCCTGCCAACCTTTAACCCTCTTTCCCCTAGTTGGGCCTCCGGTACCCTCACTCACTCGACGAAACACAGCGCAGGCATTGCTTCACGCCGGTCTTCTGTGAGGCCATGGTATCACTCCGGTCGAGCCGGCCCATTCATGCCGAAGGGTGGCTCTCCCACGTGAAGACCTGCCGGGCTAACATGCGCGCCACGAGATAATTTTGTCGACACTCGTATTGTGTCGGCGCAAGTTGCTTCTCGCTCACCTGACTGAGTGATGAGCGGGATAGAAGGATGCGCTCTCGCGAACGAGAGTCGACAAAGTTTTGTCGCGGTACGCATATTAGGCCTACTGGGGTGAAATACACGGAACCCTAACAATAAAATCTTATTACCTCATATGCAGCTTCTTGAATATCTTATTCTTGCAGACAAAGATGAGGAAGATGGACAAACCGATGAGCAGGTTGTAGGCGTCCGTGATGTACCAGATCTGCAGCTGCGGCTTAAACGAGCTCACCACCTCCAGGATCCAGTTTAGGCCCATGAGGATTGATAGCTTCAGGTATAGGAGTAGCCTGTAAGCAAATCAATGATTAATATAACAAAATATATCTTTCTATCTATGTATATAAATAAAAAATAATTGCTGTGCTTAAAATTTGAGAACAGCTGAACAGATTTGGCTATTTTTGGTCTTGAAATAAATAAGTATTCGTGGAAGCCAAGGAAGGTAAGGTCTGAGTACGCCGGGTCAACTAGTACAAAAATAAAAACATGCATTATTTCAGTAAATCATTAACATGGGTATTAATCATCGGGGGCTCCCAGAAAGTAATCAAATGATACCTATGTAGGGAGAGCCTCGCTCTTCCTCCATAATCTTACCAATATTGATTTACTACACTAAATTTTAAATTATATGTAACTCCTTTATAAATATCCCGTCCTTGTGTTTGTGTGCATGTGTGTGCGCGTGTTTATGTGTGTTTGCATGTGCGTGTGTGGTGATGTGTGCATTGTATGTAGCATTTGCCTTGTCTAATTCATCACGTGTGTAAATACAGTTTTTTCAACAGGTTGGTTTGTTTATGATATACCTAGGGCGTAGACAAGCAGACGGATCACCTGACGGGGCTGTAGAGCCCGTGGTCCCACTCTAGCACATGCCTCAAAATAGGTTTTTCAAATTTTATATTGTTAAGTATTTATTTGATTAGATTAGGATTAGGTATCTACCTTGTAAAGTTGTTATTCGTTGGCTATGCATTTTGTTTACGTTTTCTAAATATACTCTTGATTTATGCTAACGAAACTGCGATCTGTTTCATCTCATATTCTGTTACTGGCATAGTGTATTATAATAAGATTTGGGTTATTTGTTTGATTTTGCATTGTTTGTTTGTCAACAAAACATAGGTTTTATTAAAATGTTCTAGTTGTAAAACATAACAAACAGCTCCTAATTATGTAGAGGCGGTTTGATGATGTCAGATTGGAAATCGATGTAGCACTAATTTTAACCTAGGTTTTACACCTGTGTCTTTGTTTGCGGTGCAAAGCTGGGTTCTCAGCGGCTGTGGAGTCCAATTCAGCTGTGACGCGGCTCAGGCGTCATGTTGAAAGCAGTTAGTTACCGGTTGCATAGTTTCTCACCTAGGCTGTACCTCTGCTTGCTATGCCAGTCTGGTACAGCTCTCTGCCAGGTCAGGTACGCTCAGGTGTTCAAAAGTATACTTGCATGCTTCCTCACCTGTGCCTCTGTTTGCGATGCGAGGCCGGGTTCCCAGCGGCTGCGGAGTCCAGCACAGCCGTGCCGCGACTCAGACGCCAGATGTTAAAGGCGGTCATCAGGTAGAACATCCAATTCAGCACAATCATTATCAGCATTGGAGCGTACAAGTAGACCAATTTTTCACCACCTGTGAATACGTCGGTCATCAATCAATCATATCAGCCCACATTCACCCACTGCTGAGTATAAAAGTATCTTCTCTATAACCCACTGTCTACGGTCCCGGCCAGCCTCATCCGTTGTTTCCCCACTACCATTACAATATCGTCAGACCAACGGGCAGGTGAAGGGCTATACGTAGATACTCGTACCTACATCTAAGAAATGCATATCGACACAATTGGGTATTTGACTTATCTCGATATAGTAACAAATATTGATACTCTATCAAATATTTGGTAATAATAACCAATGGCCAACATTTTCAGTTAAAAATATAACGTCTAGCTGGTTTGTGAGCATTCCAAGTTTCATGTGCAAGTCCATTTTTAAAGTATAAAATTAAAAAAAAAAACTGAGACTACTGGACCTTTTGCAGCAAATAATACTTAAAGCGGGAAACACGTGACCCAGATCGATATTCTACTTACCCAAAGACACTACAATAAAGCAAACTAGCCAACTGCAAGGTCATACACGGGGAGAAAGCACCACACTGGCTGTTTGTCAGGAACCTCTTCTTAGCGCCTCTGCTTAGCACTTCATGTTTTGACTAAGGACAAGCATGTCAAGCAATGCCGATCCCAAATCCGGGGAGCCTGAAGCTGGAAGCCTGGTGAAATCATGTCCCAAAAGTACGTTTTGGCTATCGGTGACCAGCCGGCACAGAGGACGCGTCGGTCCAAAACTTCTGGGACAGGGTTCAAGCATCCATTATTGATGCAGTAAAAGCGGCGCTTGGCATTGTCAAAAGACCGCCGCAAAGTGGAATGACAAAGTCAATCACAGTCCAAAACGGAGATCATCATCATCAGCCCGGAAATACCCACTGCTGAGTATAGGCTTCCTTTCTTTTTCGCCAAAGTACCCGGTCCTAGGCTGCTCGGATCCAAGTAGGACCTCCTATTTTGGTAATATCATCGATCCATCGTGATGCTGGACAACCAAGATTTCGTTTGCCTATTCTAGGGCCCTATTCGTCAGGAGCTTCGGTAAGGCAAAATTAAATAGGGCGAAATTTTTTTTAAAGCTCTAATAAGAAGTAAAGCTGTAAACATAACTGAAGACATCGACATATACAGGGCTGCCAAACGTACCACTAAAACATACAGAACCGTACGTGATCACTTGCGACCGTTCTATCTGCTACCAATCACAGTTAAAAAAAATGTAATTAAGTAAGGGAGAAGGCCCAGTATCCGTCAGTTTCTGAACTTGGCTGACTTTGCACTGATGCTGTGATAAAAGTATATAAGATAGTGAAAGTTGTATTGCGTGATATGGTCAAGAATCTATTTGAGATTTTGTTTAAATATAAATTTTAGTTCAAAACAGTTACGAAATATATTAAAACGCCATAAATATGAAAAAAGGGCGATTTGTACCAGTACCCGTCAGGTTTGTCCCATTAATCGTCAAAATGACCCAGTAGTCGTCAAATTTTGATACCAAATTGAACTCTATGACTAAGTAGATAAGGTTCATAAAATGTAGAAAAAATATTAAATTTTCGGACTTCTTTCGGATTTTGATCAAAATTTTTATGAAGGAAGGTTCTGGCCGGTATAATTATTTTACATACTTAAATAAAAGTAAATTTGCTACAATTTGAGACCAAATGAAGATTTATACAGTCATAGGTTCTCAATGTGCAGTTCTTTAAAAGTACGCAAACTTATTTAAAAAGTTCGAAATTCCACTTATTTTAGAAAATATCTACTAAAATACGTATTTCATGGCCAATATTTGGTAGTAAAATGTAGTCCTAACAATAAGCTTTAATTTGATACAAAACTGGTATTTCAAAAACGGTAGATATCTAAAAATAGTCCAATGTGGGCTTCAGGACACGGTGACACAAATGAACTGTACTCACTGTAAGTCTGGTATTTTAATATTTATTTAGGTCCTAATAAAAATAAAAAAACTGAGACTACTGGACCTTTTGCAGCAAATAATACTTAAAGCGGGAAACACGTGACCCAGATCGATATTCTACTTACCCAAAGACACTACAATAAAGCAAACTAGCCCTAACACGGGGAGAAAGCACCACACTGGCTGTTTGTCAGGAACCTCTTCTTAGCGCCTCTGCTTAGCACTTCATGTTTTGATTAAGGACGCAGCAATGTCAAGCAATGCCGATCCCAAATCCAGGGAGCCTGAAGCTGGAAGCCTGGTGAAATCATGTCCCAAAAGTACGTTTTGGCTATCGGTGACCAGCCGCCACAGAGGACGCGTCAGTCCAAAACTTCTGGGACAGGGTTCAAGCATCCATTATTGATGCAGTAAAAGCGGCGCTTGGCATTGTCAAAAGACCGCCGCAAAGTGGAATGACAAAGTCAATCACAGTCCAAAACGGAGATCATCATCATCAGCCCGGAAATACCCACTGCTGAGTATAGGCTTCCTTTCTTTTTCGCCAAAGTACCCGGTCCTAGGCTGCTCGGATCCAAGTAGGACCTCCTATTTTGGTAATATCATCGATCCATCGTGATGCTGGACAACCAAGATTTCGTTTGCCTATTCTAGGGCCCTATTCGGTCAGGAGCTTCGGTAAGGCAAAATTAAATAGGGCGATTCAATTTTTTTATAAAGCTCTAATAAGAAGTAAAGCTGTAAACATAACTGAAGACATCGACATATACAGGGCTGCCAAACGTACCACTAAAACAGCCAGAACCGTACGTGATCACTTGTGACCATTCTATAAAAAACTGCAATCGTCTGAGACGGACTTATTTAGGAGTTGAAGTGCTTTCAGACCGAACCAGATCATGACATCTTACAGTGCCTCTGTGTAGCTGGGTGAAGGAGAGACGGCGTTCTTACATCTACGAACATGCAGCACATAGAGCTGGGACTCACTTTCAAACCAGGAACTAGTGCCACCGATAATGCCTAACGAAATAGTAAAAGATTTAAGCCTCATGAACAACCGAAAAGAAATCGCGTAGGTGTCAATAGATCCTCGTGGTGTAGGCATCTCTACTCTCCTTTACAACCGCACACCACACATACAAGGAAAATCCAAAAGAGGCTGATTATCAATTACTCCAACCTTCAAAGGTTAGGGATCGGTGCATAAGTGTGGAGACCGTGGCATGAAAGTCATTAACCAAAAGGTCTTGGAGCGGAATTGTCTGGAATAAATTAAGAAATAGGATTGTAGACTTTTGGATTTCGCGCCTGTAAATGGACTAGAAGTGAAGAACTGAAGACTATATACCTACATACGCAATGTGCACCGACGATATGGTGAAGGTCGCGGTAAATCCTTGGATGCAGGCGGCACAGAACCAATCTGTGTGGAGAACATTGGCCTATGTCTATCAGTGGACGGCTATTGGCTGAAATGATGAAATTGACTACTTTTGCTTGAACTGCAAAAAACATTTGACTGAGTTCCGCGTTCCACCGAACGCGGAACTATGGAACTATGGAAAAATCTGGTATGCATTTAGGTGGCATATATTTACGTTTTCTGTAACGTGTATTGCATTGCAATGGGATTTGCAATAATTGCAAATCCGACGTTAGACGTAACTAGAGAATTAGAATTCCGGAAGTAGCAGTCCTGCTATTCTCTTTTTCATCTATCCTCTGTGACCTTAGCGTGTAATTCCCGTCCGTTGCGTCCAAAGTTGTCACTATGGAGTTACGCTTAGACCATGATTCAGGATTTTGGGAGTCTGATAATAACATAGAACCAACTGCCGCGTGTCCTTCGCAACCCTTTAACAGAGGAACCAGACCAACTGATCATGATTACACATTTCAGAAATTATTCGAAACGTGCAGGTTTCCTCACGATGTTTTCTCTCAGAGCTGAGCAAGAATACGCACAGTCGAACATAGATTTGAAAAATCCAGAGGTGTACACTCGGACTAGAAGGTGCGTTCTGAGCTACCAACCCTCAGTAGTTGGGCAATAAGTCCTTCGCTATCATCGTAGGAATACACCAAAATTCCGTCTTTAGTTCGTTTTTGTTCAGCTTGATATTAAAAAACTTATAATGACCAGCCCCTCGGGTGCACATGTCATCGAATGATGATATGGCGCTGGTGGACTCGGACAAGTGCAGGTTAGTGAGACGATTAAAAGAACGGAAAGAGTCGCCTGAGAACGGTGGTCTGAAACTAAATATAACAAAGACGGAGTATATGGCCATCAACTCTCCGGATCCCACTTATGACCGCATAGGCGAGGTCGGGTGCACATCGATTTAAATGCCTGGGATCATGCTCCACTCATACGATGACATTAAATGCGACATCAAGGCACGCCTTGCAGTAGACCCACTTCAATCAAAGCCAGTTTGATTGAAGTCCATTATCAGGCCGTTTCTCCTTTACGGCAGTGAGACTTGGCCTGCCAGTACGTACGAGTCAAAAACAGGAGTTGTACAATAATTTTGAAACATACCTACTATAAGCTATACTTTTAAGAAAACCAATGCAAGAACCACTTTGTGATGGGCTAATTATTTTATTTGAGTGACTTAAAAAAGAGCCAAAATCGATTGGATGATACCAACTACTTACATTTTAATTTTAACTCTTATTGCTGGGACATTAAGTCTAATTTCTTATATTGACGAATACAGGTTCAATATTTCAAACATGTCCTAGTAACCGGCAGAATAACTTTTTTTAGCAGAAGAATTATAGACTTTATTACATACTATAATAAGGCCTAAATTCCTTTGATGACGGAATTAGGTTCATTACTAAAATGTGTCCTAGTTACCGTCAGATCAAAGGGGAAACTGACGGCTATTGGGTCATGTGACGGTTTAAGTGACCCAATAGATGTCACGTGCTAAAAACATTATCTAAATATTAAAAATGAATGATTTAATAGATTATATCGCTAGACAATTTACTAAACTATTATAAAAAGTAATTACAGTTTTCTTCTGAAAAACAACCACTGCATGAGAGAGGAAGAAACCTAAGATGGTAGACGTCAAATTCAGCACCTAAATTGGCAAAAAAATGCAAAAATGAGCTATGCTTACTTTCGAACGCGTATGTTGAAGTCACTATATGTTTTGAAAAAGATATTTAATATTCTAAATGTGCTAAATATCTTCAAGAATATGTTGCCAAAAAAATATAGCGCATCGTATAGTAAAATATCAAAGATATTTGGCTTTTTTTGAAAACTGACGGGTACTGGGACACTGTCGAAATTAGGGCCGTCTCCCTTAGTGGGCGGCGAGTAAGTTTTCAACTTTCAAGCTGAAGCGATATAAGGTTCACTACCTGATCACTTGGTCACGTTTGGACCCCGATGGCTATGGTCTGCAACCAGGAATACCTCGCTGTGATGATGATGAGTAGTCTCACCTTCAAGGAAGCATCCCTTGTCAGGTATCTTGGGCGTGATGAACCAGGGCCAGTGGCGCAGGTCGACGTGGTTGAGGACTGCCAGGCTGACGGTCATGAGGGCAGGCAGACCCCACGCATACAGACAGTACATGCAGAATTTGAACCGCTCTCCTCGCCGGTGAATGGGCCGGGCTTTTGCGTAGCCCCTGAAAGATGAAATAATCGTGAAAATAAATGTCATTTGGCACCGAAGCATAGTAGCTGACAATAGGCCGCTTAGGAAGTGGGTAATCGAGAGGGCTATGCTCGGAATCTCCTCGCATGATCGTGTCAGGAATGATGAAATCCGCACGACAGGAGATCTAAGGTTGCAGATAGTCCAAAGAATTGCGTAGCTCAAGTGGCAATAGGCAGAGCACACGACCGTTGGGGCGGAAAGGTCATCGAGTGGAGATCGCAGCCGTGGCGGCCCCCCACAAGGTGAACCAACGATTTGGTGAAGGTCGCGAGGATTCCTTGGACGCGGGCGGCACAGGACTGACTTGTGTGGAGAACATTAAGGGATACTTATGCCCAGCAGTGGAAACAGTCTGCTGGCTGAAATGATGATGATATCTCTTTATCATGAGGATGGTAAGCTACAATTATGTACTAGAATGAAATAGAAGGAATTTAACATTTTGAGAGAATTGAATATGAAATACCTGAAAGTCCACCAAATGTCGTATGACATAATGTTCATCCAACAAAAACTGGCCAAGAAGAAGAAGTACACAGATAGAGCTGAAACAGAGCAAAATACTTTATGTTAGCAGATCACATAGTCGTTGTTGACGCATGTACAATTTTTGTTATGAGATAGGTGACAGACCAGCAGACGGATCGCCTGATGGTAAGCGCACATCGTTCATCGGATCGGATCCTTGTTCCTTCGTCTATTTGGGAAGGAGCAAGAATCCTGCCAGGCTAAGATGCGCACCGCGACAAAATTTTCTCGACTCTCGTTCGCGAGAGTGCATATATCCTTCTATCCCGCTCATCGCTCAGTCAGGTGAGCGAGAAGCAACTTGCGCCGACGCAATACGAGTGTCGACAAAATTATCTCGCGGCGTGCATGTTAGCCCGGCTGGATTCGAGAGATTAACCTCTAAGATTGCTAAGATAAAGTTGCTAAGATTTGATTCGCCAGGCATTGGAAACCACACTAGAGGGCAGGAACACCTTAGCCCCCAAACTCAACATACTAAATGTACACAAAGTGGTCGCTGTAGTCGAAATCGGCTACATTATCATAACTATGAACTCATTCCATAAGACTTGTTTGGAAAAAGATTAGTCGGAAAGGGTCTTAGAGGTTTAGTTTTTCTTACTTAATCCGATGCATCCTTCAGTACTGTGACCGCCTCTCTGCACCACCATGAGGAAGACGAAGGCGCAGAGCAGGCTGAAGGTGTACGCCATCAGCACCAGCCCGCAGAGGTTCCTCAGCTCTGGCAGCAGCGAGTATACCACCAGCACGAGCACCAGGAACACGCACGAGATTATCATACCTGAATGAATATTTAAATGACGTGATACTCAATATTATTTATTGCTTATAGTTCATATAAACGGGACTAAACGCGACGAAAAGTAATAAGTACCTACATTCTAGCACTTACTGCTTGACGTTTAGAATGTACTTATTAATTTTCGTCGCGTTTAGTCCCGTTTATATGAAGTATTTGTATAATGCAACGCGGAAGTTTAAAAACATATTTTTTATTGCTTTCCTCAATTTGTAAAAAGAATAGGTGTTATAGTCCGAGGCAAGAAAGTGTAGTTATGACCTTGAGTGCGCAGAAACCAATTTTGATAGAAAGTCTTCTTTTTTACAAGTGCGCAAAATAACGGTCAGCGCTATACTTTCGGGCCACCAGCTATAACTAAATATACAAAAGAAACACAATCATGGCACCGGAAGAGCACAGCATGTTTCAGGAGAGGGGAGCCATTTGTTTATAAACAATTACATTTAATTAATTAGTTAAATATGCTATTGTTTATTATTATTTAAAGTGGTCCGCCTTCAATTAGCTTCGAAACCGTAATTCAAAAATGAACCAATAGATGGCGCTGGGCGTCGATTACATCGCGCAAGCGTTTCGTGTTTTCGGTTTTCATATAAAGCTTTGACATTGTCTATAGAAGTTATCTCTTTATAAATAGTATAGAGTATAGATAGAAGTATAGAAGATGGGTGTGGATTATATTATATTAGTATTTGACGGCCTCGATGGCGCAGTGGCTAAGGTGTTTGCCCGAAGCGCGAAAGATCCCATGGTTCGATTCCCGGTCAAGTCAATTTAGGAAATTACATTTTCTAAGTTTTCTAGGGTCTCGGTGTTCTGGGTTGACGCCCCCAGTTAATTATCGTCATCTGGTTCTCATAGTACAGGGTTTGACCTAGTTTGAGACCAGGTTGATTGGTGTGATTGTCTGGCGCATTTATTTATTACTAGTGGCCCGCCCTCTCTTCGCTTCGGGACCGTATTTCAGAAGTGAACCAATAGATGGCGCTATGTCCAATTAAATCGCGCAAGCGTTTCGTGTTTTCGGTTTACCTATAAGCCTGGTCGTTGTCCATAGAAGTTATCTCTTTATATATAGTATAGATTTATATGGCGCCATGTTTTTTTCTTTTCGAGTTACATAATAAGCTTTCTTGTTTCCTACAGAAGTTATATTCTATATCTATACCTATCTATATCTATATTATTTATAAAGAGATAACTTTAATAGACAACGACAAGGCTTATAGGTAAACCGAAAACACGAAACGCTTGCGCGATGTAATTGAGCACAGCGCCATCTATTGGTTCATATCTGAATTACGGTCCCGAAGCGAAGTGAGGGCGGGCCACTAGTCTCTTTATAAATATAGAAGATAGATTAAAGCTTCCTGAAGGCTGTGACTACCTGTGGTGAAGAACCCGTTGCTCTGAGTCATCTCGTCGTCCTCATCATCAAAGAGAACCCAGGCCCCAACCTCTGTGCGGGTGCTGTTGTCCGGCTGTACCACATCGTGGAAGTCTAGGCAATACTGTTCCGTGTTCTTCGGAAGCCATCTGATGAAGGCATTGGGCAGCTCCAGGTATAAGGTGGTACTCTGTAAAATGTTAATTCAGGTAAATAATTTGATTGAAAATCATTAAATTTTCCTGGTCTCATCAACTTTTTTTTTAAGTGATAGTTGGGCTTGGTAGGGAGACGGATCACCTCATAGCAAGCGCTTTTTTGTTTTTTTTTTATGTGATAGGTAGCAGGCGAGCAGGCGGATCACCTGATGGTAAGCAATTGCCGCCGCCCATGGACACTTGCAACACCAGTGGAATTACAAGTAAGTATTTATCAATACTTGTGAAATATAAAATATCTACTGACTTTACATGCGATAGCGGAGTCAAAATATTTATATAAAATGTTATTAACGTTAAAGGGCCTGAATATATCATTAACCGACTTGGTATTACATGGATCCCTTGAAGAGTAAAGTGTGACGACCGCTGGGCTATACAAATGAAACTACAGCCGCCAACCTACTTATTTACACATTGTGGCGAAAATATGATATTTTTGAAGAAAATAAAACATTACAGACTTAGATCCAAGTAAATTGAATTTTTCAAGATGCAATACAATATTTCTAACACGCGACAAGTAAACGGCCACTTTTAGCAATAATTGACCCTTAAGCGCTCAAGTACTTTCCGAGAACTACGGGTTAAGGAAATATTTATGCGCAAAATAATTAATCACCCAGTCCGTAACAAAATATACCTGTGTCGGCGTAATTATAATTAGTTCTATTAATCCAAAGCTATTTCTAATGTCTTACAGAAAAAGCTTTTGTGGTTTCCTAGTCAATGTTAAAGCAATGTTAAATTATTAAGTATTACTAAAAATTAATGTAGGTAGTTATTAGTCATGGTTAAGTCAAAAATTATCCCAGAATCTTAAAAATTTGTTTTTTGTTAAAAGCCTATAACGTTTTTTTATTTATTTAACGCATTTTAACAAGTAGATAACATAGCAAGTAAGTATGTCGGTAAAAATTGTAATTTGGAATATCCAGCTATACCTAAATTTTTGTTTTGGCACCCTAAAACTTGTTTCAAAACGTATGTAGGGTGTCCGCATCTGTTAAAATTGAACATTCACTATCAATCCTCGGGTAAGACGCTCCGTTGGTCTAGTGGTTTAAGTACCGGGTCATGATCTCGGGTTCAACTCCTGGGTCCTGGCAAAAGTATGTTTCGAATTTTTCGAACATAGCTCCGGTATGTGATCACCATCCGCATGAGGCAAGCGGTGGTGATTAAACCTAACCCCATCATAGTAGTGATAACTTAATTTCTATGATGGAAGCCTTTGCCCTGCAGTGGGACAGTATACAGGCTGATACTTTACTATTAATCCAGCGTCTCATTTCCAATTGCTTACAAACCTGTCGCTTTGGAGACCACAATACCTACGTTTGGACTATGATCCAGGATTTGGGATATCATAATGACAAACAAGCGACTGTCATATTAACGTCAACTTCGTAAGGCTCAGACAGCAGACACAATAGAAAATCAATTGTTTTTGCCTCGTATGAGGACATTTGGGTCTTAAGACGTTAATCCCTAGATAGGCTTCAGACCATCTGGATCATAAGTTTAGAACAATTCCCGAAACGTATGATCTGGATTCGGCACGGCCATGTACCTACCCAAGCCCTTTGTTTCATTAATTTGTATTAATAAATGTGACTATACAGGAAAATGGGTACCATAAATAAAATCAAATCGGCGGGTAAGTAGACCATAGATACCTACTTATCTATGTTAGTACGAGCAGCATCCGTTTAAGCATTATTTATACAATATATACATATAATTTACAAACGTATGTCATCTTATACTCGAATTATTTTCACGCATTAATATTTTGTTTATTCTTGGTATGTAATATGTAGGTATATTATATACTTAATCAATGTTTCGAGCTAATTCTTGGAACAGCCGGAAATAAGTAGGTATATTATTTACTTACCTATTCGTACGTGGATGTGTTAAACAAAATATCGAAAAAACAAAAAAAACAGTGGTAGGTAGGTACTGTAAAGATGGTAAACTGCTTTGATACTATTTATGACCGATTTTAAAAAGAGAATCTGTCACTTGCAGTTAGTCTCCGAGTGACCGTGAAAGGAAAACGTTCAGAAGCATCTCGGATAGAGTACGGAGGGCCCAGACCCCACAAAGGATTCGGATGACATATAGATCCCAAGTGGTGTGCTTACAAACTATCCCTCTATTTCAGATAACAAATAAACGTAGATATTGAAATTATATCGTCTCCACCTCATTTCAGTAGGTACTACCTATCCATGTGCGTCGAGTATAATCGCCTTGTACCTATAAACTGAACATAAGGCCTATTCTTAGTAATATTATCTTACCCTATTGCCTTACCTCAGTCAAATAAACATTAAATCCAAACAAAGTAGCCTCAAACACGGATTTCCTGTTTTTCTTATTTTTTAAAAGGATTTTAAAACCGGGCGGCGAGGAATCCAAGCCGAACAAATCCTCTAACGCCTCTCCAGTAGGTCGTATATGACTGTCATACACTGGCAACGATGAAAGGCCCGAGAAGGTGTCACTACTGTTCATACACTTTTTCCTTCTGAAGATTACATGTTGATTCTCCGGGCAGCACTTTTTTACACACTTTTTGCCGTCACAAAGTTTTCCTATCGCTTCTACCGTGGCAGTGTCCAAAATATCTGAACTCCTTGTATAGGATAATGAAATAATAAAAAAATATCAAAATAAAAGGGCTTGGAAACTGTTTCATGTTGACGTGCGGTTTGCGCGCTCTTTTTGTGTGTATGAAATCGGTGACACATACACTATGCGACAAATATACTAACTTAATATTGTTCTCTAATAATTGTGTTAAAGGCCATTATTATTTTAGGGATCAGCCGTATTATGGACCGTTATCAAATTAATTTATTACTATATAAATATAACAACCAAACTTCGTAATTTACCTTATTATGTTATCAGTAACTAATGGCGTGCCTTCATTTTGTATTTGGACTTAATTTTCAGAAAGTTCCTTTTTTTCTGAATGCATAGTTCCAAATTATACCTACCAATAAATGGTTATGCAGCAGCTTTCACTGTAGGTATACAAGTCTCAAGGTAGAAGGGTCATGCTCATCCAGATATCATCAGTGGCAGTCATCAAACCCATCCTCCTCCGAAACTGTCATGAATCTTAACATTTACCAATTACTCATACTTACAGAAAGTAGCATCAGGATCAGGGGCTATATCGACGATACTAGCGCCGCCAACCTATTTATCTACCTACCTACCTATAATTTTTTTTAAGAAAGTAAAATATTACAGACTTATGCAATACAATAATAAACACGCGACAAGTACTAACAATAATGTTAATTATTGCTAAAAGTGGCCGAAAAAATATCATATTTTCGTCACAATCTGTTTAAATAGGTTGCGGTGCTAGTTTCATCGATATAGCCCCTTAAAATGTATTTTTATAGATTCTGCTGTCAGTTTCGGAGGTTTCATACCTTTCCGGACTATAAGAAAAGATTAAGACTAGGTAGTATGCGTTTCTCGTCTCTCTCTCGTAAGCTACGGAACCTATTGTTATTTCGTGTTTCAGTCTTTGCAGTTTGTTCTGTAGTACGCAAAGGATTTGTTTACTACAAGCTTATACAATTATTCTCGGTATGATTGATTATTCATTTTCCTACTAAGACCGTTCCGAGATTAAGCTCTAACGGACCACATTATAATATTTAAGTTTCCTCTATAAATGGACGTTGTTATATTTGTTACAAAATAGGTAAGTCATGGGGGGTCACAGCAGGTCGTTATATTATAGCCCAGCGGCCAACCATATCTGGGTTTAGCTTGCTTGGATTTTCGCCATAGTAGCTCAGTGGTTGAAAATGCGCCTACCGTACCAGTTCCTACATTTCGGATAGTTTCCGATAGGAACTTATAATCATGATTTAATTGGTCTGGTTCTCCTGTTGTGAAGGTCAGACGACAGTTGCTTCTTCTACTCCGACTGAATCATGGTCTAAGCGTATACTGAGCTCCAAAGTGACACCTTTGAACGCAACCGGGGATTACATGCTATGATTTGTACTTAGTAGTATTCGCTTCAATTGGTATTGGTTGGTAGTAGTAAGGTGATTAAATTGAGAGCCTACTCTGAAGATAGACCCGCGCACTATATACATTTTTTTTGTAGGTATGTGATAGATGGTCGACGAGTAGACGGATTACCTGATGGTATGCGATTACTATCACCCAAAGACACCCAGGCAACACCAATGGAATCACTTCCGCCCAATTGGGCCTCCGCTACCCTCACTCACTCGGCAAAACATAGCGCAAGTGCTGTTTCTTCTGTAAGGGCCGTGATATCAATCCGGTTGAACCAGCCCATTCCCCATTCATGCCGAAGAGGAGCTCTCTCACTTGCAAAAAATCGATGTATATAAATATAAGCAAGATAGGTAGGTATATAAGTTCGCCATTTCAATCTGAAGACTTGATGACTTGACGCATCGACAGAATCTCTGTCAGTGTCTTAATCTTTTCGAAGGCAGCCATGATGTCTGATGTGTACTAATGTCATATAGGTATTAATATGTACCTACCTATGGTATTGTTGAGTAGTGTAGTGCGTATATTGTTATCTTGTTTTGGTTATTATGTGAGTTGTTTTCAAATCACCACAATGGCTGCTGACGTGGCTAAGTATGTCATACAGAGAAACCGACAGTTTCATGTTATTAGGTACCTACTTACTTAAATATACAAAGAATATATTTATGGATAGTGCCTAGTAGTAAGGTAATACCTTAGCCACGAGGCCGTCGTCAAATCTTTATAAACTCTCTTCTTTATTTATCCTGTCATACCTATTAGCCATAGGAATAAAATGTGGATATGTTAATATTGGCTGTAAGATATATATTTATAAGTTTATGTTACTAAACATTTGGAGCTAGATTGTTTAAATAAATAATAATTGTACATGGCATATGATTATATCCTGAATTTTCAGATATGGATGGTAGGTAGGTACTAAGCTGTATTCTGGTGAAGCTTCATCAAAGTTCCATTCGGTAGTTTTCGCGGGAACGAGCAACAAACATGATACATTTTACTTACATACCTTCACAAGCTTTCGCTTTTATAATAAATCCTATTAGTAGGAAAAATCAACCCATTATCGACACGTGACCTTAAGTTCACTCGGTATCCATAAGTTATTTTTATACACAGGAAGTAGGTACCTAAGTAAGTAACTTTATCGAATCATATTAACAAATGCGCACATATAAAACAACTGTATAAAGAGATAAGGATTAGCTAAAAATACAACCGTTCTATTTAAATCATTTACTTGACATACACAAGGGTAATACACCTTTTACACTTAATAAATGCTTACAGTTATGACTTTTAACTCTTATGTTCTATTTGCGACACAGCAACCAAAATATTTTAAAGATCAGGATAAATAAGTTGGTGCTGAAACGTTTTGCCCATTAACGTTTCACCCACGGAACGTTTCGCCCACGGAACGTTTGTCCCATGAACGTTTTGCCAACAGAACGGTGCGCTAGCAGAATGTTTCAACGTTTTACCAACAGACCTTTTGCCATCAGTTGGGTTATGTTAGAACTGGTTCTGATTCTGTTGGTTAAATGTTGAAAAAAAAAGTTCTGGTGACGAATCGTTCTGTTGGCGAAACGTTCATGGAGCAAACGTTCTGAGGGCGAAACGTTAATGGGCGAAACATTATGTTGATCAAACGTTCAAGATTCACACGTTTGCTGGTGAAACTTATAACAAATTTATAAAGCCACGTTCTATGGCTACCACAATTCACACTGATAAACTTAATAATTACAAGCTTATGGAATATTTTCCTTAGTATCAAATTGTATGAGTATTTAGGAATAAAATGTCATATTTCACTAGCCGCCTCCTTTCGTACAATAAAATAGCTTTTAATATAAAATGTGATGCTAAGTATATTTGTTCACTATAACAATTAAAATACCTACACATGTTCCTGATGGAAAAGTGATACCTTAAGTAGTACAGTTTTCATACAAACTTATATACGTACCTACATACATAGGTATGTACCGACTCGAAACTAATTGGCCTAAAGTGTCTACTTTTTTATTTATGAAGATTATTATTTAGTTGTAAAAAGAACTGATTAATACTCTTACATTTTCGATTTCTGAAGTACCTATGTACGTTTTTAAACTATCGTTTAGGGATATATCCCAGTCACCATAGTCAATATTTAAATCAATTGGCGGCTCTAGTCACGAGTCGGTAGAGTGTTAATAAATTTTTTAAGTAGGTAATTTCATAAGTAAGATATATGTTAATACAAGGGTAATAGTATAGGCTGTGTCTTTTAATCATATTATAAGTTAAGTAGGTAGTCATTGCAAAAACATCTAGTGCTTTCTCCTTTTTTTACGATACTTATGGGTTCTTTTTCATTATACTGGTGGCTCCAAATCATAAATTATTATTGAAATCTAATCCATTTAAAATATACCTGCCAAAAATAATATCCTTTCAATAATTTAGCACATTTTCATAAATAATTTGATCACCATCCACAGAAATTTTCGAATTGAAAATATAATATGGCACAATTAATTGTTTTCAACCAGTTGACGTGGTGAAATCGTCATCCTGATAGTGTACCACTAATCATAAGCCATCAGTCAGTCCATTCGTACCTCCAGCTGTCCTTTCCCTACAAAATTATATCTCCAACTCATAGTACTTACATTTTACACACAGACGCAGAAACTCTTAAATCTAAGTATAATATTATGTAGATCCTACCTAAACGACTAGAACATTATATTTTATGATGATTACTGAAGTTTCGTCAATAATATGTAGTCCGAAAATAAGAAACACTGGCGCGGTGCAATCGACACCCAGCGCCATCTATTGGCAATGCTTCAAAATACTACGAAAATAGCAAAACTATGTCCCGAATCAAAGTGAAGGCACGCCACTAGTATATTTATAAAATCCTTCATTGAATAACCAAATATCGACGCTATACAAGTATCCAGCTTTTGCTGCTTCGACCATTGGTTTCGTTTCATAAGTTCCCTCTTCGCTGACATGCGGATCCAGGTTGTAAAACTCCTTTTCCATGGCCATGGTCTCATTTCATCTGTAGCTTGATAGAGCCAGGATCATCCCTGGAGATGGTGCGTGAGGAAATGGTGGTGGTGGTACGCGACATGGGGTCACCGCGGAGCTGCTTGAACCTGAACATGAGGGTAAAAAAAAATTAGACCATGGTTTTGGGAACTTTGGCATTTGTCATGGAAGAGGATGTTAATGATTGTTAACTCACTCGCTGTACAGTGCAATAGGACATAGAAAAAGCTTTGGAACATGGACAAAATCGATAAGTACAGTCAGCCACACATCAGGTCCTGTCATGTTTCCACAATTAATTGATATTCGACCTAATGTGTATGACAGTAAGAAGATAGTCGGTTGAAGAAATTTGAAATATTTGTATACTATTGATGTGTGGCTGTACGTACAAATGGGATCGTCTATTATTGTCGAAACAGACGTCGTATTGTTTACACATACGTGAGTTTCTGTCAATCCGAGGAACAATAAACAAACTCCAAAACTGGTTTTAAAATGGATGAAATCATGGCAATGAAAGATGGATTAAAATAAAAAGTTAAGTGATTAATTAAAAATTCTGACTAGAAAAGACAATAAAGTAGTTTTATTTGTTAGACATCAATGTACTTATTAATGAATACCTGCAAAGGTTAAGTGTAAGTAAGTAATAAGGTAGGTATCAGTTTTCGTAACTCATAAGTTACGAACTTTACTAAACAGACAGTTACGGTACAGTTATTTTTTATTTACAAAAGCTTAAGATATGCATATCCTTATATATAAATGTTAGAGGCGATACCTATCAATAACTATTATTGGTACTTAGGTATGTTCAAGCTACTTTAGTCATATTGTTAGGTAAATTATTTGCTAAACGAGTTAGTAACATCAATAATTTTTAATACTTTTGCTCAAAACTAAAACAGATTAATCTTGTCACAGATATTCTAATACAAGAACCCTGTCAAATAAATTAAAACCAGTAAAATACACCATCAAACCAAACCCCAATCACACCCAATACCCATCCATGCAAAACCATTCAAAATATCGACATGCTTTTTTATAGTTAATGAATAACTTCATATTTACAACAACAAAGACTTAACTCGGGGGAATTATTTATAATTATAAGAAAAGTTCTGAAACTAAAGTCGTTTTGTAATATTGGGAATTGAATACTATCAGAGATTGATAAATTGAACCAGTATAATATTACTTTGGCTGTATCTAACGAAATGTTTATGGTAAATAATAAAATACCTATATAAATTTAGAAGTAAATGCTTCGTAAAAATACTAATTTAATTTGCTTTCTTTCTATTTGATCTAGACACTTCGTAGCTAGTCTAGACATAAATGAAAATATCCTTATTGAAGCAAAAGCAAACAAATGGCGACATAAAATAGATAGATAAAAAATAATCATAATAATTTATATCTCGTTAGCACAGAAGTAAATAATTCCCATCACACCTGTTCAGTTGTTAGCAACTTCAATACTATTTCCTTCGGGGGGCGTTCAGGAAAGCCGAGCCTAGAAGATGTAATTGGAATGAATGACGAGTGATAAGAGGAATTAAGAAAACGAATCTCGGAAACTTTCTGGAAAATTAAAAATTTTCACCTACCGAATTAAAAAGAGGAAACAGTCCGAGTAGGTAGCCATAATCAAGATTCAGACTAGTTTAAATGCTGATGATGAAAATGCTCATAAAATCACTACTTATAAGTAGGCATGTAAGAAATTGGTAATGTAAAAACAAAATGTTGTTAGCGTTTTAGCCAGACACGTCTTAGAAAACTTGTGGAAATGCTAACTCTAAATATCGACCAATGATGTGTACTTTGTAATGAAAGTGAAGTATGATTTTATTTTGACTAAATTTATTTACAATCTTTGTGACCGTGTGCAAAATGAAGCAATGGAACGTGATATTCAAGTTAATTATGCCAAAAGTGATCTTGATAAATAAAATTCACACATTTTCGAACGAAATTTAAGTCAATCTTCATATAGTAAATAATTTAAATAATACGCTATTACAAATAAGTAGAGCTATATTAGATTTCAATATAGAAGGAACTGTCGTTTTTAACAAACTGCAGTGCTACTTTAAAGTGAAAATGGTTTGACAGTTGAGTTGATACTTTCAGCTCAATGAACCAAATTAACAACAAAAAATATATGAAGATTAACCTAAATCTGTACAGAGTATATACAAAACTTAAATTCTAAATTAAACTCAGTGATGCATTCTGAAAACCGTTCAAATCATACTACATAAAATTTAATTTCAAACCATCGTGTCGTTAGTATTTTTGTAGTTAGTGTTTTCAAATCTGTTATTTTAACCATTTCCGTGCCCCTTTAGTTGAATTATGTACCTCTTCCATTTGTTTGTCCTTAGCCTTCTATTTCATTAGGAGCTGATTATTTAAGTTCTCTCATGGCCTCCAGCATCTAAGTGCTCGATCATTCAAATGTGTAACGAATCTGTAAGTAGCTTTTCTCTCTTCTTTCCATTCGTTTTTGTACTAATACTTGCATGTCTAAATTATTTCTTTTCTCTTCAGTATTTGTTACTAAATAATAGTTTTCAAGGGAAATCTTTAACAACATTTTAATTTCTATGATTAAGAGAAATCTCTTTGGTCATTTGAAGAACCTTATTCTATGAGTATTATTAACTTACTAAGTAACTATCTAAGCAGTAATGAAATGTACTCTCATAATTTGGATATCTTATCATTTTTAATGCTACCATCGGAATCCATGTAAATTGTGCTCCTCAGTGTTTCAACACTATCTCTGGGGCCGTACTTGAATCTCCTTTGTTGCATTTGCTCAAATTTCTTTATTTCGCCAATATCACTCGTGCGACGCTGAAATCTCTCTTTAATCCTGGGCACAGAAGAAGTGTTATGTAGTTTAAAATCTTCACATCAGCGTATACTTGATACCCTGAAATTGATTAGCTATGGTCCACTTATAACTTATTAAATGAATTATTGATAAGTTTAAAAGTGTGTGAAATGCCAAACTTCGCTGGTAATTTTGTAATAAAATTAAAATTTTAGTATGTGCTGTTACAAAAAAGAGAAGAACTAAGCACATGACTGTTACAAGCGAAGCTTGGACTCAAAAAAGGAAAAGCAAAGCAACACAAAGATACAAACCTCTTCTTCATCAGGTGGAAGATCTTCCTCTTGCAAACGAAGATGATGAAGATAATAACCCCGATGAGGACGTTGTAGGCGTCGGTGAAGCGCCAGATCATCTGAGCCTGAGGGTACACGGAGCCAATCACCTCAAGGATCCAGTTGATGCCCATCACAGAAAACAACTTTACGTAGAGAAGAAGTCTGAAAATAATAAATACAAGTACGTGCATATTTACAAAAAAAAAAACAGTTCAAGATAATAATAAAGTATAGTTTCTGATAATTGCAACCATTATTCATTTCATCTGGTCCCGTTGTTAACGGGATGCGAAGGTCAGACACCATTCAAAGCCTGAATCATGTTCTAAGTGTAATGTGATCAAGCTGCTTGAGAGCGAGACACCATTGCTATAGATCTAGTGGTGTAATAATATGTAAGCTGTTTACCTCTGTTTGTCATTCCTGTGCTGGTCATGCGTGGAGCTCTCTCTGGACTTGAGCACCGATGTCTGCTGCTTGATCTGTGCAATCTTCACTGCCGTCAGCACGAAGAAGATTAAGTTGGCGCAGCAGAGGAGCACGATGGGGCCGTAAAGGTACAACAGCTTTCCGTTACCTGGAAATTGAAGGTTATCATTATAAGTAGATAAACTTTGCAGTCAATGTTATTCTGATTTGTTTCTACAAAATCTAACTGCTACAGATCACTTAGTAATTGGACCAATGATGTATTGAAACAGTTTTTATACATTGCAAAGGTTCATATACGGCGATGGAAGGACCTACAATCTTTTGTTGATGATGAGATAAAATCTCTTTAAGCAAATTGGAGCGTATTTTGCATGAAATGTTGATGATCTTGTTTAGATTGATGGCGTATTTAGTAATATACGTCATATAAATTTAGCATACATTTTAAATGAAGTATTCATGGGTGTCGATGGACATCAATGCTTAGGGTCGTGACCCCAACGAATCACATTTCTCTGGACTATCTTTTACCAACTTGTCCTATTTTCAGCGGCGTGGATAGCAGACTGAGGTGTTCAGCGTGGCGCTGATTTGGTCTGACTAAGTCTGGCTTCTGCCTCTAGGTTTTTTGCTGTTAACTTACTCCAGGTTATAATACTAGCAACGTGACTGAAATACTCGAAACACCTCTTTTATATTTTTTTGTGGAATGGCAGATTCAGCTCGTAATCGGAAACAATCTAGTGGAATCTTACCTGACAAAAAGCATCCGTTGTGTCGTATCATGGGCAACAGCGGATGTGGAGGCAGCCCGGAGAACTCCAGGGAAGCGATCAGGATCGTCAAGATGGAGGGAACGCTGAACGCGTACGCCGCGTAAGCGAAGAAACGACCACGAGTGGACAGCTTCTCCAGGGACAGGCCTCGCTTGCCACTGAAATGGAGAGAAAAAACTATCAAGATTATATTATCCAAAATAGTCTTGTTCTGTTTGAGCTCACTTCTTTTGTAGTTATGACTAACATAGTCATAGAGTATAAAGTTTTTCAAATAACTATTTACAACGAGTGATGTTATTACAACCAGCCAGTTGAATCGAGTAGTCCCAAATCAAAGTAGGAATCGGGGCAGGATTCTCTATGCTGATCCACCCATTCCCTAAGTGACTACCGCGGGAGAGCCATGCTTCGGCATGAATAGCCTTTGTGGTAGTCTATAGATGTTGTTTCTTTCTTGGTGTCAAAATCGGGTTTTAGTTACTTTTTTTGGTGACCCTGATTTCTAAATGCTGTTGCTTAGTTTTGCAAATCACTGTTATCTTTAAACGCTTGGTTTTCCTAATTATAAGCTTTCAATTGCATGGACGATTTTGACATCTGACCTCTGATGCTTGTATTCGAGAATCAACAGGATCTAAAGCGAGATTTTATTTCTCTTTCTTGAATAAAGCTCGGTCTCATTCTTTGCAACGAGGTCATTGCACTCAAAGATCAACATTTGACAAAGAATTCTTATGATACTGAACTGAGGCAATAAACGATTTCATTGGTTAATTGAGATAATAAAATGTCACACTTACTTATTCACAGACTTTTTTGATGACTAGTAATATGGTTTATTGTTTGGTGATTTTTAATAGTTGAAAGTATTGCTAGACCATGAAATCGAATATCACGAGGATGTAGGTACGCGGGTATATCCACACCTCGTGATGCTGCTTAAAACATCTTCTGAATGTAAAGGCCTTAGATAATGATTAAATATAATCAGTTTGGTGAAGAGTGCCTCTAGGGTGTTATGGCGAACTCAATTTATGTACTGATTGTAGGTAGGTACCTACTAGCTTTTTGTAATCGAAAGAATACCGTTCCATAAAACATTGACCTACGAATTGATTGAAGCTACCATTAAAAATCATTCGATGTAGAACTATCACCGTTGACTATGACGTTAATCAACAATTACTTTATCCATCAATTAAGATAAGTAGGTAAGTACTACAATCTGTCCTACCAGCGATTGATCTGGTCTCCAATATGATAAGAACCTTAGAATAGTTTTAATTTAAACGTCAGAGATCCTATAAAATAAATTTACTTATCTTTGTATACCGTCACCATTATTCCGAAGAATCAGCTAGTAATGCTGTAGCGGCATTATTAATTAACAATTACTTAAGCTGCTGGTGACACACAGGAGCTTCTAAAATGTGTTGCGTGTCACCAACATTCATAATTTAAGTACATGGCATTGGTTCAGCAAAAAATACTGGCCATAAGCGTATCGCACTAAGGTATCGAAGGTTCCGTACTAGGTAAATAGTTTCAAACATAAATTTGTATTGTACCTACTCATAACGTATGTTATGTATGATGATTTATGGTATGATGCCGCATCAGACATTGTATTCTCTCTTAGTATTTCGTACCTTTACTTACATATTTCTGGTTTCCATATTAGGTAAGTACTAACCTTAGTTTGGCATAAGAACAAATGTATGTCATGCAGTGTCAATGGGATTATTGTTTGTTATTTGTTTTATGTGATAGGTAGCAGACGAGCAGACGGATCACAAATGATGGTAAGGGATTGCCGCCGCCCATAGACATCTGCAATACCAGTAGAGTCACAAGTGCGCTGCCTTTAACCCCCTTTCCCACCAATTAGGCCTCAGGTACACTCACTCACTCGACTAAACAGGCGCAGGCGCTTCTAATTTTTCTTAATGAACTGCAGAAGGTTTTCGACGGTTGCGTGCGTTTGCACACAAAAGGCTTGACATTAGGAAGGAGTTCGATTGATGTGGAACTGCCCGAGCGCGAGTCGCTTGTGCTGTGGTGTTTCGTCCCTCATTTGGGAAGAAGTGACATTGAGATGGGCTAAAGGCACAGACTTTGTAGGGAGTGAAGAAACGCACCGGGGAAAGAGCCCTTAGCAAGTTCCTGTTGAGTGTCTCCCAAGATTAGGTCCGTATGCCGAGACGGTAGGAAGGACCAAGGGCTGGTGGAGGGACCTGTGTCATAATGAACCAAATAGCATGATAAAAAGTGACGTCCGGAACCCTAAAAAAATACGATGAGTAATTCTACAAGTGTTCATTTACTACAATGCGACATATTGTCTGACCAACCGTTTAACTTTGTGTATAGGTTTTTGTGAACAAGCACAGTGTCACGCACTGAGATCAGCAAGGGCTATTTTTGAGAATGACGATCACTAACCGACGAAGGAATAACCAATGGAGAGGAGACAGAATCGAATTAGCACGCAGATGGTGTGAATAAGGGGAAGATGTAGCTTGTTAAAATAATTGATGTTAAATGGTAACCGACATTTAGTGCCTTTAACAATGGCACGTTGTCCTGTGAGCCTTCTGGTTGTTTCAAATTTAGGCTAATGAAGTATAATATACTTAGTAGTTTTATGTTTGTTTTTCCAGTGATGTGATAGCTCCCAATAATATGGAATAGTATTGGCGCTGATTCTAATAATGATAAAAATAATAGTAGCTTGGGTTGCTCAATATAACATACACAAATACCTATGTTATCTACGGCACGGTCAAAACTTGTACCGACTTACACGGAAAATCGTAGAGTTTTTCCTTTCTAGTTTTTAATTATTACTTTGTGGTTCTCCGTTCTATCAGTGTGTATAATTTTCATATTGTTACCTACGAATAAAACAATTATGTACTAACTTACTTATGTACAAAGATATAATTTTTTCGAGTCTGTGGCTGTTTATTTTCATAAGTGGATAATTGGATAAAACAAAGTTTGCGATAGATTGCCATGGACTACTGTTTTTTTAAGCGATAGGTTGCAGACGAATAAACGGATCAGCTGATGTCAAGCGATTGCCGCCGCCCATAGACACTTACAACACCAGTGAAGTCATAAGTGCGCTGCCACCTCTTAACTCCTTTTCCCCCCAATTGTTTCTCCGGTACCCTCACTCAAACATAGCGCAGACGATGCTTTACGCCGGTCTTTTATGAGGCCGTGGTATCACTCCGGGTAAGCCGGGCCCACTCATGCCAAAGCCTGGCCGTCCCACTACTGATTTAATTATTTAGGTAATTTACCCCATTTGCTTTTGTCAAATCTCTGCGCAATTTTTAAGTAGGTATAAATCCTTAATCCTATTACTATAAAGGCGAAAGTTTGTATGGATGTATGAATGTTTGTTACTCTTTCACGTAAAAACTACTGAATGGATTTGAATGAAACTTTACCACAATATAGCTTATACATCAGAATAACACATAGGCTACAATTTATAAAAATATATTGTGTGGATTGTCCAAAATATGACGGTAAGTGTCAATAATTAACTCCACGCGTACGAAGTCGCGGGCGGCCGCTAGTATTATATAATATTTTTTACAATCATCTTATTGTTCTATATTACTGTAAGTAACGTGTGTGGGGTGCCTAAAGGCAATGTTTTCTTTATGGCGTAAACCAACTAATTAACCAATTCTATCATCAATTACATTGAGGAAGTACCTATTTCTCAATTAGTTTGTTTTATACAATTTGGGCAATTACTGTTCTCGCCCTAGAGACTGGCACACCTTTATGGAAGTATTTTAAAACCGGGTTAATTTAATTGTGTATTGACTATTTGTTACTTACTGTTACTAAGTAAATAGGTTAGTAGAAATAGAATAAGTAACATTTGTAGATGAAAGTTAAATAGTAACGGTAATGGATGCAAAACTTTTTTGAACTAGGAATAATATTGGGCTGATAATGCAGCCTTGTAGCAGACCTAGGATACTTATTTCGATTTTTAAATTTATTATGTAGATCTTATCTTATGTCTAGACCATGACTTTTCCAATGTTTGCCATTTCACACTGTCTTTGGTTGGTTTAACGCATTCCGTTTATATAGCAGTTTTTTTTGTAGTTTACGTAGGACACACAGGAGTGACGTCCATCTAGCCGGAGAGTTCCCTACGTAACTACACTTTCCGAGTTCCTGTCCACACTCAAGAATTATTTTACCCCAACGGTTGTCAATTCTTCGCACCAATTGCACCTTCATAATACCGATTCGATACGCTAAGTCGATCACTTTAGTTTCTATCGGATAACTTCATTTCTATAGGATAACTAATAATGCTTTACATACTAATAATAATTTATTAGTTTTAACTATCTTACCTGAATGTCCACCAGATGTCAAAGCACATAACGTTGAGCCAGAAGAATGCCGACAGAAGGGAGAAGTAGATTATGAACGCTGAAACAAGAAAATACATTATTTATATAAAGCTAAATGGTTTCTTGACATTTAGAACTGCAATGTCTGGTGTTCGAGTTCTCCACTGCAGGCTGGTACTTTGTTTGAGCTCATTGGAATAGACTCGATGGAAAGGTTATGAGTTATGATAGTTTATTTATACTTTAGGTATATTCAATTACTTAAATTCAGGAGAAAATAATGATGATGCGTTACGATAATAAGACGGCAATGGCTTCAATTACTCGACAAAAGTCTAGTAACGAACAAGATCGGCTCTGTATGTTTGGCGTGAACCCATAACTACTAACAACTCAACATAGACTGCTAAACTTATGTATGACTCTTTTTGTCTTCATTATTGGGTAAAAAACTTGTTAAAAGGTGTTAAGTGCACATTTGACTACTACAAATATCAGTCAAGATTTTCTTAATAACTAAAACGCAAAGACTTGTAGCAGGCGGCAGAGTATTTCATTCATTAATAATGTAGATCCCCGACAGTTAAAGTGATTAATGTCATGATCTGAATCAACAACCAGATGTGGTTTATAGGTATCTGGTTTGACTCAGTTACTTCTAGAAAAGTGCGTTGACAAAATCGCGTGCAATGTTTGTTTTTATATTTCTCTTAATAAAATTGAAATATTTTTGTCTGCATAGTTTAAAAACGTTGGAGATATTTATAAACGTCTGGTTTGTCGTTTGTCAATAAATTAACTGTAATACTTTGGGTTAGCGCCAGCATCAGCAGTTCAAAGAGGCGAAACATGGCGCATAGTTTTCTAATAGAATGGATTAAAAGCTTTTAAGAATGAACAACCGCTTTTATGCATGAACTTCCTAGAAGAACAAACGGAGATCAACAATAATTTTATTGTAGTTGCTGACTTACAATACCTAACGCTCAGTTGGTCTAGTAGTTTGATATCGTCTCAGAAGCAAACACAATAGAAAATAAACTGTTTTTGCGTTTTAAATGGTTTTTAGATCCTACGACGCTAAATACCGGACCATAATATTAGGACCCCGGGTTCGATTCTCGGATCGAGCAAAAAGTATTTTTTAGCATATTTCGAACGTAGCTCGGGTTTGTGATGATCACCAAACCACATGTTTAGTCTCATTCCATCATAGTAGAGATGACTTTATTTCTATGATAGAGGCCTTTACTCTCTTGCAGTCAGACAGGTTAAGTACGTACAGGCTGATATTTTACTTTACTTACAATTATCATAGCTTTTGGCCATGTACATACATAGGTACAATGCGAGTTTTTGTTTGCCTAGTTTTTCTATTCTTTTGATTTTTTAGCGGTGATAGTACCTTTGATTTAGGTATTGGACAAAGTAATAGGGAAGCACAAAAGTAAAAAACAGTAACTATAATAATCTAAAGCTAAAATAAACTACCTACCAAAAAAAAAAGAAAAAGGTTAAAACAGAGTAGGCCCCTGTGGCAATGTTCCCAAAATGCTGGCAGCATTACCTCGTTGGATAGCGATGGAAATTCGCTGGGCGAAGTAGCTGCCAGCTTTTGGGTCTCCCGTGACTTCAACTAAGCGCTTAGTTAAGTCTCGGAAGAAAGAGAGAGCATCGGGACCCCACGGGCCCAGTGTTTCGACACCTGAAAGCTACGAAGTGGTAGGTACCGGATAGATGCCTATACTTCGCAGCTTTCAGTTTCTCTGCAGCTTCGGCCGCGGCTCCGGCACTCCTCATAGTCCCGGGAAGATGGGAAGGTGCCAGGGTATCAACAAATGTAGCGTCCCACACCAGGGCACGTCCCATCCTCCAAGGGATGAGAGACATTCCGTCTGGCCTCTTGCCATCATCACGTGAAATGCCGTTCGGCTCCAGGTTTGCCAGCACATTGATGGTGGCAAGCGACCGACGGATAATGTCATTCAAAGAAGAATGCCTAGAGAAACGGCCGGCACTACGTACACACCGAGAGCCCGTGGTGCCCCAAAGCAGTAACAGTGTTGCTGTTGTTCTTTTGATTTCTACTTTGTTCGTTATACTTACGTAATACTTACTAACTGCCTATGATTGTATCAGTATTGTTTTCAGTGTATAAACAATAGGTTTGCGCTTAGTTGTCTACATTATGAAATTCTTGCCATAAATGCGATTCTAGGTTAGAACGGTGTTGCTATGGGTTGTTTTTAAATTAATAGGGAAAACCGTCGTATAAAATCATTCACTATTATTCACCTTTATTTCCTTATACTAACATTAATCAAGTATCATAGATATCTATAAATTAGAAATAATAACACCAATTTAGGAAATAATATCAAATTGTTAATTTTAACAATTAAATAACCTTGAAATGTGAGCCTTTCGTTTTGAGTTAAGATTAGTGAATGTAGGTAGAATTAGCTCTTAAATCATAAACGCAATAAAATTATGCGAGGTGAAAAAAATCAATGCTACGAGTGTAAGTATGTTTTTTTATGTGATAGGTAGCAATGAGCAGGCGGATCACCTGATGGTAAGCAATTGCCGCCGCCCATGGACACCTGCAACATCAGTGGAGTCACAAGTGCGCTGCTAACCTTTTATCCCCTTCCCCCGATGGGCCTCCGGTACCCTCACTCACTCGGCGAAACACAGCACAGGAGCTGCTTCACGCCGGTTTTCTGTGAGGCAGTGGTATCAATCCGGTCGAGCCGGCCCATTCATGCCGAAGCATAGCTCTCCCACAGTTAAATGTTTAAGATTGCATTTTGTCACGTCGCAAAATAGTAGGCATATTAGAAGAGTAGTGTTGTGGTAGAGTTACTGTCCTAAGAAGGTTCTTATTATTGTAATGACCTATATTTTTAGTAAAAGCTTCATTCACTGTTTTGCATGAGGAAACACTCATTGATGACGATGACTGAAACCACTCATACAAACAGGTAAATCACGTTAAGAGAAACAACCATGTTTAACGTAGGTATAAGTAGGTACCAGAATAAACTAAACTTTATAATATTCGACATAAAGTTGGCAGGAAAACATTGACAGATTTTAAATTGATCATACCTACACCTATACTGATAATAAAATGAGGAAATATTTAAAAGGAATATAATGAACAATTTTATCTTCGATCATAAAATACCCTAGAGAAGTGCTTACAGAGCGTAAACGCGTTTAAAGTGTCGCCACCTATGAAGACTCCATTGGCAAAAGAGCGCCATTTGGCATTAACGGAATTTAAAACCAATTACCATGGATTAGGGTTGAAAACTACATTTTGTTTTCGACCTCGACGGCATATTCGAAATTTAAAATATATAGCTGCTGTAAATAACTAACGATGACGCTGTTAGGATCACTTTTTTAAACACTCTCAATATGGAGTTGCGTATCTATAGATAATATCAATGGCCATTTTTCATGGAAATTACGATCTATTCAAACATAAATACAATAGCTAATAAAACAGCCTATGTACAACTCATTAGGTACTTAAAGAAATAATATTTGATGTTATTAAGATCTATAAAAAATTACATACCAACATTGATATAAAACGTGAGCGTATTATAAATCTGCCGTTAATTACCAACGTGACTTAAATTTTAAAATCAATTTGAATTACGGTTAGGTAATGTTGCTAATAAAAACTCTTAAATTAAGACCTCCCATTCGCAAAGTCTTAGTGAAACACACATATTTTATCAAAAGAATACTGCCATGTTTTGAAATAAACGACAATGTAGGTTAAAAAACGATTTCCCATGTTTTCCACACAATACAGTTGTTTATTAAAGTCTCTTTAAGGTCAGTACCACTCCTATTAATAGAAAGCCTGTAATTGTAATAAAATTATGAGTAGCCGTTGTAGATGAGTAGTTTTCATACCAGAGACACTTATTATTTTTTTTGTAATAGCTATAGGTACATAAGTACGCCGTAAAATTTAGTCATTTCAATGAAGCCCTCATAATAGGTAAAACAAACAGCCATTGCCACTTGATAGATAATCAAAATAAGCAAAATCAAAATGTATGTATCAGCTGATTTTTTTACTTTGATGATCCCTGGTATTACAGATCGAGCTGGCTCTTTCATGCTTCTCACACGAAACATACACATTTATTATTTTTGTTTATGTTATCTAAATAACAATATCCTATATGAGATTACACCACATACATACTTAATCTGGTATTAATATTCACAATATGTGGAGTGTTTCATATCAATCTCAGGTGTTTACCTCAACGTCATTATTTTTGCTTGTTTGGTTCACTTGGTTTGTTTGAGGTATTTGGGATGGTTTAGCCTTAAACAAATTTGAGGCTGAATAAACAGTAGGTTACCAAAAATGCCAAACGTTACAGTCATCATACAAATATTAATTACCTTCCCATGCAATTGAGGCATGGTTTTAATAAGTATTTATTTATTATTTTTCATGATTCTATTCTATTTATTAAGTACAGATAGACCATTATGTCCGACCAATTGGATGCGGTCTGCCTGCATCCAATCAACGGGCACCCGCAACTCTGATAATAGTCCCCCGTCCATTCTCGTCCAACAAGGTAGAGACGTAAGGGTCGCGGGTTCGATTCCCGCACCAACACAAATGTTTGTTGATGAAACAGATATTTTTGTTGGGTCTGGTTGTTTGCGGTTCCTTCGTTGTTTCCATAGCATAAGGGAAAACCTTAGTTTGGGACCAGGACAATGTATGTGGTGTTGGCTCAATTTATTTTTATTTTATTTATTATCTCGCGGTGGGCCGTCCTACGGCTGGTCTACCGGTACGTGTTCTCCATTCGAGTATCTTTTGGGTCCAACAGCCATCTCGACGAATATTATAGTAGCAATTTTTTGTGATGGTATTTTTTTCTACTAATATCAAAATCCTTATCAGATCTGTTAATATTGGCAACCCTGCTTTCCCGTTAATATGGCGATCGTATATTTTTTAGGTCAATGACGCTCTTATAATACTGTTTATAAACAATCCGATGAAGTCTGTTGTAAGTGCTGGTAGACTGATTCTGGTTTATAATATCGTGATCTATTTATACCTTTTATTGCGAGCCGCTGAGAACTTATTGTATTTTGTTGATTGAGATTCTGAATCTACACATGTAGTTATTGTTACGTAGTGATTGATTAAGTACCTATAACTTTTATTTTAAAAAATCTTGCTCTGCGTGATGGTTATTAACTTATGATTTACATTGGAACGATTCTATTACTATACTTTTCTTGACATAGATACATATTCTTTACTTAATATAATATTGACAAACTGTAATGCAGTTTGACAATATTTTGTTACTTGTACATGTATAAAAAAATCTTTGGAAATAAATCAATAAAAAAATAATGAACAAAAAACCCTAAGAAAATGATTCGCAATTTTTATGTAATCCAAATAAAGGTGGGGAATGATTAAACACAGTTTTGAACTATTATCATTAAACATCATTGGATACGTTCAGGTAAGTAACGCTTAAAATTATGCATTTATTTTCACCCAACAGTTTTAAAAAACTGCTTATGTCACTTTCGGGTGATTAAACGCGGTAAATGCCGTTAAAAGCAATTTGCCTCTGACGTAGGTATAAAGCAGCCTAGGTACATAAAACTATGTAATTTTATAAATCGCCATCAAATGACAAAGGCGTGATAACTAGTGATTATCCCAAGAGATTGTCTCTCGCGTCAGTCACGTGCACTAATAAGTATACAACCTCATTCAAATATGAACCTTATAGTCCTGGCATAAGAGTCCAGGTGTTTACATTATATTGCGGTGACTGTACCTAGTTAACAGTAGGAAGTCTATGTGACTGTCACATAATAAGGGTGTTAAAACACGAGCGACATAAAAAATAGTCAAGTAGTAAGAGCCTATGGCCAAGGCATTCGCGAGTGTTTTAATTAATTAATTTATTTTATTTATGTGATAGGTAGCAGACGAGCAGGCGGATCACCTGATGGTAAGCAATTGCCGCCGCCCATGAACACATGCAACAAGTGCGCTGCTAACCTTTTATCCCCTTCCCCCCCGATGGGCCTCACTCACTCGGCGAAACACAGCACATGAGCTGCTTCACGCCGGTTTTCTGTGAGACAGTGGTATCACTCCGGTCGAGCCGGCCCATTCATGACGAAGCATGGCTCTCCCACAATTAAAAAAGTAAAGTACCTATTTGCCTACCTACCTATATACTGTCCCACTGCAGGGCAAAGGTTCAATACCAAGTTATAGATCTCATACACTATGATTTTTACACTCAGTTTGTGTTAAATCTTAGAGTAAAAAATCAAGGGCAAACATACATTTTTGGCAGTATGATACACATAACTTGTCTTGTCTTTACGGCAATTCTTTAAAACGTAGATAACTGTTGCATAGTAATGTGAAAAATCGAACCTTTAATGTTCAATAACATGTTACGGTAAAAATCCTGTTCAACGTGTTAATGTTTACTTTGAACTTTAAATTTGAAGATTATGATGAGTGTGAAATTCTTTATTAGCTTTTAACTAGCAAAATCATATCGAAACCCTTCTTCTCAATGGTAGAAAGGTTATTCACTCGACAATTGCTTCCTTTAGGCTATGTTTCAGTTGGTTGAACTTTGAATTATAATGTTAACGAGTAAATAAACTGAGACAAACAACATAATTTACCTTAGGTAACTTCCCCAAAAAACTGTTTCAGAAAGACTGGTCTACTGCTCCCAGGAGCGGAGTAGATGGAAAACGGGTAGAGGGGCCCTACAGTGGGACATTAAGTATCAGCCTATATACTGTCCCACTGCAGGGCAAAGGTTCAATACCAAGTTATAGATCTCATACACTATGATTTTTACACTCAGTTTGTGTTAAATCTTAAAGTAAGAAGTCAAGGGCAAACATACATTTTTGGCAGTATGATACACATAACTTGTCTTGTCTTTACGGCAATTCTTTAAAACGTAGATAACTGTTGCATAGTAATGTGAAAAATCGAACCTTTAATGTTCAATAACATGTTACGGTAAAAATCCTGTTCAACGTGTTAATGTTTACCTTTGAACTTTAAATTTGAAGATTATGATGAGTGTGAAATTCTTTATTAGCTTTTAACTAGCAAAATCATATCGCAACCCTTCTTCTCAATGGTAGAAAGGTTATTCACTCGACAATTGCTTCCTTTAGGCTATGTTTCAGTTGGTTGAACTTTGAATTATAATGTTAACGAGTAAATAAACTGAGACAAACAACATAATTTAACTTAGGTAACTTCCCCAAAAAACTGTTTCAGAAAGACTGGTCTACTGCTCCCAGGAGCGGAGTAGATGGAAAACGGGTAGAGGGGCCCTACAGTGGGACATTAAGTATCAGCCTATATACTGTCCCACTGCAGGGCAAAGGTTCAATACCAAGTTATAGATCTCATACACTATGATTTTTACACTCAGTTTGTGTTTAATCTTAAAATAAGAAATCAAGAGCAAACACTTTTTTTGGCAGTATGATACACATAACTTGTCTTCACGGCAATTCTTTAAAACGTAGATAACTGTTGCATAGTAATGTGAAAAATCGAACCTTTAATGTTCAATAACATGTTACGGTAAAAATCCTGTTCAACGTGTTAATGTTTACCTTTGAACTTTAAATTTGAAGATTATGATGAGTGTGAAATTCTTTATTAGCTTTTAACTAGCAAAATCATATCGCAACCCTTCTTCTCAATGGTAGAAAGGTTATTCACTCGACAATTGCTTCCTTTAGGCTATGTTTCAGTTGGTTGAACTTTGAATTATAATGTTAACGAGTAAATAAACTGAGACAAACAACATAATTTAACTTAGGTAACTTCCCCAAAAAACTGTTTCAGAAAGACTGGTCTAATATAACTGTCCCACTGCAGGGCAAAGGCCTCCACCATAGAAATCAAGTTATCTCTACTATGATGGGTTAAGGCTTAATCACCACGCTTGCCTAATGCGGATTGGTGATCACAAACCTGAGCTATCTTTAAAAATTCCGGAACATAATTTTGCTCGACCCGGGAATCGAACCCGGGACCCCGATATCACGGATCGGTACTTAAACCACTAGACCAAACGGGGCGTTACAGGCACTTAATAAATAAGTAATAACAACTGTTCCAAGTGCCCAAATGATGTCATCATATTAAAGTCATTGCAAAGTGCAAAAAAGTGCAAACACCTGTGTTTTGCCAAGTGACTGACGGTATCGGAAACTCAATCGCGCAATCGGGGGGAATAACGGTTAAAAAATTGGCAATGCACTTGTGACTCCACGTTGCTGGTGTCTATGGGTGGCTGCGATCGCTTATCATCTAGTGACTCGTCTGCTCGTTTGCCACCTATCACATAAAAAAACCATCCACGCCATCTCACGAATTTCCTCAATCATAATATAGGATAGTAAACAAATGCATGTAGGCCACAACGTATAAGCCACAGAGATAAACGATAATTTGTTATTCGCCTACTAAATGTGGAAATCCTCACCGCGAGAACTGGTTTAGTGGGTTTTTGCCTTGTATTAGATATCCATGCATAACACACAGTATCAATGCATCGATTGGCTTTGGGTGATATTGGAGCTCAATCAAGCTGCAATAAAATAAGTAATGGGAATCTATGCCAAGATCTATAGAATCTATATCTATAAAGATATTATTTTGTACGCTATCACAAGATTAAGCAGCTCGAAAAGACGAAACACTTACGCGATGTTATCCTCACCCAGCGCCATCTGTTGGCAATTGGAACTAATAGCAAAATTAAGACCCGAAACGAAGTGAGGGCGACACTAGTAGAAAAATATAGAGAGAAGTTTTTCTTTTTGTGCAAAATTTTGATTATAACGATTCTTGTATAAGAGTAGATATCTGTTTTATACTTAGTTTTCCTCAATAGAAACGTGGGAACATTATACCTATATATAATCTGTATAAATCGTACCTATTGTTTTATTAGAAGTTATCTTAGTACCTAGGTTTTTAGTTTTTTACTGACCTACCTTACTTAATAGGAAGAGAAAAACCAAGGAAAAGAGCAGAGGCACGTAACGTGTAACTACTTATTAAAAAAATAACCGGCTGTAACCAAACCTTCTAACGATTTACATTACAATCGTTGTAATTATGATTAAAAAAAGTAAAGTAGGTAGCCATATTGTACCACTGAAAAGATAAAGAATAGAGAAATATAAAAACTTAACTTCGATAAGGTTTAGGCATGTTAGAAAAAGAAACAAATACCCATGTTTTACCAATTACGAACTCGTTGTATCTTTATTTGGTAAGGCATTAGTAACTAATTGTTTTTTAATTGTAGCCGGAAAAGCGATAAGAAAAACGTTATGGTCATCTTCGGTCAACTAATAGGTCAAGATACGTATTTTTTTTCTATCCAATCTTACTAAGTTCAGCAACGGGGTGTAACGGGCTGATTGGATTATTTACCTTTTAGAGCTGACGCCATTTAAATATACCTGGATGCAGGCTAACACAGAATTAAATTGAATTGTGATTTCTTTTGAAAGCATTATTGAAGGTAGGCACCATCGTATTTATTAACGGTTGTTCTAAGATACCTACTCGTACGTAGATAGCATCCTTGCAACATACATAAAAAAGGCAGCTGCAGTGAAGTATGAGTAAATTATAAGTATGTGTTTTGTAGGTCCCCAAAAAGGCAGAAAACGGATGAAATGGAAGTTGTCCACAAATCAAATTTTCTGAAGTGAAGGTAAGTACAACGAATACCAAAAGATGTGCTAAAAAATCTTAATACTTATTACTTTGGCTTGCTCGCTTAGCTGATGCAATTTGTTCTTACAAAGATAGTCAAAAATGAGAAAGTGCATTATAACTATGTAAATAACGTATTGCAAACTGTTAAGCTAACCCAGCTTATTTATATAGCTCGCGGCGAGGAAATCATGTGGTAAAACTTCATTAACTATCCATACACAAGAGGATTCTAGAAGTAATCATTTTGTTTCCTTAAGCAAAAAAGTTATTGAATTAAACTAAATACCTACTAATTTATATTGAGCGTTAACACAATAACTTGTAACATAGAAAAAACTCGCAGATAATTTAATTTAAAATATTGAATTTGTAGTTAGTTTACAAAAACCATTTAATTTAGAAATATTACAGACTGGGTTATAATAATTATCGATAGCTTAAGAGAACTACGGAAGATTAACGATTTGTTTTTGTATGTTTTTTTTCTGATATACGTTAATTAAATCATTTACATAATGAGATAAACCACGCTAACAAAAACATGACATTGACATAGCAAAATCCTCCGCTATTACACAATACGAATTGACACGGCTCTTCATAAAAACCTCTTGAGTTGAGGTCGAAGCATTGCTGAGATCCGACTTTATTAGCATTAAACATTAGCAAATGTAAAAACTTTGACATTCTCGGCTTTTCCTGATCTTTTGCGCGACCTATAAGGTCAACAGTTACTTTAATCATAAGTTTGTTTGTTTAGAAGATATCGCAGCTCAGTGGATACGAAGTCGAACGTGCAAACGGAAGATCGTATCGTATTCATCTTAGATGATCGGTAGCGCTACCATGAGTTGACATCGAAAACTGACATAACGTAAACTATTACTCTGTCTCTTTCAAACGCATCACAATGAAAGAGACAACGCGATAGTTTTCGATAGCGAGCATAGTATTTCAAACTCATGGTAGTGCTACGGATCTTTGAAATACGCATTCTACCATTCGCTCGGCGGTGACGGAGAACGTCACGATGAAACTTGCAGTCATTTCGGATCTTAGAATAATAACTCTATTCTAAGTTTCGGATATTTTTTTCAATTTTGAACGTGCAATCATACTTATTCTTGGTCTGTTCCCCTGTCTAAGGGTTGCGAAGGTAATTACCAGACTCACAAAATTCTGCATCATGGTCCAAGTGTACCAGCGATAGTTGTACCCAAAACTTCTAATGACACACAGGTATGATGATAATAACATACTTATATTTTTTTATTAAGGTTCTATTAATAGATTTATGATTTGGCACATAAATTCTACCAATGTTCTAGGCACCTTAATAAACTATTGGGCCGTTAAAGATGGACTCCTGAAGCTTCCATTAGTTTATTAAAATGATAAACCACCAGTAACCAACTGAGTATATTTATTAAAAGTGGTAAGATAAGAAAAAGGATTACCGAATTATAATCTCCACGTTCCGAAAAAATAAGTTCATTGTCCGAATCACGTAATTCTAAGCACGGAAATAATAATAAAATATGAAATTATAATTTAAGTGGCGAATAATGAAGATAACCACTGAGCATATCGTTAAAATAATGTAATTAAACAAACATCTCGCGCAACTTATTAATATTTTTTTAGATTTGGAATCAAGACCAAGGAAGCGAGCGTTACCCTAAAATATCTAGAGATTATAATAATTATAATTTATTAAAGATGGAGTGACGATCTGCGCAGGATGGCTGGCAAGATTGATGCGAGTATCGATTAATCGATCGGAGTGGCGAATATTAGGAGAGGACTATGTCCAGCAGTGGACTGTAATAGGCTAATGATGATGATGATGATGGAACATAATTATTCTCTAGTGTGGTCCAGCAGCACCGTCATTATGATGAATTTATTAAACAACACAAGGTTTAAAGCTAATTGTGGCTGAAAACTGATGCTTCATACAGAGCCCCATAAAGGTTTTAAACCTTTATAAGCCGCTTGTTTTCAAGTTCACAGATCTATCATTGCTCAAAAATCATCTTTTTATCAATTTTATGTTAGAAACAACACCATGTTTGAGTAACTTTCAAAATTAAGAAACGACAAATCGATTTAATTGCTCACTGACTAAAGAGTTTGTCAGTATCTAATAAAATTTAATTGCAACAGCCCAACTGATAGAGACAACATATTTTATATTTTGTGAACTATTTTCTAAACGAGCAATAATAATAAATTGTCATACTAATAGATCTTAATGGTATTGCATAAGCCATCATTAGTTTATATGGATTCTAATGAGTCACTCAATACCAAATTCTTGTGAAAAATTATGTCTTATACTCTGATTCATAATCATGTAAAGTAAACTGACAGATGAAAATGATAAGTTTCTATGTATTTTGACATTTTGCATGTGTCAACTTGAGTGATAATGTATGGGGATGACACATTGACATCTGTCAGTTTAATTTACATGATTATAAATTAGAGTATAGTTATAGGTTACATGATTTTAAAAGTTGTCATTTGGTAAGTTAATAACGATTTGAAAATACTTAAAAACATTTCAAGGCCAAACAGGTCTTCGCTTTAAGGAGCGCGTTGAAGTCTTCTACTCTCAAATATGTATCGGAATTTGAACCCTGCAAATAAGGAGATGGAAACTCCGATACTAGACAGTTGGTAACGGGCGAAGGCCACGAACAGGCATTGCAGGTACGCCATCAGCACCCTGCCGTACAGGTTGCGTCGATACTAGACAAGTGGTAACGGGCTGTAAGTTAACTGACACTCACTTAGTGTAAGACAGGTCCCAGCGAAGATGTTGTCGATCAGGATCAGGATCTGCATGGTAGCCAGCATGGCGAAGGCCACGAACAGGCATAGCAGGTACGCTATCAGCACCCTGCCGTGCAGGTTGCGCCGATACCAGACAAGTTAACTGAAACTCACTCATTGTAAGACAGGTCCCAGCGAAGATGTTGTCGATCAGGATCAGGATCTGCATGGTAGCCAGCATGGCGAAGGCCACGAACAGGTATTGAAGGTGCGCTATCAGCATCCTGCCGTGCAGGTTGCGCCGATACCAGACAAGTTAACTGAAACTCACTCATTGTAAGACAGGTCCCAGCGAAGATGTTGTCGATCAGGATCAGGATCTGCATGGTAGCCAGCATGGCGAAGGCCACGAACAGGCATAGCAGGTACGCCATCAGCACCCTGCCGTGCAGGTTGCGCAGCTCCGGCAGGAACGCGTACACGGCGCAGGTGGCCAGGATGAACACGCAGGAGATCAGCATACCTGGGGAAATAACACATCAATGAGGCAAACATTTCTAGATTTTATGCCAGGCATCAAACCGGATTTTTTCAGACTGGAACTACTTAATTGGTCGAATTAGGCCACAAGGACCTACGACCGCCTCATTACAGAGGCGCATCGGGATGATCTGCGATTTGGATCAGCTCATTGTACTGATTTCTTTCAGTACAACAGCTGACCCTGACTTTCTTTCTTAAACTTTTAAGTTACCTTGATTGTTGTAAACAAAAGATAAAATTCAAAATATTTTAACTAAACATACAAAACAAAATAGTTATTCTAACCGTTTTCGTTTGATTTTTTGCCCTAAAATCGTGATTGTCATTAAAGTTTTCGAATGAGGATTGTGTATTTTTTATAACAGACTGAATACAAAAGGATTATGAAGGTGATCTCCGGCGAGCAATGATGTCATGAAGTAACGTGGTTAACACGTTACTTAAATGTTATCTGGTCAACAACTCTTATCCAATTACTTTTCAAAGTTCACTTTTCAAACTTTATATTCATCATCACCATTTCAGCCAATAGACGTCCACCGCTGGACATAGGGTCCTGTGCCATGCCATGCAATTTAAGGAATTCCCGCGACCTTCACTTAATCGTCGGTACATTGACATCGGGGCCTGCCACTTTAGGTATATTTTATGTCTACATTAAAATTGAGAGAAAATTATTCCAAAAACAAAAAAATCTTAATAATTAAATTGATTTAAAATCATATAATATGTACTCCATTCCTTCAATAAATTTTAGAGTGAAACCTACAATCTCGAAGTGCGATATGACAAAGTATTATATGACGGCGTATTCGTACGAAGGTAAAATGGTGAGAAACAAACATTTTTGCAATAAATGACTCACTATGTCCCTAGGTCATATTTAGTTACTCAATTTGAGCCACTCCACTAAAACCATTAGCAAATAAAATAAACGATCCTAAACGGCCTGCCGTAAAAGAATACAATTAGGTCTAGCTTAATTGTAATTACTTTTGTTGTGTGTTGTACAAATGATTAACCTTAGCTTTGTTTCGGGGTAGATTTAAGTAATTACACTTTATGGGGTCTCTTTGAATTAAGTAGTATGAGCAATAAAGTGACCACTGTTTCAAATTAATATAAACCACATAGTTTTATTGTGGTTTGGCATAGCCTAGTGGTACCTAGCTATCAACGGGGGCTATCCATCGTGTGAGAAAAACCCGCTAGTTGGTATACTGTTAGGCTGATGTCCATCTTCAAAAATATCTAATAATTATGTTTTTAAACTTTCTCGTTGCATTATACAAATATACAAATAATTTATATAAGTTGGACTAAGCGCGAGGAAATTTAAATAGGTATAAGTACATTATAGCACATACTGCTCGCTTATCGCTTGCCTCCAATCCGCAGCCGTGATCACAGGCTGTTGTAACGCAGTCGAAACGTCAAGCAGTAAGTGATATAATGTACTTATATTTAAATTTCCTCGCGTTTAGTCCCATTTATATAAATTATTTATCTAATATTTTTTTGAAGAAATGGTACGATACGATACGATACTTTGTACGGAGTAGGTACAAGCGTAATCGTAGCGCAGGCACGATACCTATTTCTGATAACAATCATCAATCATTTAATCAAAAGCAAGAAAAGCCCCTAAAAAGCAAAGAAAAAGAAAGCTTAAAGAAGCAGCCCCTGTGCTGTGTTTCGCTGAGTGAGTGAGGGTACCGGAGGCCCACCCGAGGGGAAAGGGGATAAAAGAAAAAATAAAAAGAATAAATGCGCCAGACAATCACACCAATCAACCTGGTCTCAAACTAGGGCAACCCTGTACTATGAGTACCGTGTTGCAAGTGTTCATGAGCGGCGGCAATTGCTTACCATCAGGTGATCCGCCTGCTAGTCTGCTACCTATCACATAAAAAACACTTACAGACGCTAGTCTGAAGGTAGTGATGGTCCTCTTGCTCCGCCGCGAAGCAGATGAGGGCGTCCAAACGCGTGGTGACTGCTCCAGATGAGTCTTGAAACACGAAGGTATCCACGCAGTACTGGTCTGGGCGGTAGATCGTCCACGGCGGGATCTGGTTCGGCATGTCCACGTAGAGGGATCCATCCTGGAAAAAAAGTAAAAAATTAGTACGTTTCATTATCATAACTTATTACCTACTCCTTTACTTACTCCAGTATACCATCAAGAGATGGTCAACTCTGCAGAAGGTTTTCGACGGTTGCGTGCGTTTGCACACAAAAGGCTTGACATTAGGAAGGAGTTCGATTGATGTGGAACTGCCCGAGCGCGAGTCGCTTGTGCTGTGGTGTTTCACGCCCCATTTGGGGAGAAGTGACATTGAGATGGGCTAAAGACACAGACTTTGTAGGGAGTGAAGAAACGCACCGGGGAAAGAGCCCTTAGCAAGTACCTGGTGAGCGTCTCCCAAGATTCGGTCCGTATGCCGAGACGGTAGGAAGGACCATGGGCTGGTGGAGGGACCTGTGTCTACTCCTTTACTTAAGATTGGGCCTCCGGTAACCTTCACTGGAGAAACGCAGTGCGGTGTGCACGCAAGTTTTCTGTTAGATCGTCTCTCTATAAAGGATGTCTATGTCATTTAATGGCCTTTTAACAACGTCTTCTATAAATCATTCTGAACAACATTTTTGTTTCGACAAAATGTATCGACTTCAAAGTGACCGACTTTACATGAAAAGTTGTTTTTTTTTATGCAAATATCCAAAATTCATAATAAATTATTATTCATAATGATTGGTAAAGGCATGAAAATGTTACAGATACACCCCGTATAGTCTCAGCGCGAGCCATACCTTTAATCGAATCACTTCTTTTGGGAATTAAAAAGTTTCATTTACAAAGATTACCGAAGTGAGTTATGTTGAAAAGTTTTTTTGTCTTGTTTAGTATTAGTACGAACTCCGCAAAGTTCTATATCTTGCAACTACACAGTATAGTTCTATGCCTATAGTCTGCCTACACCATGATATAAGGAAATAACTTACTGCATTCCAATGTGTCTACCGTTACCTAAGATAATGGATTTTATCTTCGTAGCTTACATCGATGACTTAACTTCTTGTGATTCTAGTATCTTTAAATATAATAATAATTCTAGGTACACTTTGTCACTCATTGTAGCAATTCGAATTGTACATAATATTATTATTACCTATGGAAATTATATTTAGCCATGAATGAAAATAACATTCAGATAGATAACAATCTTATTTTATAAACTAAAAAATGTTGAATAAGTTGGTATACATTGACCGACTGAATTTAAAATAAACAAAAGACACTTGAGTTTTGAAATTCGAACGTCACGTGTTGAATTTATTATATTTTTATTTATGAAAAATAAACAAATAATTTTAAATTAAATTTGTTTTTTTCTTAAAACGAATCAAAAAAGTTTCGATATCGAATTAAAGGGAACAATACCATAACTTACCGTTATGGTAAGTTTCGGGAAATTTGATAACGTTGTACGAATGTTTTTTTACGCTTATAGGCTGCTAGATAAAAAGTAGTATTTGATCAATCAGGTAAGGTACTAACTAGACTAGCGATAAAGGAAAACCCTTGTAAATAGGATAATTGACCACAGAGTGTTTAATATTTTTATCTTTGCATTAAAAACCGCAACCATCTCATGGTTGGACTATCAAGATAATTATAACAATCTATAAATACGTAGCTACAAAATTAGAACCCACGATTAGAACTGACGTCAGGACAATAAATAGTGAATAAAAATGCGTTGAAAATTAATATATTGCAGATATCAATAGAATACTTACATACTGTATTGATTTTAATTGTATATAGTTTTTTATGACGTTATTTAGTTCTTAGGAGACGCTGATAGGTATTAATTATTTTAATATTTATAATAACCTCAAGAACTTACATTATCTATTTCAAGATGATTAGCTACATTCCTACAATATTAAAGAATATTGACTATTGCGTAGATTAGAAATAAAATTGGATAAATATTATATTTTTATGTGATAGGTGGCAGACGAGCAGGCGGATCACCTGATGGTAAGCGATTGCCGCCGTCCATAGACACTGCAACACCAGTAGAGTTACAAGTGCGCTGTGCCATACTTTGACCCCCTTTCCCCTCATTTGGGCTTCTGGTACCCTCACTTACTCGCAAAACACAGCGCGGGCGCTACGCGCTAATATAAAATAAATTTATTTTAAAAAATTCTACACCTACTTTAGCTCATAAACAGTAGATATCAATTATTTTTCTATTGGATCCCTATTTATCTTTAACATTACATCTCACCCACACACATCGTATTTCTGTATCGATTTTATCCCACACTAAAAATTGTTTGATCGTCCCAAACTATGATGAAACATTTTGTTACGTCAAAGCATGGCTCATCGCACTAACTTTATTTCCCTGTTATTTCTGTCTAAGAGCAGGGGGGCAATTCTCGTGCACTCTATATTAAAGTCGAATTTAGAGTTTTCCTACATTCGTCCATACAAATCTCTATTTCGGCTTCAATGTTGCTCCTCAGTGCCTTACTGAATTGGAAACAATAGATTCATTATATTTTTCAGATGATGATGTAATTACATAGGTACACAAACAAACACATGGTCAGTTAAATTATGCACTTCTGCGAGTTTATAATTAGGTAAATTCCAGGCTAGGTACTCGTATTATTACTTTAGAAGTCAACTTGTGTGTGTAATCTAATAATCGTTAATGACATCTTATTAATAGAAACCTTAATGCTTTGGTGTACTGGCAACTTTTTAAAAAAGTGACCTAAATTAAGAAAAAAAAGGGTTTGCTTTTAAATGGCTGCTACAATTTTTTTAGACGAATTCAAACCAACATCAAAATTAGCAATAAACAAAAAGGTTTTAATCTTGTTAATAAAATAGTTAAATAGGTAAGTAGTAATTTACAGCATATTGTGTATTTGAGGAAAAAGTTTTTTGAAATCATATGAGAATAATGATAAAAATTTAAAATTGAAATCATAAAATATGAAAATAACAAATGATAAAAAAATTTAAAATGATAATTTTGACAAAATATTAGTAAATACCATGCAGTCCTAGATATCGTTGTGTATTTATTGCAAATTCGCAAATGCTTAATGAATGATTTAACTAAGATGTCTATCAAATTAGTATAGATGGATACTTAACTTGATAGTTTAATGGCAAATAAATAAGTGCTAACAATCTATGCCGTGACACAGTGATGTAAAAACCATTTGCCGGTTTATTACCTTATTCATTCAAACAACACGCACGGCTCATAACTTGACAACATTATTCACGCAATTCATAACAATAGTACAGTAGTAAAATAATTTAATCACCCATTTAATGTAATTGTCAAAATTTTTGTGGAAAGATCTATCTATCAATCATTCGGTGATGGTTTTTTTTATGACTGACCGGCCGGTTGGCGCAATGGTAGTGACTCTGCTTCATACGCCAAAGGTCGTGGGTTCGATCCCCACCCTGGACAAACATTCGTGTGATGAACACTTGTGTTTGTTCAGTGTCTGGGTGTTATATATGTATTTAAGTATTATATTAGTGATCCTCTGTTGTCTGATATCTGTAACACAAGTGCATAAGCTACTTAGTACGGAGTCAGGTCAATGTATGAGATGTTGTGTGAATTTATGTTATAGGTACCAAACGTGCAGACGGATCACGATTACAGATTAGTGATTGGCGCCGCCCCATAGATACCATCAACACCAGTAGAGTCACAAGTGCGCTGCGAACCTTTGACCTCCAATACTCTCTCGACGAAACACAATAGGCGCTGCTTTACGCCGCCGTTCTTTTGTTAGTAGATCGAATAGTAGGTAGTGGCTAATGCAATTTGAAGGTTTACATAATTAGATGAGGAGTTAAGATGCCACAGACAAAACATACATACTTATTACACGTCAACTACCCAAAAAATTTGTAGGTATAATGTAGGTCTATATTTTTTGGTTTTTCATTGAAATTTTACATAATGTTTTTTAACTGAAGGTTGTCTGGTAGAGATCACATCTATCGGCAAGACCGTCTAAAATACACACTGAATTTTTGTATTCATAGTATTTAAAATGTTTGTTGTGCAATAAACAGCCACACATCAAAGTATAAAAAACTGTCAAATTTCTTCAAACGACTCTCATCTCACTGTCATAACACATTAGTTTGAAAATCAGACTGGTCGTGGTAACCTGATGTGTGGCTGGCAGTACCATTTTTTTTCTTTTTTGAACCTATCTTATTAAAACTGTGGCTTACCCATTTCAAGTGGCTGGTGGCCACTCGTCCAATCTGGATCCTATACTCAGGACTTGTGCAGTTCTGCTTTCCCGGCACAAACTTGAACATATCCAGCACAGACTTCCCCTTCATCACTCGGTACTCGTTCCACACAGGGGGGTCGAACTCTTCCGTCACTTTCACACACCTCTTCAACTCTGGGTTGTACCCATAGCCGAAGTCGCAGCATTTCTTCACGCATATAGACTTTTTACCGAGACAAAAGTCACATCCTCGGATTGCTCCGGTTTTATCGTCTGTGTAGTACTGGTTTTTGGAATACTTTGACACCTCCAACGTCGATCACTCCTTTTGAAGTGATGTTGGGTGAGAAGGCAGTTATGTCTTGACTGTTCGATCTATTGCAGACTTCCACAGAGTAAATCGGGTATATCAAACACAGCACTATCACGAATTTTAACATTTTGTTTCTAGTTTCAGTCTTTTGTTTTTTAAAAGAACACCACAGATTTTAAAAAGATGCCGCACTCTTTTGTTTCATTTAAAACGATGCTGCGCTGCTTTGCTTTGAGACGATACCACACTGTTTTGTTTTTTTTAAATTGACACTAGTTTTTGTTTAAGTTAACGGTTGTTTGTTTTTGTTCTCCGCTTGTCAACGGTCCTCCGCCACCTATGAGAGTCGCGCTACGACTAATAGTAAAATTAGTGGTTGCTGGCTATTACTCAATGAGGGAATTCCACGATATACGCCTAATTGACCGGGTGCATTTTACTAGTGACATAATTAACTGGTTACTTCTATTGTGTAATCGGTCCCAAAAATATACCGTTCACCGCAGTAAGGTCAAAAACGATATCGGTTAACGACTTCCGTTTGAAAACCACTTCAAAGATTGCAAAAGTTTTTATCAATAAAAAGGTTATTTCGGCTATTTATTGAATATAAACAAAAACTTGTCATTTGGATACAAAAAAATCACACGGTTGAACTGCGAATGACATTTCCTCAAATAAATCTAAACTCAAATGACTCATCTCAATCATCTTAAACAATGGAACTCCTTGCCGTTGCATGTATTTTTTCCTAAAATATAAGGTTTCTTCACGCTTCGTTCTAGGATCAAACGAAGTGTGAAACAGCATCTCGTGTCCCAGTACGGCGGCTACCAACGCATGCTTTGCCGTCGCGTCTGTTGTACGTACAACCACAGATCAAAGTATACTAGACTGTCACTATCATCTTACTGTTAAACACATTGAGGAATTTTGATAGGTTGTGGTAACCTGATGTGTGGTTACCTGCCTACCTAATTGCAACGTTTGTTTGTAGGTAACATGACATAACCAAGATAATAAAATTAAATGCGCCTGGAAGGCATCGCAATTTGGAATAGAGAGAGAGAAGAGAGAGGCACATATTTATATAATGTTTATTGAAATAAATAAATGACTACCTTTGCTGCGCAATGTGCAGTGGGTAGCGCTTTAAAGCGACTGCTGCGCTTGTGTTCTCAGGTTCAAAACCCGGGTCGGACCAAAAAATTCTACCTGAGTTTGTCTATTCAGAAATTCTCAGTATCAGCCCGAAATCTGGAAGTCGGTAGTCTTGTACCCCCGTGCCTCGGAAAGCACGTTAAACATTTGGATTTGCGCCCAATCTCTCTTCGGTCGTGTCACATTGGTGTCCCATTAGCATTAAGAGGATAAGGAAATAGAAAGTGCAAAAAATACAGGCGTATTTGCGCACACTTGAGCAATATAATTTTAAAAACCTCGCGTGGTCCATGACGATGTAAGTATAGCGTTGGACTGCGGAAACAAGACATACTCGTAACTGCATATTATGGCTATATGGCTATCTACCACTTTAACCCATTTCGTAGGAGTTTGATCCTTGAGTGGCTAATATGTCTATCTGAGATATAAATGACTAGACTTCCGTTTCATACGACTGCGTGAACTAAATGATGATTTTCCGTATGAAATAATACAACAGGATAAAAAGTTTACTTAGTTGCCTCATGCCATTTCATAATACCTACAATAAAAAAACTACATTATACTTCTTTTGTCAACAAGTCGTATAAAAAACAAGAGACAATTATCTGTGACGTGTTACCAAACCGTTGCCACCCAGCTGTATCGTCATGACGTAGGAATGAACCAGTTTTCCGTATTAAAATGTAGTAAATTATGGATTTATTCATAAAAAAAAAACCAAGCAGAGTATAAGAAGTTAGCTTTGATTTTATTTGTATACGAGTATGCAAACTAATCTGAAACTATAAATTTTTGCTCCTTTTGACAGATGCAAAATGTTTAAATGTGTGGGAACTTGACTTTTGCGTTCGTCAGTTTGGTTCGCATAGTTAAAAATCAGAGTATTACTAAAACTTGAGTGAAATCATATATAATACTTTCTGATGTAAGTTAAGTATTTTGATTTTGTTATGATTCTCGGGCCTTGCCATTGAGTTAAAGTCATGCTACATGTAGGTACTTTATATGTGAAGAACATTTTGAATTCAATGTCTACATAATGAACAAAGTGACGAAAAAAGCAGCTCAGCCATAGTTACACTAGTTCTCGTAATTATTCCAATCAGGTTCGTTTACGGAAAACGGCCACACCGATACAGCCAGCGTGAGAAGTATGGACTCATTGTTAGTTTGTGGATTGTATTCCGTGGACTTAAGTGTTATTTCATCAGTATTATACTATTGTCGCGGCCTGTACGAAACAGGTTTAAGTTCCATCTTTTGCGGCGAGGGGATTTTAAATATCTGCGTAATACTTTTCGTTGACGCAGACCAGGTAGAAAGTGGATATTCAAGGTTATACGGTTTGTTATGATGCGATGGACAGACTGGTCACTACTTACCTGCATTTTAGATTGCATTTTAAAAATATCGGATAGTAAAATATTAATTATCCTAGTAGGCCTCGATCATACAAAACCGCGTTCCATATCAACATGCAGATAATCAACATAAGATGCAGTGTTAACGCGTTCAATAAAATTAATTTCATGACTTTAGAATTGGTCTGTTTCCCTAGAAAATTCTCTGCCCAAAACCTTGGCCTATTTGGCATTTGCTTTATCCAGGAATAGACCCCGGAAAATTTTGTGTTAACATTTATTTTGAGAGTAAAAGTTTATTTTTCATCGAAATACACAAAAAAAGTTCAACAACATAATCATGATTATCAAACTCTCTCTGACCTTAGCGTATAATTCCCAGTTGCGTCCAAAAGCTTTGTCGGTTTGGCGCCCGGGGTCGCTTGGACAATGATTCAGGATTTGTGAAATATCTAAATTAAAATGAAGCGACTGCCATCTGACCTTCGCATCCCTTTAAAAAGGGAACTAGGCCAACTGAATCATGGCTACACGTTTCAGAAACTATCCGAAACATGCTTCCTCACGTTTACATCGTCGAGCTAATTGTAGAAATACGCACAGATTTGAAAAATGCAGTATGCTCGGATTCGACTCCTCGTATAGAAGGCGGGTTCTTATCCACCGAGCTTTGCTTATCATTATCATCAAACTGTCCCATAGCAATATAGTAGTGCCCATGATAAAGTACATTGCTTTGCAGTTAAATATTATTTTTTATTTACCTATTTATTTATTTATTAAATTGTTTTATAAGCGCTGATGGTAAGCAATTGCCGCCGCTCATGGACACTTGCAACACCAGTAGAGTTACAAGTGCGCTGCCAACCTTTTATCCCCTTCCCACCCGGGTGGGCCTCCGGTACCCTCACTCACTTAGCGAAACACAGCACAGGGGCTGCTTCACGCCGGTTTTCTGTGAGGCAGTGGTATCACTCCGGACGAGCCGGCCCATTCATGCCGAAGCGTGGCTCTCCCACAGTTATGTCATGGAAATTAAGTAATTCTACACGCAAAAAAAATGCTAATTCTGAGCACTTGTTTGTGTTATTGGTGTCAGAATCAACAGAGGTAACGGAATCGAGTGAATGAAGCTTTAGTAGCGTCTCTACATTTTGTGTGACTGTACGAAAAATATACAGTACATGGCATGTACAGTCGTCTGCAGTAAAAAGTGAACACCTCGTTTCTTATGCCAAGACTATAAGGTTCATATTTGAATGATGTTGTATATTTATTAGACGTGACTGTACGTATATTTTTACTCATGACAATATATAATTTTAAAACTCATTAAACAGCGACAAAACTTCCACTAACAAAGAACTAGCTACCGTTAACAGCAATAAGACGAGATCAGGAGTTTATTTATACTCAATCAAATCAGGTTATTCAAGCTGTGCTTTAAACGAGTTAAAGTCGAGGGAAATACCAAGCTATTGATAGAGACAGTTCATACAGCTGTCTCCGGGTAGCGCGAGAAAGTTGTTGTGGTAGGTTCTGACATTACGATACCGATATATACATCATAGTATCGGTGAACATGCTTAAGTTCGTATTACTTTGCTCACTATACAAAACGCACGGGCCTCGGCGTCTAGCGAATACCTAACAGGTTAACAATAAAAGCAAAAGTTTCCGACACTATCCGCTAGATAGAGCTGTGTATAGAAAGAAAGCTCAAGTAAAATGATAAACCTATTATTTAAGGGGCTAATACGAATGAAACTAGCGCCGCCAACCTATTTACACTGATTGTGGCGAAAATGCGATATTTTTTAAGAAAGCAAAACATTACAGACTTAGATAAAAGTAAATTAAATTTTTCAAGATGCAATACAATATATAAAACACGCGACAAGTAACAATAATGTCAATTATTGCTAAAAGTGGCCATTTTTAGCAATTAGGTATTAACATTATTGTTACTTGTCGCGTGTTAGAAATAAAAATAATTTCAAATTTATTGACCAATCACGAAGCTTAAAATTGTATACGCTTCTTGGTACTGTGGTGTTAGTAATTATCTAATATATGACATATCTGTGCCTATATTACCTATACCTATATTATTTTATTACATATTTGCCATAACCTTACCTTTTCAAGATAGTTTTTAGCGATAAGACCGCCAAGATTGTATCTCGTATTATAGACAAGATTAAGTTCTATATTTATATTCTATATCAATTTATCTTTACGTAACGAAAACATACGTCTAGAAAGCTTTCATTAAATTATATTTATAATGCAACATACACAAGCTAAATCCGTCCTTTTCACGCAAGTTTTTAGTCACTATACATTTATATTTTTGCACCTACCACTTTCACCAATTAAGTGAGCCGGTAGATTCAATTAGAAACGATTAGTAGAAGCAGCTTTTGCACTGATTGTACGAAATGTCAGACACTCACCTTTCGCTAATGTTAGCAATTCATTACTTGAGCACTTGCAAGAATTTCATATTGATTATGCTTTTAATGAGCAAGAGAGTATTACTAATTAAAATAAGAACCTAGCTACCCACTTAATTTCTTTTTTTTATGTAAAAGTTGGCAGGACGAGCAGGCGAATCACCTGATAACGTGACGTAAGCGATTTCCGCCACCCTTTGACATCTGAAATACCTTGCTGTTTTGACGACCCATTTAGCGCAATGGTTTGAGCGCTGGTTGAGACGCAAGGGTCGCGGGTTCGATTACCGCACCAACACAAATGTTTGTTGATAAAACAGATATTTGCCGTGCCTTCGTTGTTTCTTGTTTCCATAGTACAAGGGAAAACCTTAGTTTGGGACCAGGACAATGTATGTGATGTTGTCTCAATTTATTTAATATATCCTCTATGGTCCTGTACAGTATAGTAACAAGTGCGCTACCACCTTTATACCCTCACTCACTCGGCGAAAGATAGCACAGGCGTTGTTAGCGGGTTTTCTGTGAGGCCGTGGTATCACCCCCGAATTCAAGTCGAAGTATAGCTTTACTACTGACTCTTTCAAACCATATAAAAAGTAGAAAACCAACTTAATTTTAAGTAGTTCATAAAATACATACAGGGTGTATCTGTGAACATTTACATACCTTAACCACGTGTTCTATCAACCATTCTGAACAACATTTATTCAACAACTTTTCCAAATTCTTCGAAAGGATTTTCGACTCCCCATACAAAATGACCAAGTCACGTGACCGACTTTTTATGGGAAATGTCAAATTTTTATGCAAATTTTCAAAAGTCATAGAACAAATGTTGTTCAGAATGGTTGGTAGGACGAGTGATTAAAGGGATGTAAATGTTCACAGATACACCCTGTATAAATATCACGTTATGTAGGAGCGGCAAATCTTTGCTATATAAAGAAATGTTTTTGGATCTGTAAACAGTGTCATGCTTGAATCATTGATTGGCATTTAAGAAGCTTTTGTCTTGGTGTTATTTTTACGTTTAATGCGTTGTTTATTTATATTTTGCATTGGAGAAGGTATGCCAGCACACAATCCTGTCTGTAAGTCGATACCAAGATGAGCAGCTGACACGTCGCCTACAATGTCATTCGCGTTTTAGTGGGATATTTTCTTTGATCATCTTAAACGTTTTTGGCAAGTGGATAGACCACGCCGTTAGGCTTTGATGAAGTTATAAACATCTATATACTCTATCTTCTATTTCATAAAGAGATAACTTCAATAGACAACGACAAGGCTTATAGGTAAACCGAAAACACGAAACGCTTGCGCGATGTAATCGAACACAGCACCATCTATTGGTTCATTTTTGTCCAATTTTTGTCCACGTCTTGAAGCGAAGTGAGAGCGGGCCATATGTAATAAATTGATATAACATCACATATTTTTTTCTGGTCTCTAACAAGGGAAAACCTTATTACTACTGCTATGGAAACCAGGAGCAAAGAGAAAACCACAAACACTCAAATCCAACACAAATATTTCCTTCATCATCAAACATTTGTGTTGGTGCGGGAATTGAACCCGCGACCTAATAGTTCAGGCTAAGACTGGTTTCATCTTAACGTTCAGCTACGCACACATAATATATTAGTGTTCAAGTTTGTGCGCGAACACAGATGCACTCTCTTTTCCCATACCCTCATATTTCGATGGGACACCAGTGCGTTACGACCGAAGAGGGATAGGGGCAGGCACGAGGCACTAACGATCTATTTATCATTAAACCTGATACATTTATGTAACAAGAAACTATCAAAATGACTATGCTGTTTGCAAAACGACAAGTGTTAGCTTCTTATCAAAGTTTGAAAAAACAGATGGAAATTAGACACTTTTGTTTTTATGTGATAGCAGGATGTACGTCATACCTCCTATTATCAAATGTATACTTTGTTTTTATAAGTGTCATTTATTCATCATCATCATCAGCCCGGAAGTACCCACTGCTGAGTGTAGGCCTCGTTTCTTCTCGCCAAAGTACCCGGTCCAAAGTACAAATAGTTCTTCTTATTTCGGTAAAATCATTTTTAAAAGGCTTTTTAAATAAGCTACGATAGCTAACAAATGCTTCATATTGAATTGAAGGGCCCTGTCCAAAAGATCCATCCAACATAGTAACTCAATGTTGGTTAGATCTTTTACGCATAAATAGGTTCTCAATTAATATCTAGCACTGTACGTACCTACGTACAGCCGTACAGCTACATATCAAAGTATACAAAACTGTGTAATTTTTTCAATCGACTCTCATATTACTGTCATACACATTAGGTTGAATATCAATTGAGGAAATTTGACAGGCTGTGGTAACCTGATGGGCTGACTGTACCTACAGCCATCGTATTTAAATTGCAGATAGTCCAATATTTCCATAAACGACGTCGGCGCAGGGTTTCCGTGTGGTTTCTTGTATTAATTAGCTTTGTGCTTAAAATTAAATCAAGGTTTTAAAATTTTCCTTCATAATAATGTATCTATGATAAGACAAATAATGATGATGAAAATGGGAAAATCACAAGAAAAACCTAATTGTCCAGGTTTTTCTTGTAATTTTTCCATCTACAATAGCTAATTAATTAATAGGTACATCATTTGGTTTTTATGCTACTTCTAAGAACTTTTTTTAGGATAACTTTGACAGTTTGACAGGAAGTTTGACAGATTGTCGTAATATCTTTCCAATTTCCTGATGCGTATCTGTCTGTCTGTACGTGAGAGGACAAGAAGTTTTTATTTCACACTTCCACAACATATTTTTTTTCTATTGCCAAGATTACTTGTTTACAACAACAACAGTTGTTACAACAGTTGATTAATGATGCAAAGAGGTTATTACTTCAGCGTGACAAACGAATGGAATCCGTCCGAAGAATGGCATAAGATCTGAGAGAATAATTACTACAACATCAAAGTATCAAACTATGAAGTGGTTTTACGTAGCACAACTAAATGGCACTACATATTCGAGTATTAAGCGAAAACACTCGCGGTAGAGTATTCCATTCATTAATTATGAATGAAAAACAACATCAACTGCCTCGAGTCTTTGGCTCGAGTATAAGTCACTTCCCTTTAATTAAACCTACTGACCATTTTGAACAACTTAACTGTCATTTATCATTCATTATTATTGAATGAAATACTCTACCATTTGCGTTCAGTATAGGTATTCGCAGGAATTCCCTGCCAGCAATCCACAAATTAAAATTTTAAAATTTGAATTCGGAACTACGTACATACGTACTTACAGCCACACATCAAAGTATACAAAGCTGTCAAATTTCTTTATTGGAATGTCATCTTACTATCAAACACATTAAGTTGAATATCAATTGACGAAATTTGACAGATTGTGATAACCTTATGTGTGGCTGTCTGTACCTTATAGAAAACGATTTTCACACTTCCAAAAATACGGATTACAATATTGTTTTAAATTTTCACTCTTTGTTCTACATTCAAAATTTTCACTTAACACTGGCTGAAGGCAATAAGCAAAGCCTTAAAAAAGTGCGCACTTTTTCACACCAAAAAGTTTTGTTTACTTTGACTTTCGTGGTCTCGTATTGACCACGATTGATCGCGTATGATCGCGTGGCGTGCGCCGGAGCCGACTCCGCGTGGTCAACTAAGTCATACTACGGCGTGTTTTGGCGGCGGTCAGATGGCTGGACCCGTTTCTGTGGATCCGTGGGATTGTTGCGAAACCAGCGTCTGCAGACGTCGTCGTTGTGACGTCACGGTAACGTCTGGCCGCATAGACACTGAAAGTCGGGATCTAGCCGATATTGATATCAAAGAGTACATTGACTCTTCTTTACGATCTAGCAGTTAAGATGATGATCCTGCGCCTGATCTCTCTTCGGTCGTGTCACCATCGAATTAAGTAGAGAGTGCACATGTGTTCGCGCACATACTTGAGCACTATTGTAAACTGTGTGATGAGGCGCGATGTGCCTGATTGTTAAAATTGGCAGCGTAGCCGAATATCGGGTGGAGAATTTTTCTTTATGTCTCTATCTCTTGTGCCGAACCATAATGAAGCCGTCCCATAACGAATGACAATATACCTGTCACATCCATTATAACTGTGGGAGAGACGTCTCCGTCGAAGTGAGTGAGGGTACCGGAGGCCCAATTGGGGGAAAGGGGCCAACCTTCAATCCCGGTTGGCAGAAGCACTTGTGACTCTACTGGTGTTGCAGGTGTCAATGGGCGGCGGCAATCGCTTATTTTCAGGTGATCCGTCTGCTCGTCTGCCACCTATCACATTAAAAAAAAACAGAAAGACTAGGTAGCTACTTATTTGCTACGGAACCGTCTATTGTATCTACCTTAATGCTAATTGTGCCCACTCGCCGATGACGGTGCGAAGGACAGTCGTCTGATATGATGAGCCAGTGTTAGTACGGATAAACAAACCTGCTTGTTTTTAATCCATACTAATATTATAAATGCGAAAGTAACTCTGTCTGTCTGTCTGTCTGTCTGTCTGTCTGTCTGTCTGTCTGTCTGTCTGTCTGTCTGTTACTCTTTCACGCCAAAACTACTCAACGGATTTAAATGAAATTTGGTATACAGATAATCTAGACCCTGAGAAAGAACATAGGCTACTTTTTATTGCGAAAAGGGGGTTGTAAGGGGTTGAAAGGGGGGTAAAAAGTTACTTTTCCACGCGGACGAAGTCGCGGGCGGCCGCTAGTACCCATATAAAACCACTAGCGGCTCGCTATGACTTCATTTAGGGACAGTAGTTCCACTGTCTACCAGTAGATGGCGCTGGGCGTAGAGTGCATTGCGTTAGTGTTTCGCCTTTTCGGTTAGTATAGGTTTCTTAATATCTAATAGTTAGAAATACTTAGTATAAATGGATAATAAAGAGTTGTGGAGACCTTTGTTAGTAAGAACTCTACATAAAAGTAGCGTACCTATTTAGTGAATGCGGGGGGTGCCGTTCGACTCGGACGGCACTTTTAAGGGGGGGGGGGGGGCGGTAAAATCTGCTGCTTCTTTATGGGGGAAAGGAAAAGGATGAGGGTCGAGGAGGAAAAAAGTATGGCATAAATACCTTTCAGTTTAGTTTTGAGGGCGGCAGGTTGCTCTTCCTGTGCATCCAAAACTACTTACTTTGAAGCCCGGGGTACTCTTAGACCGTGTTTTAATCCACGTCCAAACATGATTTGGTGAAGAATTATAATGAAACGACGACCGTCCGATCTTTCAGGGGCGTCTTTCCCCTAGGTGCAGGGTGTGCGTTGCACACGGGCGCCGCGGTCCTAGGGGCGCCGAGCGCCGCTCGCAACGGAGCCCCACTCGGCGCGCGCCCGCGCTGGTCGGCCGCCGCGCTTTGATAACCAACGTAAAAAGAACTCCAGTTTGCATACATTTTGTATAGCACCTGGAGCTCTTCTTATATTTGTCGTATTACAGCAAAGCAGGGCGTGCTCTCCCTTTTACTTGGGGCGCCTCTGGGCGCTGCCCCCACATGTAATGTGGGGGACTTTTGCGCAGTTCGCGCCAAGTCCCGCAATCCAGCGGTAAGCGGCAGCTTCCTGCCTCCCTGTCTTCCCCCTGCCTCCGCATCCAGTGGAGGTGCTGGTGTGGCTGGGATTTCAGGGCCTTACTGGTAAGCCTGCGGGCTCTCTTTCCCTTCCCTGTCCTGCAAACAGCAGGGTACGGGTCTGCGAGGGAGTCCTGCAGGGATCTGCTGGTAGCGCCTGCGTTGCAACCCAGCGGCGTGGGCGTCCATCCGGGGGGATTTTGGTAGGCCGTGGTAGCGGCCCAGGGGGCGTATACGCCCCTTAGTTGGGGAGGTGAGGCCGTACTGGCGTGCCTCCCAGTTCCTGAGGCGGGACGCGGCGATAAAGGTTCGCCCTATCACGTATTCCGCCTGGATCTGCCGGGAAAAGTCGGAGAGGTTTTAGTGGGTATGCCTCTGAACGGTCTCTGATTTGCAGAGACCCAACCCAGAGGAGAGCCCCACACTACTCGTCGGTCTCACAACCGACGGGTGTGCATAAAGCGGCGCCGACCACCGGCGCCGACGTCTGCAACGGGCATGCTCTTTAACGGCTGCAACGCACTCGCGGTTGAACCAGAGCTCATCTTTACGACCATTAGAGACATCAGTTAATGGATTGTAGTATTCCATTCCTATACTGATCTCGTTAGCTATGGCCGCTGCACACTCCGAGAGATCCTTTCCTCCAAAGCAGTTCTGCCCCCAAGGGACTCCACTCCGGAACACGTGCCTTTTGGGCACTGGCCAAAGCTGTTGAGGGGAATTTCTGTCAGCCTCCTTTCCTTTCCTCCTTTACCCAGAGGTGAAGACGAGTTGGCCTCGTTTACTTGACCCATAGATGGGCGGAGTCCACCGAAAGCAAGGGGGAGGCCCTGCCTGGCCTGGACATTGCGAAGGCCTTGGATCAGGTCTGGCACAAAGCGCTTATCTCGAAACATCCTGCCTATGGGTCGCCCGAGAAACTATGCGAATGGGTACACAGCTTTTTCACGGGTCGTAGCATCAAGGTGGTCGTCGACGGTTCATGCTCAGACCTAAAACCCGTAAATGCTGGTGTACCCCAAGGCTGTGTGCTATTCCTCCTGTATATCAATGGCATGCTACATTCCAGTGGCATTCATTGCTATGCGAATGGCAGTACGGGCGATGCCTCATATTCCGGCCATGCAAGGTTTTCTCGAGCCCACGTCGATGAGTGTCGGAAGGAAGTTGTGTCTGTCATTGAGAATACTCTAGATCATGGTGTCGAGTTGGGGTGACATGAATCTAGTCAAATTCAATCCCAAAAAGTTGTGTCTTTTACTGCGAAAAAAACCGCCTTTGTCGTTTCTCCTCACTTTCAGAACACTCACCTTAACGCCAAAGCGAGCATTGCGATTCTTGGCGTCGATATTTCAAGTGACGTTCAATCTCGGGGTCATTTAGAGGAAAAGGCTAAGTTAGCCTCCAAGAAACTGGGTGTCTTCGGCAGAGCAAGGTGGTACTTTACGCCATCCCACCGCCTTCAGCTCTATAAGGCGCAAGTCCGGCACCACATGGAGTACCTACTGCTCCCATCTCTGGGCCGGGGCACCCCAATATTAGCTCCTCCCGTTAGACCGCTTCCAACGTCGTGCAACTCGAATAGTCGGTGACGAGAATCTCACTGATCGCTTAGATTCTGTGGCACTGCGGAGAGATGTTGAATCTCTTTGTATCTTTTACCGCCTTTATCCTGGTGAGTGCTCTGAGGAAATGTTTGAGTTGATACCCGCTGCCAAATTTCACCACCGTACTACACCACGTACCTGGATAGTTGGCGATCCTCTACTGTGCGCTTTACACGACACTTTCTGCCGCGCACCTCCTCATTGTAGAATCAACTTCCCGCAGCGGTATTTTTGAACGGGTACGACATCCGACGGTCTGTTTTCAGGGAGCTCATACAGTGGACGTGGTGGGCATTGAAATCCCCTTGAAACACCAGTTCGCTGTTAAGAAACCGCGCCTGAGCGTTGTCTGCCACCTCACTCACGTGTTCGAAGAGTCGAGTTGTCGCTGTGTCTCCTTTGTGGGGAAGGTATATGCACACGTAGATTCTGCTCGTCGAGCCTAAGTCTACGCGAAAGCAAAGGATGGAAACTGATGGGTCCTCAAGGCATACACCGGCCTTGCGGTGAAAGGACTCTTCCAGCACATAGCCGGGATAGTGCTGGTAACGAATCTGTAAGGGTTCCGTTATTTGCCATTTGGCTTCGGAACCCTAAAAAGGAAGGGTTAATACCCACCCATTGCTACATTTTCCGTTATTATTACGTACTTACGTAGTAGGTCGTTCTAATTTCTTTTTTTTATGTGATGGGTGGCACAGACGGAACACCTGATAGTTAACATTTACGGAATGGTTCGTGTTTTTGAAGCGTTTAAAAAAACCGAAAAACCTGGGTTTTGATTTTCAAACCCGGGTTTTTTGTGACTCTTAAAACCCGGGTTTTTTCGGACTGGGTAAACCCGGGCTCGATGCCCTAATTTTGACCGCGCGCTTGCTAGGGGGCGCTAGGGCAATGTTTGCACACGGGCGCCACATGAGCTAGAGACGGCCCTGCGATCTTTGCATCTCGCAAACAAACCGTCAACTCTACAAACTAGATCACGATTACACGTTTCACGATGTTTCCCTTACGGCCGAAGTAAATAATTTTGATTTGATTTTAAAAATCCAGATGTGCATAATCGGATTCAATTCTACAACCTTCTGTTAAGAAGGCACCTGTTTTATAATAATATTATAATAATAAATTGAGACAACATCACATACATTGTCCTGGTCCCAAACTAAGGTTTTCCCCTGTACTATGGAAACCAGAAACAACGAAGGAACCACAAACACCCAGACCCAACACAAATATCTGTTTCATCAACAAACATTTGTGTTGGTGCGGGAATCGAACCCGCGACCCTTGTTACCAGCCACCTAGTTACCAGCTTTAATCGAAACCACCTAAATACGAGAATGCATAAACTTGCATACTTAAATTAAAATAAAAAATCGCAATTTAAACTCTAGGTAACCTACGTACCACCTAAACAAACATCACGTCTCTTGTTGACAAAATACCTCATATTTTAACGATTTCCTTCCTTCTTAGGTCATCCAGTTTACTTAGAGGCTAATATAGGTAATATAAGGTTAGGTACCTACATATACCTAAATGTATAGGTGACACAGGATATTTAGGCTTATGTAGGTGCAGGATATTTAGGTTTAGTTAGGTACCTATTCTACTAATAAGAGCAAAGTTCGTTTTTATCCACTGAGATACCATTACTCTTTTTAAATACCAAATTATTTACAAAATACCAATATTCAATACTAGTGGCCCACCCGCCCTCGCTTCGCTATAATATGAAACTTTGTAAGTACTGTAACGATGGTAAACTCCTTTGATACTGGCCGCCGTTTATGGCTGATTTTATAATGGGAATCTGTCATGCATTGAAAAATAAACAGACACGCTCCCGGGAGCGCATTCCCATAGTGATTACTTGCTCAGTGCGCATTCCGAACTGACTGACGATATCGCGAGGAGTTAGAGTAAGGAGGGTCCAGACCTCACGTTATCCTAGGGCTTGGGAGGAAGTATCCTCCCAGATTGTGGTACCTAGTTAGAAAGTGAAGTAACCTATTATTTTTAGAAAAACAATAAAAGATATTTCAAAACAATACCGCCTCCACCTCATTGTAACAGTACCTACCTAAATGTATTTTGAGAACCGAATTAAGATTTTAAACTAATTAAAAAAAAACTAAAATTAAAAAATAACAACGATTATGAGTATGCAAGGGGAAAGGTTAATCACTCAGAAGCTTAGTCAATGAATTAATCTTCAAAAACATTTAAAATTCATTAACTACTTATGCGTTCATATCTTTTTCTACTAGATAAGTGAAGTAGTTACGCCATGAGTCAGACTTCTTTTTCTTTAGGTTGAGAATGATTTTTTAGAAGACTGTTACGAATTTACCAATGTTTGCAACTACAGGTCGGTTCACGAAAGATGACCACAAATGACGATCGTCTACGCATGGGATCTCATGAAGAAATGGCTCTGTTTCAATTTGACACATTATAAGGGCTTAGACTAAACACAATCTATGTTTAATTGAACATGTTTTTTGGCTAAAGTCGTTACATCATGAGATTACATGCGTAGACGATCTTTATTTGTGGTCATCTTTCGTGAATCGACCTGTACTGTCAATAAGTAATTAAGTAAATTATTTTCGGTTAACCAGAACTAGGTGATAAACGAGCTTTACTGAATAGTGAGTGTAAGCGTTTGAAAACGAAGTTAAAACCAGGGCCATTTAATAATTCAACCATCTTTAAAACGTCTATAGGTAATCGTATATGGAAATTAATTCATCTGGAAAATACACTGAGTAACTTTACCATTAATAGATGCACCAAACCTATTACATACATAGGTATTAGGTAAGGTACGATTAGCTTAGTTTAAATGGTTTTCCAAGTACTTGGTAGGATATGCCGCTTCGGACTGCGGAATGCAGACCAATCTTATCTATTCTTGGTTCTTAAGTAGGTATGCTGCTGTAGGATAAAAAAGGTCATTGACATTGAAATCTAGATAGGTTTTTATATTAATACTAGTGGCCCGCCCTCACTTCGCTTCGGGATCGTAATTCAGAAATGAACCAATAGATGGCGCTGTGTCCAATTACATCGAGCAAGCGTTTCGTGTTTTCGGTTTACCTATAAGCCTTGTCGTTGTCTATAGAAGTTATCTCTTTATAAATAGTATAGAAGATAGAAGATAACGTACTACCTAGGATAGTTTATTACCTACTTACGAGTTTAGCCTCATGGATCATGGTGTCCTTTCTTGGATGGCAATTTATTAGACTGACCGGATGGCGCATTTGGTAGTGACCCTGCTTCATGCGCCAAAGGTCGTGGGTTCGATCCCCACTCTGGACAAACATTTGTGTGAAGAACACTTGTGTTCGTTCAGTGTCTGGGTGTAGTGTATGTAAAATAAAATGTAGTTTAGTAAATACATTTTAGCAATGGTACACTTATTTTAGATATTCAGAAGCGGTAACACTGGAACGGCGAAGTCGGATACTTGCTCTGAGCGTTGGTACCTATATGTCTATGCGGGATTTTTGTTATAAATTAGTTGTTTTCGTTATCTTCGTTCTGACCTAACCATGCGCTTATTTTATTGTTTACTAAGTACTCAATACATAAAACTACTATGCAGTTAAATCAGAAGTCAAATCAATAAATTCAGCAAAGATAAATAACTAGTATACTACTGTATCACTACAGTTACAATACAGATTATAGTATTCCCATCACTAGTCCTCAAGCCGCCATGTTCAGAATGCGCCTAATTGTTTTGGTTGAGTAGTACATACATACCTACAATTATGAGTATCAATTCAAAAATGTCGTAAGATAGTTAGAGTCACCAAATTATATCTACCAACAAGAGCGATAAAAACCTATTGTGTTAGTATGTACAATTAAGCTTTACGAGTAGGTACCTGCCTATGCAAAGATTAGGTGTTTTGGAGTGACTGGCCGGCCCACATCATTGTTTGCATTTATATTAGCTATTAAAGAAAATTGTAATTCATCTCGCTGATTCTTCTCGGTAGAAATCGAATTTCCGAATCAGCCGGTAGCTTACACTATTCATAAATGTTTTGTATAGACTAAAACTGAATAAATTATATTTTTTCTTCTTCCTCGTAAGTAAGTACCCTAGTTTACAATTTTTTCTTTCTATTAAAATCTAAGGGTTAATAAAAATATTATATGGGTAATGATTTGGCCTTTGCTTGTGAAAAATTGGCCGACAGACTGTTTGCTTAGTACTTATTTGGTGTAACATTATAATTACTCTGCTGTGACTATACCAATTTAATGTCCCTTTGTGGTAGACTAGTAACTTTGTAAACAGAGCACCTTATAACGCCTAATAAAACACAACCGCAATAACCTGTTTGAGCTTACTGTTCTGACGCATGCTATTTAAAAACTGTAGGCGTTAAATTTCAGAAAGGTTAGTAATTGGTACAGACAACCATGCTTCAGGTTACCACAACCTGTCAAATTTCCTCAATTGATATTCAACCTAATATATATGACAATAAGATGAGAATCGATAGTAATTTGACAGTTTTGTATACTTTATTTGTGGCGGCCTAGGTATCTACATATATGACATGGGATTTGGGAGTGTAGGTGAATGTTTACCGATATACCCTGTACAAATTTGCAACAACAGCTCATAAGCAATAGGGAAAAAACACTTTTAAGAAAGTTATTTATAAAGTTACATCAAAAATTTCCTTCAATGAGTATGAAGCAACTAACGTAAAATGGCAAGTAGGTCACGGGCACACAAATCAGGCGAATTATTTTCCTCAGGAACAACGTGTGTGTTTATTTTAAACTATGTTTGGTTTTAGTCGTTACTATTATAACTAACAGTAACCTGTGTATTAGTAACTGTGGGAGAGCCACGCTTCAGCATGAATGGGCCTGCTCGACGGAAGTGATACTACTGCCTCACAGAAAACCGGCGTGAAGCAGCCCCTGTGCTGTGTTTCGTCGAGTGAGGTACCGGAGGCCCACTCGGGGGGGAAGGGGATAAAAGGTTGGCAGCGCACTTGTAACTCCACTGGTGTTGCAAGTGTCCATGGGTGGCGGCAATTGCTTACCATCAGGTGATCCGCCTGCTCGCCTGCTACCAATCACAATTAAAAAAAAAGTTAATTTTAGAAAAGTGTTCCTAATTTATTTTTACAATACTACTTACCCCTTGAGATATGGCGCTGGAGGAGAATGCTCGGAGTATAGTCTGACGGCCTCGATGGCACAGTGGCTAAGGCATTCGCCCGAAGCGCCAAAGGTCCCGGGTTTGATTCTCGGTCAAGTAAATTTAAGAAACTACGTTTTCTAAGTTTTCTTGGGTCTAGGCGTTTTGGGTTGACACCCCCAGTTAATATCGTCATTTGGTACTCGTAGTACAGGGGTTGCCCTAGTTTGAGACCAGGTTGATTGGTGTGATTGTCTGGCGCATTTATTTATTTATGGTGGACTGATTTTCGTTCGTTTCGTTCAATGAGGCTACAGGGTGTAACAAAAAGGGGGTAATAATCATAAAAGTAAATAATGTGTACCTTGTGTATTGTAAGTGCAAAGTTTCAAATTAATCCTACTACTATTATATAGGCGAAAGTTTGTAAGTATGGATGTATGGATGTATGGATGTTTATTACTCTTTCACGTAAAAACTACTGAATGGATTTGAATGAAACTTTACCACAATATAGTTTATACATCAGAATAACACATAGGCTACAATTTATAACAATATATTGTGTGGATTGTCCAAAATATGACGGTAAGTGTCAATGATTAACTCTACGCGTACAAAGTCGCGGGCGGCCGCTAGAAAAAAATAATTTAATTTTGTATGTAAACAATTGTGGTACTACACTGGGGCAGTAACAATTCCAGAAGGAGCGGTCAAAGGTTAATATCCTTATCAGCTGATTGCTCACTATTAGTGATGTGCGAATTGAAATGGACTTCACGAAGAATCGGATTTAAACTATTAATAATCGTAATATTTCAAAACCAAAATTAGCTCAATCAGTTAAGCCGTTCTCGAGTTTTAAGTAGTTAGTCTACAGCAATTAATTTTTATAAATATTGATATGTCGCAGTCATCTCTGTCAGCAGGTCCCACCAGAATACCAGCGCTCCTGCGGCACCGCAGTTACTTAATGCCGTAGCAGCAAATGCTGAGGTCGGGACCTGATTGACCTCACACAAACATATATATATACTACCTACTACATACTTAAGTTTTTTCCCCTTATTCATTCTCACTGTATGTGTTATATTTTGTATTTTGTGATGGTCAATAAATGTATTTTCTTTCTTTCTTTCTTTCTTTCATCTGGTTGAAACAGCTATTTGATTGAATGACTAGCGCGTTTATTGAATAGCGACGTTTAATTGAATGACTAGACCGAACGTTGAATGAACAAGCCTCACTCAATGTCCAACAAAATAGCGGATTGAAACATAGCTCTTTGAACATAGCGGACGTAAAATCAGTCAAGTGATTGTAATTTAGTTCATTTTTTTTCCACAGTGGCGTTGGTGCTCATCAAAACAAAGATAGCGTCAAACAGCTGTACAGATCGAATAAAATAGCACTGTTTTAATATTTTATTTGCGAAAAAAATCTTATTAATGTGTGTTACTATGTCGTTTCATATTTTATTTTATCTAAAGTTAGTTATCTTTTAAGTTTCGAACTTATCAAACATTACAAAGTCAGCTTTATCCCATTCAACGACTATGCTAAATGACGTTCAGTCAAGACGTTGTATTAAACAACTTGACAAGTTGTACTTTAGCCATTCAATTAAACGTCGCCATTCAATGAACGCGCTAGTCATCCAATCAAATTGCTGATTAAACCAGATGACTGCGACAGATAGATTATGATAGATTATTTTTACAGTGTAACAAAAAGCTTTTGACCTTGACTTTTGAGCTTTTAGTTTGATCGTAGGTCTCTCTATATTTTCAAATAGGTACAAAATATCAATTCAAAAAAGCTTCGCGAATAAATCATACAACAAATCTTTCTATTTAACCCATTTAGCGCCAAAATGAAACTAGCCGCATTTTATATGCAAATCGTTTATTTTCTAATAATTAGTGACTCAATGAAATACAAAAGAGATAAAAAAAAAATGTTTACATAATCAGACAAGTTTAAGGAGGGTGTACTCGTGCGAGTACAGCGGCCACTTAGCGGTGAAAAATTTCAAAGCACTCTCTTTCTATGCAAAGGGTTTTCAAGCATGTTTTACATTGCCACCTTACTCTCGCATGACAAATCGCACAACGCAACGGTTTCTCAAGTTTTTGAGGATAGTGGCCCAAACCAGTGTTAGCCAAACCTGGCACTGTGGACGACGAAGGACGGCTTTTGCTTTGGGTTGCTTGACGCAAATAGTACCTTGCAATACTGCGCCTAAACAACAACTGGTCCATATGATCCTCATGACTGAAAACGTGTAAACGCCACGCATTAGCTATAGACATATCAATAATGTAGGTGAATAAAACCCACCACCACTTTTTCCCATGGATAGCAGTTCTGTAGAGAGATATAGATTGGTCCAGTTCATCTACTCCACCCATTCCTCCATTATAATTTTGAAACAGGCGAGAAATGCCTACATCGACTTTTTCGCGCCTTACAGAACACCATCTCTTTACCACGTCTAGTGGTTCAATCGTATCGTAATTTGTGACCATCGTATCTTTCCATCTAACCAGTAATAATTCATTTGTTCTGTCGAATCTATAATCATAGGCACCTTCCTTTTTCATATCTTTTGTACTCTTTAGAGGACATTTTAGTCCTGTTTTCGCGAACTGTCCCAGTTGCACAATACCCAAGTTTACGCAAATCAGCCAAACGGTCGTAACTTGAAAAAAAATTGTCAAAAAAGACTTTGTGGACAGTGGGATCGGTTTACATTTTTCGAGAAGAGTTTTGACAACTCTTGAGCCAAGAGGTTCATTAGTCGAATTGGCGGTTTTTCCACAACAAAAACTCAAAGGCATAACAATAACCAGAAAAACTAGCTGCCACCCAGTTCTTGAAACCAAACCTCACGGGTTTCCCCCGTCCCAGGAACTTCTCGAGGCAGTGAAGCAGCAGTTCTTCATCCATCACCACGCTAGGAGGTGGAGGTATAATAGCTAAATCTAAGTCGGCATCATCGGTATCATCTTCCAGAATTGCTTGAACAGCTTCTTCTAACCCTTTGTAGTTGGTAATCATCGTAATACGTTTGGAAGCCATTGTTAGTTGTTGAAACCAAAATAAAGGATTTTCGTATACGCTTATTGCCGCTGTACTCGATTGAGTACAGCAATGTTTACTTCAACGTATTTTCACTAGTAGTTGCAGGTTATTAATTTTCTTAGCATAATTTTATAGAATAGTACTTACTAAATAAAATGTTTTAGTTGGATCATCTACAAATTACATAAAACTACGGTAAATTACAATAAAGTGAACTTACCTATAGTGGCGTGATGAGTCCTTAGTATACAATGCTCACTTTGACATAATTTTAAATCTACCCTTATACTGTTATAATATTTTGACTAAGTGTTTTTTAAAGAAATAAGATTACCCTCAATATATTTTTAAATCTTTTAAATGTAAAAGCTAGTTAACCAAAATTAGGTGTACTCAAACGAGTACGGCGGCGCTAAATGGGTTAATTTTCTTTTGTATGTTATATTTTCTATATCCAGCTTCGATACTATTTATTAAAAGGTGTGTGCATTATCAACGTCAATGCTTTTATGTAAACCGAAAAAGGTTTTGCCTTTTCGAATGCGATTTGCGATGTAATCGACTCTCAGCGCCATACTGTCAGTAGGTACTGGTTTAAGTTAAGTCCCGAAACGAGGTGAAGGCGGGCCACTATATTACAGTTATTAAAAATAGCGCACCTTTAAATATGTAGATGGGCGTTAGGGAAATAAACTCATGCATTTTAAAATATGATGTCATCGGGACCTAGCTCTCGAGATCGACCTAAATTAGATTTTGTAAAAGGAAAATATCTACTAGGCAGCCTGAATACAACAGTAATGTATCTATCTACCTATAATAAACAACAAAATATGTTAAAGGATTAAATTCGTCTAAAATCTGGATTTTTATCAAGTTTTGTGACGTCAAAATACAAAAAGGCAATACTTGTTCAATTTTGGGTATTAAGTTAACACTCGGAAGTGGAGAGAAGTGGAGAGAGTTCCAAGTTCGATTCCCGGTCAAGTCAATTTAGAAAACTACATTATTACTAAGTTGTCTTGGGTCTGGGTGTTCTGGGTTGAGGCCCCCAGTTAATTATCGTCAACTGACTCATACGACAGATTATTCTTGCTCACCAATAATACCAGGAAAATTGTATTAAAAGTCCGGAATCCAAGAAACTTTGATAAACATCGTAATTTTGCATAATGTAAGTAGTTGGTGAGATCATAACATTATGATAATTGGATCGGTACTGAGGATTCATCTCACTACATAATATTAAATGAAGCTTTTAAAACAACTAATTCAAACCCTAAATCAAGTCATCAATAATTTTTCATTCAAACATAGGTATTTTCTTTATTCATAGAGTTAAATAATGGTCGTGGTAGATTTTATTGCATCTAGAATTCTGAACCACAAATAAGTTCGAGTGCTCATTATCCCATTTTAAATAGATCATCTCATTAAAATAGAGGCATCTATAAAATAGGGGTCTAATTATAGATACCTCTATTTTAATGAGATTCTTTAGAACAGTAAAAAGCTATGGATAGGTCCAAACTTACCTCCTGCATGTACCATTTCCTCATTGTCTCCAAATAAACACGTCCGGAACATGGTTTACCATACACAAAACCGTTTTTATCTGAGCTATCCCCATTAAATTTTCTTCTATACGAATCTATGTAGTGGAGTTTCAGACCTTCATTCCTTATAATATTGAGTTCGGGCCGATCCACACAAGTCTTATTGAATTCCACTTTGTTAAGATCACAACACTTTCTGATACACTTCCGAAGTTCGCACACACATCCGTATAGCTTTATTGTACCACTAATACTTCCAGTGTATGTGTACTTTGATGGATAAGTGATACCATCTTTAACTATGGTGCCGCCGCCGGATAACTCTTTTCCGCCGGTTAAATCTACGCTATAGTCGTCGGGGCACTTATGTCCGTTGACGCTCAGAATTGAGAAAACTAAGAGGAGCCACAGAGTCATAGTTTTCGTCAATGTTTGGGTACGAGCCAATTATTTTAAAAATCTTATTAAGAGTCTATTGAACATGCGCGCATGCTCGTGGCGTCCGCGGCAAACTGCGGTTTTGAAAGGAAGTTGATTTGATCAACGCACGAGCCTCGTCGCTAGGATATGCAACGCGAAGGTCCGATGATAGTGTATCAGTGGTAGGCTCTTTACATGCCGTTTTATTTGCTCGGTCCATTTGTTTGATTGTTGTTGGAGTCCCTTGATAGTACTAACGGAGGCTTTATTGTTACAACGAAGTAAACGTTAGGGTTTCCAAAGTCGAAGGTAGAGAACAGTAGTTGGATAAAAAACATATTTCGATCACATTTTTAGATGTTACAATATTTTGTTAGTGATTTGTTATTTTTAACGCGGCGTCCTATTATCTATCCACAAATTCTGGATGGTACGTGATTATTTTAACGAAATAAAAACAAAGATACGAGTGGGACTACAACTTGATGACCTTGGACGTGGCTGCGTCGGATGCGTGCCAAAATATGATAAGTACCTACTTATTTATCAGTCGGTTTTGGTTTCTGTTAGACGGCGCTTCATTGTAGTTAAGTAGGTACTATATAGACGTATTTAATATTGGATCACGAGCGTACCCCAGCCTCCAGGTGTAGAAAATGATTTATTATTATTTGCCTAATTAGGCGAACCTTACCCGCCGCAAAGTATCCTTAAGCAGAACTAGACTTAAATACTCGTATTAAAAAAATACAATGACATGTGGGGAGATACACACGCCAGCCCAGAAAACATAAAGGTTATTAAACCTAATCCACCACAAAATAATTACACATTTGGTGCTACCTATATAAGGTAAACTGGCGTTCCTAAAATTACCATAATATTATGAATACCAGAAAATAGAAGTGTATAGTGTTTTATTCCTGTATTATGTGTACTTCTACGTTTCGGTAAAATGACTGTACTGTTACGATAACGCATTTACTGGTGTTTAATTAATACCTGCTGGGCATCAGGTAGGTACATTATTAATTAACGTAGATGCCAGGACTAGTATTCAAGATATGAAAAAATACTTATTTGATACTTTACGTTACCTACGTTTTTTGACATCTTGTTACAACAATTGTTTTTTTAAAGAATAGTTAAAACAAGACAAAATACCAAAACAAGTATAAATAAAACTTATTTTATTTGTACTTGTTTTGGTATTTTGTTTTTTTGTCCAATTTATTTATTTATTTTATTTTATTACACAGGCTCTTAAACCTAATAACGTAATTAAACACAGTAACAAAAAAATAAAATAAGTAAAAATTAAAAGATATAATAAATTAAAAAAAAATCTAGCTAACTATTTAACTATGCTGGAGCAGCGACCGAAATTGATACTTGGCCACCGATAATAAGACCTCCATGAAGAACGGTCCATGCACCTCCTGCCAGATAGGAAAAGATCGTGCGGCAAAAAGAGCCTACCTGGGACGGCCAAATGGTCGAAGGCCAGTTGTTCAAATGGCCATCCAAGGTATACCTACCGCTAGTCTAGTTGCTATTTTTTTTCATATGGAAAATCACAAAAAATTCGAGGCCTGGTGTAGAATAGGCGTCGTCTATTACCTTAGGTATCACATAAAAATCATTACCTTTATCTATCATTACCAAAAGAAAACATTGACTTAATAAAAATAAATGAAAATAAGTAAGTAAGACCTGAGTGGTAGCCACATCATTATTTGGTAACTGTGTATGTACCCAGGGAAACACTTGGAATCGCATGTAATTAGGCCCAATTAGAATTTATTGGTTTATTTTCCTATTGATTTTGGGGACCAAGGGACCGTTCTCAAATCGACAGACATAAATTGGACTTCGTGAACCTTAATTAGTTTACCCTCCACGACATCCTGAATTATTATTGTTTTTGTATTAGTTTAGCGTAGCTGTATTAGCTTAAAGTAAGTAAATAACTGTGTATGTTTATTGAAATTTAGGTAGGTACCTAAAATTAACTTAGGGTAATCAAACATCAGTAAAATCCTAACTAATATTATAAATGCGAAAGTAACTCTGTCTGTCTGTGTGTTACTCTTTCACACCAAAACTTCTGAACGGATTTTAATCAACTTTGGTAAACCTACATACTACTATAATATTATGGTATGGTTAGAAAGAACATAGGCTACTTTTTATTGCGAAAAGGGGTTTTTGTAAGGGGTTTAAAAGGGAGTGGGAGTGAAAATTATTAAATAATTAAAAATGCTAGCCAAAGATACTATTCCACGTGGACGAAATCCACACTGGTGTCTACTACACTATCGAAATTAGAGGGTAAGAGAATAGAGAGTGCACCTGTGTTTGCGCACATACTTGAGCATTATATATTTCCTACCTACGTGGAAGATCGACACGATTAAGATCGCCGTAGCCGAATATCGTTTGGATGATTTATTATTTACGTACCGTAGATAATTCGGTCATGATGGTTCCAATAATGTGTCAACGACCTTGAAAGTGAAAAATAGAAACGACGATCAGTGTGTGGTTTTTGTTTTGTAGATAGTGAAATTTTCTGGTAATAAGTAACAGCTGTTTTCCCGATATAATTTAAGTACACGGTCGGTAATTGCTTTTGGCATCAATAGTGAGTACGTACAGCCACACATCAAAGTATACAAAACTGTCGAATTTCTTCAATCGACTCTCATCTTACTGTCAAACTCATTAAGGAAATTTGACAGATTGTGGTAACCATTAAAAGTGAGATGTCACATTCAGATAACTGGAATTATCAAATCGTTCGCACACTGATTCGCAATTTATTGCGATAAAAATGAAATGCAAAAAGTAAGTTAAAGTAAAGTTTAGTTATAAGCAATTATAATTCGCATAAACTTAAATGCGGACGGTGATCACAAACCGTCGTTGCTCGAACCGGGAATCGAACCCAGGAACCCGAGATCACGGTATGGTATTTAAGCCGCTAGATCAAACGGGGCGTTGGATAACAAAACCTTCAGAAAACCGCAGTCCTTGTTTTCACACGCAAAACCTCTGCGTCAGTACCCCAAAATAAGATATTGAGTAGTCGTAAAACTTACGCACTTGGGTATGATTATGATGCTATTGAATATAGGTATGAATAATAAGTACTTCATTTTTATGACCAATAAAATTACGTGTTTTAAAAAGCGCCAAAGGAGGTATGAGGCAAATCTCAGAACTTTCTGTTAAACCTAATCTGCCTACCTGCGCCAATGGAACAGTGAAAATCACTTAGGATAAAGCCATAATCCTAAGCTATTTATTTTTTTCATTAACTTAAGTTATCATAATGTTTCAAGAATTGATAATCTTATTAGAATAAGGCTTAGTTTACACTTACCTCTTGCAAAAATAAAGTCTTCCTCCGCAATATATATTTACTCAAACACGTAACTCCAATCAACACTTGAAACTCTTCCGTCAAATTAACAGATCTCACCACATTTGATTTATCAAACAAATAATTATCTTTTCTCAACACTAAATCAGTATCCCCAGCTAAAACACATTTTGATTTCCTCTCTTTTTTGTACACCATACCTTCTGGGCAACATTTACTGAAACACTGGTCTTCACACATATTTAACTCTCTCAAAGGTACTTTAGATATTTGAATGTCATCTGTGCGGTTAGCAAGAATAATATCAGCAAATAAAATGGAAAAGAAACACAAATGAATGTATTTTGTGAACATGATTCAAATTTAAAATATTTAGCAAACACAAAACATTTGTCATAAGATACGATTAATTTTAGACGTAAGTAAATTTTTAGTGCAAGCGTTCCGTTCAAATGTTAGCATGAAAACTACTGTTGGAGACAACTGGGCGAATATGAAATTAGCTAAGCGAACACTAAAACAACATTTAATAATGCTTAATAATTCAAATGCAATATGCTAAGAGCTTCACTACTTTACGACTTAAATGGATTAAAACCGGCCAAGTGCGAGTCGGGCTCGCGCACAAAGGGTTCCGTAGCAGCAAATATAATAAACTTAACCAAAATTACAGTTAAATCAACCTATCTCAAAAACTATAAGAGATACTTTGATCAAACCAAAAATCGTTGAAAGAGTTAATTAGCATGCATCACCTCTATTTTTTTTAGAATTTTATACCCCGTAGTTATAAAAATAGAGGGGGGGGGACATACTTTTTACGACTTTGAGAGCTGATATCTCAAAAACCGTTCACTTTAAGAAAAATGTTTTTTAGAAAACTTTATATTCATTTTAAAAGACCTTTCCATTGATACCCCACACGGGTATGTACATCGAAAAAAAAAATTTCATCCCTCAGTTACATGTATGGGGGGCCCCACCCCCAATTCTTTTTTTACTATTTAGTGTCATATTTTTGTAGCGGTTCATACAACACATATTCCCATCAAATTTCATCACTGTAGTACTTATAGTTTCCGAGTAAATCGGCTGTGACAGACGGACAGACGGACAGACGGACAGACGGACAGACGGACAGACGGACAGACGGACATGACGAAACTATAAGGGTTCCGTTTTTGCCATTTTGGCTACGGAACCCTAAAATGAGTAACAAAAAATTCGAATACCGTTGCTACTATTTGTCTGGAAGAGGTTGTTCAAAACGAAATATGGTAGGTAGGTATATGTGTTATTATAATCTATAAATTCAATCAGTATATATTAAACTTTATGAAGATTTTAAAATCGCGTTTCTCTTGAGCCTTGGAGTCAGCTTAATTTAAAAACGAACTCTTCTTAAATATTTCGTGTTTAAGGGTGCTAACTCATTACTTACGTCAACTAGTAGGAGGTACTCAAAGTAAAAATGTGACAATGAAACTATAAAATATGAATTATGACTTTAATACTGTTAAAATTCAACAATACAAAACGTAAGAAATAGAGACTATACACAGAAAGAAATAAACATTAACGAGTGATAAAATTATAGGAGGAAGAAAAATTTTTAAATTATACAAAAATGCAAATTAATTACACATAAAGTTTACAATTTGAATACAATATTCTCTTGAAAGCTCTTCAGTTGCAAAGCAGATCTGTTTGTCATGGTATGATACACTATAATTACACCAGGTACAGACAACATCATGAAATTTGTGTTATTACAGTACAAATTACTTCAGTTGAGCTGTACCATAACATCCCCTGTAGCAAACACACTTTGTATGCTACAGGGGATATTATAGTACAGACAAACCTGTCTGTACAATAATATTATGTATTATTTACCATATAGCCACATCAGGTTACAATCTTTCTAATTTCTTCAATTTGATATTTATAATCGTCTGAAAGAATTTGACAGATTGGTATAAATTGATACATGGCTCTCCGTACAGGCTTCTTTATAGGTACAAGTATTTTGCACTTACAGCAGACACTAACTGCCGCATTCAGAAACATTATTTAACGTTATTGATCATTATCTTAATTTTATTATGGATAGTCGTCATGTCTATAAAAATAAAGGTCGAAATTAATTAATTTAGTGACAATTAAGGTTTCATTAACGTCTTTGAGTGCGGTAGTTAGTCATACTTGTATTTTTTTCAACTAAAACACTCAACATGCCATTTGTCAGTGCGTTGCATTACAAAAGTTTACATATAGTAACCCTGCATGTGACTGTCATTATGGTGCAACCAGTTTTTTTGTGGCGTCATGAGATCAGATCATTGTTCAGAGAATCAGATTTAACTTTCTCAGGATATGTTCCTGTCAAAGTGATCCACGCGCCAAAAAAACTTACATCATTAAGTATTTTACTTTTTTACAATTCAACATGGCAATAATGGGTTTCCACACCCTTTAACGATATTGAAAGAACATTAATTCCGCGTTCATGTTTCCCAAAAGGGCTAATCAGGTGTAAAATACGAGCTCTTAAATTATTAAACGAAAGCGTTTGCCATTTTATTTTAACAATTCTACAGAAATTAATGATTCCCTAACTAATTTGTAATGCCTTAGCGGTTTTCAGTTTAATTTATTATTATTAAGTACAATGCTTGTGGTAACATCCTTATCTCTTAATTGTAGGTACTCGTAGTATGTAAAACAGTATTCAGATGTATTTTTTTTTTAAATTTCATAAAGCAGGATCTAGCGATATAAGTATTTTGCATTCCTTATTTTACAATACGAATATTATGGCAGTATATTTAATATTAATAAATAAGTGTATAATAATATAAAAAAGAGTTTATAGAGAGAACTATATTACAGTTACAACTATCTTCGAACTAAACAGAGATCTACATGCTCATAACACTTAGTCATGCAAAGTTCATATTTCAATAGCGTCAGGAAAAACGTGGTCCAAGTAAGCCTGGTGGCCGTAACTCTGCAGCGGCTTCGGTCTTGCTCTTTTGATTTCTATTATGACGTCATTCCCCGGACAGTTTCTATTGAACCTTGAAGCTATTTCCCTAACCTTACCAGGGCGCGGCTTGTCATCGGTACCCTCAAGTCTTGCATCGTCTTCCTTCAATTCTTCAAATGATCTATCGTTATCCTTCAATTTTGCTTGATTCCTTTGCATTCTTTCTTCTTCTAACTTCCAACTGCGTTGGGAATGCCTTTTCACATCAGCTCTGTGATATTCTTCTTGGTCGTTTTTTCCTTGACTCTGCAATCTACCAGAACTGTTTCTTTCATACATGCGAGAATAGTTTTTAGAGTTCCTATTTTCGTTGTTCCCATTATGGTCTTTGTGAATTTCTATGTTGTTTTCTTCGTCTTTATCCATTCCATAGAATGGGTTTTTGGAATATTCAATGTCATTGTTTGTTTTGCAGACGTAGATTTGGTTGTTTTTATTAGCTTTTGCTTCGTTAGATTTGTTAGACCTTCTCATTTTCGGAGGTCCTGATTTGAAAGTGGAGAATCTGTTATCGTAATCATTATTGTTAAGGTCGTTATTGGTGACGGTCTGCGGGTCGAAGGCGTGCGCTCTTTGGTGTGTTAGGGGCTTGGACAACGAAAAGTATTTAGGCGGCTCTCCGTGTTTATTTATCGTTACTTCGTATTGAATATGCGGGTCTAGGACCGCATACACGTTTTCTTTGGCTTCTCTCTCCAGCGACGTTAGTGCTGCCTGTGAACAAAACATAAACATGATTTAACGTAATTTAAGATCTCTGTTTTTATGATATCTAGAACACACAGATATGTATCTATCAGCTTTATTAATGTGTTTTGTTTTTCAGAATTCATAGTCTTTACTATGTAGGTCCTACTTAACAATAATATATTTTTGGTGCACCTACTTTGTTCAAATCAACTTATATAAAAACTGGCAGCTGTTCAATTGATAAATCTTTCTAACGCAATGTTTTTTTTTTCTATCGACGAAACAAATTGAGAGAAGTGTAATAAATATTTTCTCAAGTGCTTTTACGTAGATTTCTTCATCTAGGTACTTCGAATTGAATACTTACTTAACCTAGACAAGAAATACATAGAAATTTACGAAGTATGCTCTTGGATTTAGCCTAGTTTTGTTGAAAATACTCATTGAAAAAAATACTACTTGAAATAAAAAAAGAAATGGGACCATTGGCCCCGGGTAGGTACCTACTGTTTCCAAGTGGGATGTTTTTTGGAACCACGCAATACGCAAAATCAGTTTGAATCAGCTTATTGATATAATTGGGCGTATTTCAACTATTTCCATTGTAAATTTTTATTGATGGACATTGGAAATACTGCGACAAATTCTACTGGGACAAGTTCTCCTACTATTTCAATGCTGGCTCTGTATTGGGTGGGCAAAAAACGCGACGATAAAAAACTGCAGCATTGCTTCCATATGACGCTTAGTTATGACGACGCGCACATAATAATAAATTGCAAGTCGTGTTTTATTTTATCACTACAAATTTAATAAAAAGAGTCTTTGTATACAACGCTGCCGCGCAAATGTCCTTCGTCTATAAGCACCCATAATGAGCCTCAAACCACGCTTAGATTTTTTTTATGAGATAGGGGGCAGACGAACAGACGGATCACCTGATGGTAAGCGATTACCGCCGCCCATGGACACCCGCAACACCAGAGGAGTCGCAAATGCGCTGCCGACCTTTTAAGAAGGAATACGCTCGCTTTTTGAAGGAGAGAGCCACACTTCGGCATGAATGAGCCGGCTTTACCGGAGTGATATCACGGCCTCACAGAAGACTAGCGTGAGGCAGCGCCTGCGCTGTGTTTCGTCAAGTGAGTGAGGGTACCGGAGCCCAATTAGGGGGAAAGAGGGTTAAAGATTGGTTGTCTGTGGTGGTCTCTACTGGTGGTCTATGGGCGGAGGCAATCGCGTACCATGAGGTAATCTGTCTGTTCATCTGCCAACCATCACATAAAAAAAAAGTTCAACCATCATAGTGTATTCAAAGAAGTAGGAACTTATTAATTAAAGTGATGGTACTAGGAATAAAATGTCCTGCGAACGCCTGCACTTTACTAAACAAAGGGGGTGTTTTTAATACGAGTATGCTTAGTCAGCTTACGTGGTATTGCACTCTCGGTGATTAAATGACTGCTTGTTCGTATCTACAACAAACATCTTAACACAGACTTGATTAATTGAAAAACTAGCGTCTGGCTTTGTTGTGTAGGTAAACTGAACAGGTACTGGTGTTGTAAGTGTCCATGGGCGGCGGCGATTGCTTACCATCAGGTGATCCGCCTGCTCGCCTGCTACCTATCACATAAAAAAAAACTGGTGGTTGGACTGTAAATAGTGAACCATTTCTTTAATAACATCAAATGAAATGCTTTACTGAATTTCATTTGACGGCCTCGATGGCGCAGTGGCTAAGGTGTTCGCCCGAAGCGCGAAAGGTCTAGGGTTCGATTCCCGGTCAAGTCAATTAGAAATTAGAAAACTACATTTTATAACTTTTCTTGGGTCTGGGTGTTCTGGGTTGACGCCTCCAGTTATTTTTTTTTTATGTGATAGGTAGCAGACGAGCAGGTAGATCACCTGATTATCGTATTTTGTTGAATTATCGTCACCTGGTACTCATAGTACAGTGGTTACCCTAGTTTGAGACTACGCTGATTGGTGTGATTGTCTGGCGCATTTATTTCATTATCTATACAGGGTGTATCTGTGAACATTTAAATCCCTTTAACCACGTCTTCTACCAACCAATTTGAACAACATATTTTGTTCAACGACTTTTGGAAATTCGCATAAAAATCATACAAAGTCGGTTACGTGACTTCTTCATTTTGTATGCAGAGTCGAAAAATTTTCGACGAATTTTCAAAAGTTGATCAGAAGTACACTTTTATTATTGTTAACGTTTTACTTATTAAGGAACTACCGATTTCTCGTTAATGTAATGGACAATATCAATTCTGACAATGGTCTTTGTGTAACGTTATTAATAGTCTTTTATAAATTTTATTGCTTCCATTTGAACTCATAATCGTTAAGTAACGTTTCCTTGGTTCGTTAAACAATCTTGTGGCCGCATGTGGCCGTTAGTTGGGTCTAGATGTTGTTTATTACATTTTACATTATCCCTTTACAACAAATTAAATCTTAATTTAGTTTAATTTTAATTTTAGTATTAAGTTTGTGGTGTAATTTTCTCAAAATAAATATTTTCTATTCTATTATATTCTATTCAAATTCAAGTATCAATGGTTTCATGTAAGAATACCTACATAATCATTTATTTTAGAATAGGATGGTAAGTGAAGTAGTAGTAATTTTTTTGAACTGGTATACTTTTTTTCGAGGGAGATTGTGCAAGGTGATAAAAGTTATTAAAAAAACAGAAGTTCGGAGAATAGAAAACAAAATGTGGCACATCACACGGTGGTGGCGGGCTGCAGCATAGATCGGAGGTGCGCCGAACATGCACTGATGAGTAGCACGCCGAACTAGTCTATATACCACGCGTGGGTACAATTAAAATAGTGCTCTTCACAAATTACTGTGTGGTACACATGATACGATGGTGGATGCCTGCAGAACAATGGAGGCGCGGCCAACGAGTAGCGCGCTGATCTAGTCTCTATTTACCACGGGTACAGTTAGAGAAGTGCAACTCACACCTGTGTGGCATACCTACATCACACGATGGTGGATGCCTGCAGCACAATGGAGGCTTGGTCGACCAGTAGCGCGCCGAACTAATCTCTAAATATTACACGTAGTTACAGTTAGTAAAGTGCTCGTCACAACTGTGTGGCACACATGACACACGCTGAACCTACAGTGCGGCTGACGAGTAGCACGCCGAACTAGTATAGATACCACGCGTGGGTACAAATTAGTAAAGTGCTCTTCACTAATTACTGTGTGTTACATATGATACTGGTGGATGCCTGCAGAACAATAGAGGCGCGGCTAACGAGTAGCGCGCCGAACTAATTTCTATATATCACACGTGGGGGTACAGTTAGTAAAGTGCAACTAACACCTGTGTGGCACACATCACACGGTGGTGCCGAGCTGCAGCGCAGTGGAGGCGCGGCCGATGAGTAGGTCTCCGTACTAATTAATCTCTATACAACACGCGTGGGGGTACAGTTAGTAAAGTGCAACTCACACCTGTGTGGCACACATCACACGGTGGTGGGGGGCTGCAACACGACGGCGGCGCGGCGCACCTGCAGCGCGCCGGGCGAGTAGCGCATCGACCTAGTCTCTATATACAACGCGTGGGGTACAGTTAGTAAAGTGCAACTCACACCTGTGTGGCACACATCACACGGTGGTGGGGGGCTGCAGCACGACGGCGGCGCGGCGCACCTGCAGCGCGCCGGGCGAGTAGCGCGACGTCATGCCGGCGGAGCGCGCTGCGGCCGCGGGGTTGGGCTGCGGCGGCGGCCGCGCTGGTTGCGTCGGCTGGTACACTGCGTCCGCTGGCAGCACTGTTTTCTCACTTTTGGAAAAGATAAGATGGTTAGTTACAGCAACATTGGTACTGCTTTATTGCGGTGGAAAATACAAAATACAGGGTGTATCTGTGAACATTAACATCCCTTTAACTACTTATTTTACCAACTATTCTAAAGAACATTTTATAATTACTTAGTTTCAATGACTTTTGAAAATTTGCTTAAATTACATCTTCCCAATTTTCCATACAAAGTCGATCACGTGACTTGGTCAATTTGTATGGTTCAGAATGGTTGATAAAACTTTGTATGGAAAGTTGAATTTTTTTATGGGTACGTAGGTAATATGTATCACCAAAAGTCACTAAACAAATGTTGTTCAGAGTTGTTGGTAGAACACGTGGTTGAAGGGATGTATAGGTATTATTTTTTGGGTTCCACAAGGGTCTTATTCATGTAGAGTTTTAGGTACTTATTATAAGTAGGTACTTTAAATTTTACTCATGATACCTAGATCAATAGTTTATTTTTAAATAATGAAATACTGTGGGAGAGCCACGCTTCGGCATGAATGGGCCGGCTCGACCGGAGTGATACCACTGCCTCACAGAAAACCGGCGTGAAGCAGCCCCTGTGCTGTGTTTCGCCGAGTGAGTGAGGGTACCGGAGGCCCATCGGGGGGGAAGGGGATAAAAGGTTGGCAGCGCACTTGTTGCATGTGTTCATGGGCGGCGGCAATTGCTTACCATCAGGTGATCCACCTGCTCGTCTGCTATCTTTTTTTTTTTTAGTCTATATTGTCCTATATTATTCTGCTCTATACTGACCAATATTTACAATTTATGTACGAGTATGTATACACTTACCTATCTAAGTCATCAGTCTTGTATTCGACGCTCTCTGTGAACAAAATTAAGTCATGGTAAGTTTCACTTAATTAACTCTTTTATATAGGCTGTCTCTAAAAGTACAGTAATCACTGCTTGAAGGCACAAAATACATATTAACACAGAAGGCTGACTGCCCACTAAGAGCTAAAAATATTGTCATGTACTCACGCATGCGCACTAACGGGCAAAAACGCCTTTTCGACCACATTAATCCTAATTTATGACATAAGATTGTCAAACTGTCGAGATCTATTGTAGAGTTCGCGCGCTTATGCACTAGTCATGCCGGGGAACAACCCTAGCATATGTCAACGAACTCTTCTAAATTCAAAATCAGGTAAAAGTTTAACTTCTGTGTGTAATTATTTTGTGTTGGCTATTTCAGGAGTACTCACCTCTTCGTCTGCGACACCTGATGATGAGGCAGAGCAAGATGACGAGCAGCGCCGCTATGACTAGCGCGGCGGCGATTAGCGGCGCCACGTGCGCTGTTTCTGTCAACAAAAGTTTAACATAAGTATCAAATGAATTCTTAGTTTATAGTAAAACTAGTGGCCCGCCCTCACTTCGCTTCGGGACCGTAATTCAGAAATGAACCAATAGATGGCGCTGTGTCCAATTACATCGCGCAAGCGTTTCGTGTTTTCGGTTTACCTATAAGCCTTGTCGTTGTCTATTGAAGTTATCTCTTTATAAATAGTATAGATATAGATTTAGAAAAAGATCCCATGCCTGAAGGTGAAAGCCCAGACGGTAATATCTCCCATGTGATTACTTAATTAAACTAAAGTTAGTCCAAATTAATAAATGCATTTTCTTTCTTTCTCATTTTTTCAGGATCCTAGTCCAGTTTTATCTACCCAGGGATAAGTGCTAGGAGGGTATAAGAAAAGTTAAAGATATAACAATATTGTTCGGATATTCTAAATTTTTTTAAGGCAATTCTTTATTTAAAAAGACAAGCAATTGTAAAGTATATACAATTAATTTTTTGTAAAAAAAACACCATAAATTATTAGACAAAATGAATTATAGCATCACTTATACTCAAAACTACAACAATAAATGAGTACTTCATTCGCTGCTTATCCGTTGAAAACAGGAAACTGATAGACACGGTTTCTGATAAACAATTATTTAACAATAGATTTATATGCTTTTAGTACTGGCCTGTTTATTGTTACTAAATTTAAAGTATTAGTTACATGATCAGTAGGTACATCATCAGAGTGTAATTATATCAGCCGTTCTCTCCTGACTGTTCTAGGGCACAAATAAAAAAATATAATGCACCAGACAACCACACCAATCAACCTAGTCTCAAACTAGGGCAACCCCTGTACTATGAGTACCAGGTGACGATAATTAACTGGGGGCGTCAACTCAGAACATCCAGACCCAAGAAAACTTAGAAAATGTAGTATACTAAATTGACTTAGGCCAGGAATCGAACCCGGGACCTTTCGCGCTAAGGCAGCAATATTTAAGGTCCGCGGCATGTAAGTGTAGTAGTAAACCAATTTTAGTAGAAAGTCTTCTTTTTACAAGTGCGCAAACTAACGGTCATCGCTATAGATAGATGCCGCGGAATATAGTTCTGTAGGCCTAACATGCGCACCGCGACAAAATTTTGTCGACTCTCGTTCGCGAGAGCGCATCCTTCTATCCCGCTCGTCGCTCAGACAGGTGAGCGAGAAGCAACTTGCGCCGACACAAAACGAGTGTCGACAAAATTATTTCGTAGCGCGCATGTTAGCCCGGCTGGTCCACTCACCGTGTACAGTCAAAGAGACAGCGTGCGACGAGAACCCTCGCTCGTTCTCGACGTGTAGCACGTAAACCCTCGCATCGGAGACGGCTGTGCTGGACACCATCAGTGTCTATCGGTAGCAGCTGTTCGCCCTTGACACCTCTAGCGCGCAAGCAATCATTATAAGGCCTGGTCCACTTACCGTGTACAGTCAAAGAGACAGCGTGCGACGAGAACCCTCGCTCGTTCTCGACGTGCAGCACGTAAACCCTCGCGTCGGAGACGGCTGTGCTGGACACCATCAGAGTGTACCTATAGCAGCCGTTTGCGCCTGACGGCTCTAGTGCACGGTACCGACCTGTGAAAGAAATGTTGATTTGTGAGACTTTATAATTCAGTATACGTCCAGCCGACTGACGCCCACTCCGTGTAGACGCAACGCCGAACAACGCTAGTATGGGGAGGTCGCCGACAAAACGCCAACGCTCAAAGGACGTTAGTGTAAGGTCACTCTGAGATGTTTGGAAGTCAGAAGTAAAGATGTTTCATTTGAAGTAGATAGAAGTATGATGTGACTTACTTATAGGTAGGTACTTTTTTTTCTTACTTCTTCTGTTCTTATGATCTAGCCCTACTTTGTAGTTTGAATTGAAGTTAACGTGGCCCTAACATTTCAGTTACCTACTCAGTATGATCCTGTCCGTAAGTATCCTTTCATTAGCATCTATTTACTCTTTTCTGACTGTTTCAGACTCGAGTCCACCAAACAAAAAACCGTTCTATGCTTGTACATCTTATCGTCTATGACTTCATCCACCGGCCACCAAATCTCTGACACAAACTCCATATCTGACTTCTAATAGAAATACTTTTGCACAAATATCACAAATTAGAGAGAGAGAGTGTGTGGGGTCAACAATTATAGCGTCTTTTGAGCGTTGGCGTCTGTCTTGTCAGAGACCTCCCCACTCTAGCGTTTTCAGGCATTGCGTCTACGTGGGTAACGCTCAAAGGACGCTAATGTGGGATCGCTCTAAAGAACTAGACATTTCAGTAATATCTTACCGATCTGCGAAGGTACATCTAGCCGCAGACTGCCCCACAGCCAGGCCGCCCTCCGGGGCGGAGGGTCGGCGCACACGGTGGCGTGCACTCGGCCTTCGCCCCCCGCTCCACGCGTGGGCTGTGCCGGTCTCAGCGCCCACTGGGGGGCCCAGCACGTTCAGCGTGACGGGTTCTGATTGGTGAGTTCTGTGGAAGAGGATTTAAGTATTTTTGTTAAAACATGTTATTATTAATCACTGATCACGTCATAATCGAAGGAAAACATTGTTACAGAAGATTGGTTTTATTCTACTGGCGTAGAACGATGGCTCGTTGATGGCTATATAGAACCTTATTAAATAAAATAAAATAAATAAATGCGCCAGACAATCACACCAAACCTGGTCTCAAACTAAGGCAACCCCTGTACTATGAGTACCTACCAAGTGACGATAATTAACTGGGGGCGTCAACCAAGGACACCCAGACCCAAGTAAATTTAAAAATTTAGTTTCCTAAATGGACTTGACCAGGAATCAAACCCGGGACCGTGGCGAGCGCGATAAGTGGTACGGTCCAGTCCCGGCTGTGAGGTGTACCGCGATTGCGCTGAGATGGACACCCCAGGGGTTTTGGTTAGGGTTAGAGTCCCACACACCATCTTGTCCCTCACATGTGAAAGGTAAAGGCCAGGATGGTTTCCCCTGGAGTAAAAGTCGAGCCAGTCCGTTCATGCCGATGCGTGGTTCCAGTGATTCTGTGCCTTGTGGCTAGGGCGTTAAGACTACTGCCAAGGTATTCCCGGCCTGTGGCAAGGTGAAGGCCATGATGGTTTCCCCTGGGGAAAAAAAGCCAGTCACTCTCACCTCTCTTCGGTGCCGATGTGGTTGACAGCGACGCAGGTGTACCGGCCGTGCTGGTTGTAGGACACGTTGTGCAGCTGCAGTTGCGGCGTCGTGGACACCGGGTACCCGTCCTCGGGGGCCGTGTTGATGTGCACTGACGGGGTCGGGCTAGATAGAAATAGAAAACATTCATTATTTACACATCACAACACGAACATCAAAACAAGAAGTAGACGCCGAAAAAGAGACGTTTTTTTTATGTGATACGTGGCAGACAAGCATAAGGATTACCTGATGGTAAGCGATAATTGGGCCTCCGGTACCTTCATGCACTGATTCGACATAACACAGCGCAAGCCCTGCTTCTCGCCGGTCTTATATGAGGCCGTAGTATCGCTCCGGTCGAGCCAGTCCGTTCATGCCGATGCGTGGTTCTCCCACGACGAAAGTTGAACTAAGCCAGTGATTCTGTGCCTTGTGGCTAGGGGCGTTAAGACTACTGCCAAGGTATTCCCGGCCTGTGGCAAGGTGAAGGCCATGATGGTTTCCCCTGGGGAAAAAAAGCCAGTCACCTCTCTTCGGTGCCGATGTGGTTGACAGCGACGCAGGTGTACCGGCCGTGCTGGTTGTAGGACACGTTGTGCAGCTGCAGTTGCGGCGTCGTGGACACCGGGTACCCGTCCTCGGGGGCCGTGTTGATGTGCACTGACGGGGTCGGGCTAGATAGAAATAGAAAACTTTCATTATTTACACACATAAGTACAACACGGTACATATAGCAAAAAAAAAAAAGAAGAAGAGACAGAAAAAGAGACGGTTACAAGGAAATAAAACGAACAAAACTACTTAATCCTTTTCATGAGAAAATAACAATATTACCTAATCAACAAAATTATAAGACTAGTAGTTTGTATAACCAGTTACTTGCATTCTTACTAGTAGGTACAAGGTACAGAAGACCCACTTCTAAAACCGTTTATGGAAATAAAGACTCAGACTACTATAATCTAACGTTGAATTCACGCCCAGCGTTCATGCCTACCATTATTCATACCTAGAAGTGCGTTCTCTTTCTATCGCAAGCAACTGTCGCGCGTGCTACTAATTTGGCCCTCCGTGGGGACGCCGCATGTACTAGCAAGTTCGATACCTACACGCGGAGTGGGACAGGCCTGCTTAAACCTCGTTCAATAAAAACCTTATTGTCTCGGTATAAGAGTCGAGGTGTTTACATTGTATAGCTGGCGACTGTTGTGTAACTTACTTGTGGTACCACTGGTAGCTGGGAGCAGGGTTGCCATCAGCCTTGCACTCGAGAGTGACCTGCGAGAAGAGGTTTGCCTCCACTACCGTGTCGGGGCCCACCCATGTCACGCGTGGGGGATCTGTAGAGGGAGAGAAACCACATTAGTCTTATTATTTTTATGTCTCCTGCGGGACATCATGGCACGGAGGCCGGTCCTTTTGAAACGCGTTCGAGGGCATACAGATCTACACGTAGATCATGCCCCTTTGAAAAACCATTAATGAAAGTAGGGATGTGTAGGTACATCTAGCGGATACTGACTCTGTCTGCACTATTGAAGAGGTACAACCAAAGTCACAAAGTGAGAGAGAGCAAGTCATCGAGTAGGAATATTCGTATGAATACTTACATTTGACATCAATTTCAATTTTGACTGAATCTGATGTTCCCAGAGAATTTCTTGCTTGGCATCCGTAAATTCCTGTAAATAATTAAATAAAAAACATTTAGATAATCAATTAATATTACGAAACTGACGGGGATGTTTGCGCGGCGTATACAAAGCCCTTCCTTTTAGAATTTATAATCTTTTTACCGTCATAACAAATGAACTACACTCGGCGTCAAAAAAATCGCACATCTGCATAGTTTTCATATTAACGCGCTCATATCACGGCTTCGTATATTAAAAAGTGCAACATTTAATTGCAATATTTTTACGTAACATGGTTTTTATATGCTCGTCTATTAATCATGCTTCTTAATTAGTCGTGGAAACTTCCTAATTTTCCCAAAAACATAAAAATGTAAATCAATGTTTTTGTCCCATACAATGTTCTATGGAGCTGAAAAACTGATTTACTTTTTAATTTTTTTGGACGAATCAAGTAAATTCCATGGATGATGAAAATGTTGGATTAAAAGACGAGCATATAATGGTAATGTTACCTTAAAAATATTGTAATAAAATGTTTTACTTTTTAATATACGAAGCCGTGATATGAGCGCGTTAGTATGAAAACTACGCGATGTGCGATTTTTTTGACGCCGAGAGTATTATAGGAGTGTAAAAATTAAATGTGCATTGCTCGGTAAATTTTTTTACTTATCGTAGTGTGACCTAAAGTTGATTTATGACACGTTTCAGATAAACCTAGTATGCGTGAAAATTTGATTTCCGTTTTAATTACCATCTATAATTGCCACGTGAGTGCAAATTGGCAGGTATTTGTAAATGTTTATGCAGTTCGCTGACATCATCTGGTGGCAAGAGACGATAAGGCCCAAAGCGGAATAAACTATGTAGTTAATTAAATCGATTTCCGTAACATAATTGAACAAACACCTGAGTTAGATAGATACTCAAATATAGTGTTGAAATAAACCTCTTGAAAGACTTTTAAATGGTTTATGATTGTTCTACCTTTGTTATTTAATTTACAAAACTTAAATATATTGTAAACTTATGTAAATATACTAGCGGCCGCCCGCGACTTCGTCCGCGTGGAAAAGTAACTTTTTACCCCACTTTTGACCCCTTACAACCCCTTTTTCGCAATAAAAAGTAGCCTATGTCCTTTCTCAGGGTCTAGACCATCTGTATACCAAATTTCATTTAAATCCGTTCAGTAGTTTTGGCGTGAAAGAGTAACAGACAGACAGAGTTACTTTCGCATTTATAATATTAGTATGGATTGTAAAATTAAATTCTTGAGTTTTTCAAGTTACAAAAATAGTTTTGCGGGACTAATGCACTTTTTATGTAAAAGTTATTTGATTAATAAATAATAATATACAGGTAGTACTCATAATACATAATATTGGCCTTGGTTTCAGACTAACTGATCTTACGTTTAGTAAAGTATTAGCTTATACTATCTCACTGCAGGGCAAAGGCCTCCATCATAAAAATCAAGTCAACGCTATATGATGGGATAAGGCTTAATCACCACACTTGCTTAATGCAGATTGATGATCACAAACCCGAACTATGTTCGATAAATTCGAACCAAACCGACTAAGGGCGTATAAACATTAGCAATAGTACAGTTTATACGCCCCTATATATGCTGGTTCGTAGCACGCGATATAGTACGTAGTAGTTGCACTCACCAGAGTGGTTCCTGGAGACCGGAGCCAGGATAAGCTTCGAGCCAGTGGTAGGGAACAGCTGGCCGTTCCTGGTCCACCACACGTAGGGGGCGGGGTTCCCCTCCGCCTTGCAGTCCAGGCTGAGCGCGCTGGAACCCTCCTCCAAGTTCGCGAGGCCGCTGGAGTCACCCCCCACTATTGATACTACTGGTGTAACTGTAATAAGAAATAGATATGATTTTATATATAAATTCACATCACATCTCATACTTTGACCGTATAGCTGGCGGCACGAAAGAATATTAACGACCGTTACTTTGCGCATTTGTAATAAAGAAGACTTTCTATTAAAATTGGTTTCTGCGCACTCAAGTTCATAACTACACTTTCTTGCCGCAGACTATACTAAGTAGCTTAAGCATTTGTATTACGGATATCAGACAACAGAGGAAACACATATACTCAAAAACATTATTTTTATTACACCCAGACACTGAACAAACACAAGTGTTAATCACACGAATGTTGGTCGAGAGTGGGAATCGAACCCACGAACTTTGGCGTAAGTATGAGGCAAGGTCACCACTACTAAATGCGCCATCGGACAATTCTCATAGATATTTTTTTTTATTAAGTAGCTCCTCCCTAACTTTGTTTAAAGACTTACAGCTATAAGTTCCAGTCTATGCTAGTAGATGGCGCTAAGTGTCGATTAGCGGGCGGGCGTTGAAAAGTAACCCTAACAAACCCTTCATTGTGGCAGTTTCCTGTACACCCAACTTGTTAATAAAGTGGCCCGCACTCAAGTGAGATACGAAGTCGTTTCGGTATTTAATTTTTCAATTAGTTCCAAGATACACCAACAGATGTGGCTGTTTATTAGCTCAAGTCTGTTCATGATATACATGTGTATTATGATGATAAAGATGTACAGCTGTGGCGAAAAACTTTACAGTGAAATGATGTAGTTAAACGTAGACGTAAAATCGAGCTGTAAACGAGTTTGACCAATAAGCACTCAGCACCTGTGCTGATTGACAATCAAGTGAGTGAGGGTACCGGAGGCCCAATTGCGGGGAAAGGGGGTTAAAGGTTGGCAGAATCCTGGTGGTGCAGGTGTGATGGCAATCGCTTCCTATTAGGTGATCCATCTGCTCTTCTGCCTATCACATAAAAATGTCAAACTTGCAGGTGACTGGTAAGGAAGGTACTTTAAGAATGGTGTCGGAGTCCTTTACCATGGCGAACGAAAAGTTTATTTTGATTGGTGAAAGTGTCGATGAGGTCTAGGATGTTATGCGCTTGCCTAGAATAAGACTGCCGAGGAGAAGACTTGCCTTGAGGTAGCTCGAGGTATTACGCGCTTGCCTAGAAGAAGACTCCTACCTTGAGGTTGCTTCTGGTGTAACTAACAAGAACTTAGTCAATGTAAAACTTACAGGTAACATCGAGCATGGTGAACGAGTCCTTGTAGTACGGGGAGGGGTATGAGGGGTGGTGGGCGCGGCACGCCAGCTGCCGGCCGTGCGCGGACCTGGTGGCGCCCAGCTCCAGCACCGAGCGGGACGCCCACACCCGAGGCCTCTCCACCTCTGAGGCGTTCGTCTGACTCCATGCTGTGAGGCGTTCTTTTTCTGAAAAGGAAAATGGTTGTCTATTAAGTCGGTTTACTGACGATAAGGCTAGACAGCGCGATGGATTACTCATGCGTTGGACTGACGAAGTCTGCAATTGGGGAGTTGGGGACACAGTCAACAAGTGAAGCTTGATGACCTCGAGTTGGCAGCGGTGGTGGACTCTAGTGACGCGGATTATATCTGTACCATCAGACTACTACGAGTACATGACGAACACGACTGCTTTGCCAAGAGTGTTCTGGGTAAAATGAAGACGCACGACAATTTTGCGTTATGACGTCATAAACATTGATGGGAAATTGCATATGTCCGCGTGCAAGCATTCCATGCTTACACGCACGTTCCACGCTTTTGTTCTTTCTGAAGGATCGTCAGGTGGGATCTGAACCCATGACCTTCCCATAGCAGGAAAATACAATGAGCTCTGTGCCAACACACAAACCTACCGAAGGCTAATGCCTTCATAATTGAAGAACTGGTTGAAATAAGTGTTTAATAAGTATTTATTTAAAATTAGTAGCCTATTAAATGTGTGATACAAACAATACCTACATACTACTTTGTTAATTGTTAAAATAAAATAGAACAGTACAAGACACCAACTCCAAGAAGTTAATAAAGTAGGTTAGAAATATCCTTGGAAAAGTCTTTTCCAGTTGTTGAAGGATTCGTAAACTTCAATCCCTTCGCCAACTTTACAGAAACATCTGGACTAAATGATAATAAATCAATTATTCTAAAATAACCACGTCAGAGGGATTGGAGGTGGTTTGAAACTGTAACACCAGAGCTTAACAGCTCACAGGAAATGAAGAAGAATAGGCTATTTGGCAATGTAAAAAACACAAGTAAAATGCAGGTTTAACATACGATCCTATTCCAACTAGAAACAATTGTACAATAGAATTCGTATTTTTTTTAATGCGGCGCCATGGAATCGAAAACGCTTCGCATTTGTTAAATAGAGGTTTGCTTTATTTTTTCGAGTGGGCAGAAATTTGGCCGCAATCTCACATAATGGTAAGTAATGATGTGACCGAGGGAGGGCGGACAATGTCGGGAACTCACTCTTCTCTTGAAAATAAAGCAACTTCACCGATATGCGAGTGCTATTAGAATGAGTAAAAGATTTTGTTTCAATTCTGCAAAAATCACTTACCAAAAATTATTTCTAAGTGCTTTTTAAACTTTTCGTTCAAGAGTCCGGTCCTTAAAATTATAATTCTCATCCATAATAGGTATACCTTTAGGCATGAGTTTATGCGGACATTACATCCATTACATCCATTGGGATGTGATACTGTGCTGTTACGTCCGTTGTGATTTCAACATGGGCTGATCTTTTGCTTACCATCAGACTAAGGGCCAATACTACTGTGTTTACAAAAATAAAGTTCTTACCTAAATACCACTCAATATAAGCCGGTGGGTTGCCGTATCTGGCTTCGCAGACAACCGTGGCCCTGGAACCAGCAGGCACAGTGATGTTCTGCCCCGGCATGATGTGGGATCCATTGAACAGGATCCTGGGAGACTGAGGGGGGACCCTCACTGCTAAAGCCGCAGGTGGACTAGATAATGCATCCTGGAAAAATGGAGAGTGAAACATATTAGTAAGCTTACTGATTAATCTGATTGGTGCCGCCACTTCGTTTCGGGATAGTATTTTCACAGTCTACCAATAGATGGCGCCGGGCGTGGATTACATCACGCTAGTGTTTTGCCTTTTCAGTTTGTATATAAGGTGTGTTCATGTCTATAGAATGTACCTATCTCTTAATAAATAGTATGGGTGCAAGAGGCGAAAAACATCATCGCCGCCCACAAACATCTGCGAGATCATAAAGGAAATCATTATCATAATTTTGATGAAAAAGTTTAAACCACAAACCTTCAAAAAGCGAGCGTATTCCTTCTTAAAGGGTCGGCAGCGCATTTGCGACTCCTCTGGTGTTGCGGGTGTCCATGGGCGGCGGTAATCACTTACCATCAGGTGAACCGTCTGTTCGTCTGCCCCCTATCACATAAAAAAAAAAAAACAAAATCCTAAAACATCTGTTTGTTAATATGGTAGCTTTGATTCTTTGACAAATTTGAGGCGTGTATATTGTTCCAGATTGGGTTTTGGATCCTCGTACTTAACTTCAAAGGATTTGTCACTAACCTGTACATCATAGTTGCTAGCGGTCACTTGGCACTGCCACTGGCCATCATCCAGCTGCAGGGTGGCAGCCCGCACCCACAGCGAGCAGTCTCCCCCAACAGGACTGTTCTCGTTGGCCCACTCGTATTTGCCCCGGTAGATACCAACAGGCTGGAAAAGAAGAAACATACTGGTAAGTTTTAAACCATTTAATCTTCATTTACCATTCGATATGGTAATTAGCTTACTTCTTGCACGGACATAATAACATTCTTTTGTTTTTTAACAGTAAAATGTAGCCTAGGGTTAACATATCGCACTTTTGGTAGAACAAGGGCATAATCGTCAAAAATTGCATAAAACCTTTGGTAGAACAATGTCATAACTGACAAAAATGGCATAAATCAGTTAAGTATGCAGAAATGATATAAAATATGTTTCCCAATTATTTCATACTTAACTTATTTAGCGCAGTTTTTGACAGTTGTGCCCTTATTCTACTAAAAGTGCGATATATGCGTCATCTCCAAGTATAAGTTCTCAATGAAAGCATTCAAAAGTCAATCAAATTAGTTCCTGAGTTTTTATTACAAAAATTAACAACTGCTAACAATTTCAGCAACTGGGTGTAGGATAATTTGAGAAACTCGTTTTGTGATGGTTCTATAGCCAAGTAGGTACCTACCTACTTATATATCTAAAGTTCGTAGCTAAGATTATTTTAACTTCGCACCAAATGTTGAGTGCGTCAAAAAGGTAGTAAGAGAACCTCTCTGAGTACTGCCTTGCATTTAGATTATTCTTAAACAGAGTAAGCTAAAACAAGGTGGCGTTAAGGGAGCCCAAAATGTGTACGGAACGATGCTTTAACGAACTACCTAATTAGAAAATATTAGACGCGGTATTAAGAATTGGCCCCTCTTTTTAGCTAGGTTGGATTTAATAATCATAAACCTATTTAAGAAGTTCCCCTTTTATGCAAACTAATTATGGAACTCAATGGGTCGAAGAAACGAACTTATTGTCTTAACGCTGCGTAATAGCCAAGCACCGTGAATAAAAAGGTACAGTCGAGTTCAAAAATATGTATACACTTTAGGACCTTGTCACAATATATATTTATAAGAAAGTGGAAGTCGTTTTCCTATACTTAAGTACTGTGACAAGGTCCTAAAGTGTATACATATTTTTGAACTCGACTGTACCAGAAACTAGGTATTTGTAGTGTTTAGTTAAACAATACAAAACGTAGTATTGAATTAAATGACCAAAAAGGCCGTTATGGTATTTGTTGGTTTGCCAACCGTTCTGCTATCTCTTTATAAGTACCTAATATTATTTAGCATTTTTTTTAAAAGTAGTCTTGTGACTGGGCATTTAAAATTACACTGTTTATTGCTGTTGTTTCACTAATGTATTCTTTCTGTGCAATAAAGAATATCCATACTATTTATAAAGACATAACTTCTATAGACAACGACAAGGCTTATAGGTAAACCGAAAACACGAAACGCTTGCGCGATGTAATTGGACACAGCGCCATCTATTGGTTCATTTCTGAATTACGGTCCCGAAGTGAAGTGAGGGCGGGCCACTAGTCTATCTATACTATATATCTACGGTGGGAATATAAGTAATTTATTAGGATATTCTGGATTCATTAAAATACCGGAATACCTGGAGATTCTAGTCTTTCAAAAGTGATTAAACTTTTTGGGGGCTATGCGAACAGCTTACAAGAATATAGGAAAGGGTGTCTGTAGCGCTACCATGAGTTGACATCTAAAACTGACATAACGTAAACTATTGCTCTGTCTCTTTTAAATGCATCACAATGAAAGAGACAGAGCGATAGTTTTCGATAGCGAGGATAGTATTTCAAACTCATGGTAAGGCTACTGATCAAAAAAATGTCTACAGATTGTAGCAACTCGTCGTGATATCTCTACAAATCGTTTTTTCATTCAATAAATAGAATTTTCAAGTTGGCAATATCCTAAAAACCCGAGACACCAGTTGATACATCGCTGAAGCTATCAATTCACTGAGTATTTATTAGGGTGAAAGGAAGGGTGTTTATTCATGAATGGTCGGCTGTGGCTTGATAAGTAATGAACCTATTTTAACATAACACGACAGTGAAGTGAAGGCCTACTTTGCCCTTAGAACTTTACTATGGGTAGTTAAACAAAATACGATTTGACGATTGATTAGAGCGATAGCTTAGTGGACAAGAACGCACCTTCCATACGAGAGGTCGTGCGAATCCTAGCATGTACCTCTGGATTGTATGTGTGCATTTCTACCAATAGATACATCATACAGATGGAATGAACAGTCACCAGCGGTATTTCCGAACCGATACGACCTACAAACCTTCAAAAAGCGAGCGAATTCCTTCTTAAAAGGTCGGCAGCGTATTTGCGACTCCTCTAGTGTTGCAGGTGTCCATGGGCGGCGGTAATCACTTACCATCAGGTGATCTGTCTGTTCGTCTGCCCCCTATCTCATAAAAAAAATCGACGGTAAGAATAACATCGTAAGGTAACCTGCCCGTTTCGGATAAAGATTTCGCAAACGTGTAAGCCATGATTCATTTTGTCTGGTTCCCCTACTACTGTCGCTCCATTATAATTACCAGACTCTCCAAATCCTAAATCATTGTCTAAGAATACCTCGGGAAATTACGTTACACGCCAAGATGAAGAAGATAAGTGTGAAGTTTCATCGAAATCCATGTAGTACCTAGGCTAGTTTTTGCGTGAAAGAGTAATAAACATAGACCTATAACATGCATCCTCACAAACTTTTATCCTAAATACCTACAATAGGTAGTAGTCTGCCACAAAGTACAGATGCTAATTTTGAGCACAAAACTATGCTACTTTTGAGCAATACTACTTAGTAGCACTGTATCAAAACGTGCTAATAATTAGTATGCGAATTTTGAGCATGCTTAAAATCGACAGCCGTGCGATATTTGAGCGTTAACCTGTGACGTGTGAGCAACGTGGGAGTTTTTTAATCACACGTATACAGTTACTTATTAAGCATGCTATTGCCTACAACTTGTTTCACAAGCATGCAACCAGTTGCTCTAAGCAGAACTAGCATGCAAATTGTTTGGAAGTACATAAGTGTGCTCAAACCTAGCGTGATTTTTAGCGCGCTAAATCTGAGCATGTGTAAGTACCTTTGTAAATACGCCCTTAGGCAGTTCCATAGCAATACATAAATTAATTTCAATCTAAATTGGTGTAGGCCTGACGCTAATTGTGTCATTATGGCGCCTATAAATACGGACTCGTCCTTGACTTGCCTGTTTTATTGCGAGCCTTGTGGTTAACAGCAAGTTATACATATAATTATATTATGTCGTATTGAAATACTATAAGTAAGAGCTTTCTGCTGATATAATTTGATCTGCAAATTACAGAGTAAGTCTTCGTAGTACGCTCATTCTGATAGTACGCTCATTTCATAGTAAACCTACATCCTAGGAAACAAATTTAACCCTAAAAAATATTGGTAGTATGCGTTCAGATGTAGGGATTTCAAATTATTTCAGCGATTTTGATTGATAAATAACAGTGCCACTTCATTAGTTGATTTTTAACTTTCGTAGGTTTAATAATCTTAGGCACGTACGGTGAAATAGGCTGGTCACACTAACCTCGTATTATAAAGTCAAAAGTTTGTGAGTTTGTATGCTTGTCACTTCCTTTTACGTTCTTCAAGACTAAACGATTGAAGCGATGAAAATACAATTTTGATATAGAGTTAGTTGAGTTGACACACTGGATTAATGATACACCCTGTATATGCCACATATTACTACGGGAAAACATCTTATTCCCATAGGAAAATCGATGGAAGTCAATTATTATTCTAAAAATAAGAATAGTCATTAATTTAAGTGCTACGCTACTGCATCTTGAAAAATTCAATTTACTTTTATCTAAGTCTGTAATGTTTTGCTTTCTTAAAAAATATCGTATTTTCGCTACAATCAGTGTAAATAGGTTGGCGGCGCTAGTTTCATTCGTATAGCCCCTTAAATGTTAAATCACTGTTTATTTTCCCTGATAAACCGTTTTAACGCCGCAGGACACAGGTAGTTTATGATATTATGGCAGACAAAATAAATACATCCGATTTTACATGTAAAGATAGGTACAACATTATGTATGTAATTTTTTTTCCTCATGTTTGATGTATCTTACCAAACCTTGTGCAAGAACGAATGACGTAGACGTGATTAAAATATATGAATCATACTTAAATACTCACATTCCTCTAAAACTTCGTTTTAAGAGCTATTATTAACAACATTCTCGATACACAAATCAAAACTACACAACTAGTAATTAAATTATACGGAATCACATTGCATCAATGCCATGTCCCACTAACACAGACTACATTGCTCGTAGTCGTAATGCAGGGATGGCGCACCAATGGCACGCGACAGGATATTTTGACCACGCTTCTGATTGAAAAAATCTTTATGCACTACTTAACGTATTATAAAGGCTCAAGGACCGCGATTGTTAGTAGTTGAAATTTTCAGAAATGATGAGAAGAATTTATAGTAATTTTTCTTTAATAATTAAAAAAACTAATTTTTAAAGGGGGCTTCATACAAAAAACATTTAACTACCAAACAGGTAAGTACTAAACTTGAAATACTCACAAATTCTATACTTAATTGATCTCATAGTCAACGTTAGTGCTTATGAAAAGACGAAACACTTGCGCGTTGTTATCGATTCCCTAAGTCTAAGCTAAGTCTCGAAACCAAGTAAGAGCGGGCCACTAGCTTGTACGTAATAAAATTGTGTTTAATTTCACCTACATAAATAATAAAATCAATAGCACGAAACCATTTGTTTGAGAGTCCTAGTAAAGATTTTTAAGTTGATAACATATTTATTATTACTATTTTTCTTATGATCTCAAAATCAAATGTCTTTCATGATATTTATGATCTCATTAAGTATTTTTTAAGAATAAAAGATACGTCATCGGTGCGTTCTGAAAAAAAGGTTCTGGATCCCTGTCCTAATATCTTTACATATCTTGCGATTTAATCACCATACACATTATTTACCCTAGCGGCAAAGACCGCCATTATCCATATCCCACGCACGCTAAAGGGTATTATTAATGAAAGCCGAGGTGATCCATTAAAATCAGTCTTTAAGGGCACACGCAGGTGAGCGAACGATCGGTGGTAGCCACTAACAGATCAAGAGAAATATGGCTCGTCATAGAAATGTATGTCACTTGTGTCTTGAACTACTTACACCAGTTTTACAAGAAGAAAAAAATAAATCCTGTATATTAACTTAAAAGTGAACGCCCGCCCGTTGGTCTAGTGGTTTAAGTAGGTACCTACCGGGTTATGATCTTGGGGTCCCGGATGGAGCAAAAGTATGTTTCGAATTTTGCAAATGTTGCTCGGGTCTGTGATTACCAATCCGCATTTGGCAAGCGTAGTGATTAAGCCTTAATCCCATCTTAGTAGCGATGACTTGATTTCTATGATACAGGCCTTTGCCCTGCAGTAGGACATTTATATGCTGATAGTTTACTTAACTCTACTTAAAAGTGATAATAAGACGCTATGAGGGCCTCTGGTTCGCCGTGTGAGTGAGAACCCTCTCAACATGGTATCACTCCGGTCAAGCCGGCCCATTCATGCCGAAGCGTAGCTCTCCCACGGTCGCACTTCGTGTGTGTAAACCCTTAAACTTCAAGCAGGTTTTTTGAATAGACTTCACCGGTAATTCGCTTTAAAAACCAGGAAATATGTATGAAAGGCAAGGGTTGTATGTATTGTTGTCTATGCGCAGGACATAGACAAAAGCTTTACCAACGAATAATGCGTCTATGCCATAGAAAATAGTTTGAATTAATCGCAGCTGTGTTAGTCTCCATCAAGGAAACACGCTATACCTCAATTTATTCCTTTTTGTATGTTATAAAGTTAGCATTTGTTCAATATTGGGTGATTACATTTAATTGGCATAGGATATGATGTTAAGAAACCAGCATGGAACAAAATTACTAACAGTTCTTAACCGTGGGAGAGCCGAGCTTCGGCATTAATAGGCGGACTTGACCGGAGGACACCATGCCTAGTTTATTTTCATACATTAGTTAGTCGAGTGAGTAAGGGTATCAGAAGCCCAATTTGGGGAAGGGAGCTAAAGGTTGCCAGCGCACTTGTGATTCTATTGGCGTTGCAGGTGTCTATGGGCGGTGGCAATTGCTTACCATCAGGTGATCAAACTTCGGCGTCGGATGCCAAGACCCACCTTGGATCACTGAGCCAGCGTAGTATAAGGACGTACTTATTATTTTTTTACGAATAAATTTCTTTGTGTTGTTTATTTATTTTTTTTTTTTTTATGTGATAGGTAGCAGACGAGCAGGCGGATCACCTGATGGTAAGCAATTGCCGCCGCTCATGGACAATTATTGCAACACCAGTGGAGTTACAAGTGCGCTGCCAACCTTTTATCCCCTTCCCCCCGGGTGGGCCTCCGGTATCCTCACTCACTCAGCGAAACACAGCACAGGGGCTGCTTCACGCCGGTTTTCTGTGAGGCAGTGGTATCACTCCGGTCGAGCCGGCCCATTCATGCCGAAGCGTGGCTCTCCCACAGTCAAAAGTCAGTTTTTTTTTTCCAGTCATCGTTTGTGATCCTGTCCTGTCCCAAGGTCCAGCCTGCAAACCTGTAGCAGCTGCTCACGGCGGCTGCAGCATCATGCTGAGGCCGACCCTTGTTGGCCGCAGCTTCTATGTTCCTTTATTTGTCTTTTTGTCTATGTGTAATTGTGTGCGGATGCGTTGCGGCCCTTTAGGAAGGTATAGGCTCGTTTCTTGAAGATTTGAATGTCGTACCGGTTCAAGGAGGTGCGTGGCAGAAAGTGTCGTGTAAAGCGCACGGTAGAGGATTGCCAACCATCCAGGTGGTATGGATGGAACCCAAGTTTATGGCGTGTAGTACGGTGGTAAAATTCTTACTCTTATTATTTTTGTAGCTAAAATAAGCATTTCTGGTATTTTTTTAAATCCCACGGGAAATTTACCGTAGGTATCGCTGATTGATGCGATCTTCTGAACTCATGTTTAATTCGCTAGTCGAGTGATGTGGAGCCGCGCGGATATGTGGGATCCCGGATCCTGACCCAATTCATTCTACCTAGGTCACGTTGCGGTTTGATACCTATTAAAAATAAATATTATATTACTGCCAATAAATCTTTTATATTTTATGAAATCTCAAACCTTCAAAAAGCGAGCGTATTCCTTCTTAAAAGGTCGGCAGCGCATTTGCGACTCCTTTGGTGTTGCGGGTGTCCATGGGCGGCGGTAATCACTTACCATCAGGTGATCCGTCTGTTCGTCTGCGCCCTATCTCATAAAAAAAAGTCTAATGTAACTTGAAACATATTTAAAACATTATTTATTTCAACCAAATTAAGGGAAATAATAATAATTCATCCACAATTCAATTGAAATAACATTACGACCCGTTTAGCGCAATGGTTTGAGCGTCGGTTGAGACGTAAGGGTCGCGGGTTCGATTCCCGCACCAACACAAATGTTTGTTGATGAAACAGATATTTGTGTTGGGTCAGGGTGTTTGTAGTACCTTCGTTGTTTCTGGTTTCCATAGCACAAGGAAAACCTTAGTTTGGGGCCAGGACAATGTATGTGATGTTGTCTCAATTTATTTATTTATTATTTATTTTATTAATTAATTTGTGATAGATAAATTCAAAGGTAATAATTATAATTGGAGACCGTCTGCCATGATTATCCTAAATGAGACATTTGATATGGCAGGCGTCCCGTTGTCTCGTCAATATCCCGGCAATAATCCAGCAAGATCCTATCCATATACCCGGTATAGTTCCTTGCACTAAAACAAATGCAATGTTGTATCTCTTCAAATAGTGCAGACAGAGTCAGTATCCGCTAGGTGTACACCTACTTTAATTATTCAAAGTTAGACCCGGCATAGTTCCATTCTAGTTTGCAATACTCAATACGTATCTCTTCAATAGTGCAGACAGAGTCAGTATCCGCTAGGTGTAGGTACACTTTAATTATTGTGTCTCAAAGGTGTCTCTACGTCTTGGATTGGATCTGTATCCTCACGCACGCTTTCCTAAATGTCCGCCCTCCGGGCCCTGATTTCCCGCAGGAGAGATACAAATAATAATAATAAATGTCAGTTTAGCGTGAGCATGTTTCTTACGAGTGTAGGTATTATGAACAATATCTTTGACTGGCCAGATGGCGCATTTGTAGTGACCTGCTACGCCAAAGATCGTGGGTTCGATCCCCACCCATGGTCAAACATTCCAGTGATGAACACTCGTTCTATAATTCAAGTTTTTCACTGTAGGAGAGTCACGCTTCGGCATGAATGCGCCGGCTCGACCGGAGTGATACCACTGCCTCACAGAAAACCGGCGTGAAGCAGCCCCTGTGCTGTGTTTCGCCGAGTGAGTGAGGGCATCGGAGGCCCACCCAGGGGGGAAGGGGATAAAAGGTTGGCAGCGCATGTGCGCATGTAACTCCACTGGTGTTGCAAGTGTCCATGGGCGGCGGCAATAGCTTACCATCAGGTGATTCGCCTGCTCGTCTGCTACCTATCACATAAAAAAAAAGTCTATTTCATAATGATTTTACCCAACTTATGCTTCTTTTATATAAATTCAAAGCGAAAGCCGGAAAATCCAATAAGTAAATGCTCTCAGAATTTTTCAACTTCTTCAGAAAGAGCTAAATTATCCGTCACTCAAGTGAATATTCCTGCGAGCTGCAATGCAACCTGACAGTGTTATTACTGCAACGCTGCAACGCCACTGCATTCACGATACAACAATTATGTGTTTACAAATTCATAGTCCCGACATGGATGTAAAGGTTTTAATTGACTGGTGTGAAAGGTCCTTCAATTACAGGAAATTCCTGGAACGCAATTAGAAATGAATCCATTTGTTTATTACAAGGGACATGAAAGTTTCCATACGGTAATTATGTACACGTACAGTGGTGTAGAGTTTAGTTTTTTTTTAAATTAGGAAACTATGGAATAAGTAGGTGATACAGTCAATACTGCACAACGTTACCTGATGGGGACCTGGATTTTTATCAGTTTTGCTTACAAATTAGTGGACGCCAAAAACACCGCCCCGATGAAGTTCGGTTTCCCACTAAAAGATTTCAAGTCCAACCTTTCTATAGTTTCCGAGAGAGACTGAATGAATGAATTTAGGTACTTTTTATTGCACATAAAATAGAGGTATAAAACTTAAAACTACAGAAGAAAGACAGGCAAAAATATTTAATATATTTGATTTTTGATCGCCCTAAGTTAGTTTAAAACCTACTTATTCCATTCAATGTGCAGACAAGGCAAGTAAATAATTAATAGAACTTGACTTTAATTTTTATTATGAATGAGAGAAGTGCTGATGCGTTGGCGGCCTTTTTTGAAGAAGTCCGCTTGTCTCTTGAAGGTCCCTAAGTCATCATAACTTAATAATAAATCATACCCGCCATTTATTTCCCCTGCGCCGCCAAAAAAGGGATGTGGAGGGTTCCCTCAAGCAGAACAAAAAATGCAAGAAAAATGATGGGAGTTATCATGGAAAATAAGAAATGGAAGTTTCTATGGACTCAGAATGCTTATTAAAATTAGTGTCGCAAAGTATCTACTCCACGTAGACAAAGCCACGGCGATCTCTATTACAGGTAAGGACATACGGAGCTAAGACGTGGACACTAACGGAATGGCTAGTCCACAATTTAAAAGTCGCTAAGCGAGCTATGGAAAGAGCTATGCCCGGCGTCTCTCTGCGCGATCGTATCCGAAATGAGGTGTTCCCAAGAACCCAAGTTCACAGGATTAGCAAGTTAAAGCGGCAGCCAACGATTTGACAACCCACTGGGGGTCCACGAGTTCTGGAGTGGAGACCACGTCTCTGTTAACGTAATGATGGAGTGACGATCTGCGCAAGATGGTTGGCAGGAGCTGGATGTGAGTAGCCAAAAATCTATTATGGCGAACATTAGGAGAGGCCTATGTCCAGCAGTGGACAGGCTGATGATAGCTGATGTTGTAAGTACACAATTTACGGAAAGTCTGACTTGCCTACAAATTATATTTATTTTGTTGCGAGGTTATTCGTTCTGCTATGCTGACTTAGCATGTGACATCGGAAAACTGTTTTAACTTCTAAAATTAAGTACCCTTTCATTAGTGAGAGAGATAATTATATCCCCTTTATCGTTTGTCAATTATGTTGTTTGTTTGTAAAATCTATAGGATCTTGAAAGCCGGAAAACTCGTGTTTCGGATTATTGGGCGAGAAGTCTTTGAGTTTCTTCTCGACAACTCAATTACGCGAAAATATCAGATCGTGAATTAATAATGAAGTTCACTCGGACCGTAGTCCGGATGTTTATTAAACCTTGCTTATCTTTATGAGTAAATGATAAATCAAAGTGTTTTCCTTTATTTGTCTTGAAGATAACAATCTAGGTACTTAAGCAATAAAATTAATTAAAACTTTCTATTGGGTTCCAATTCGGTCAATAAATAAGTATCAGCCTATATACTGTCCGTGTAAGGTAAAGGACTCAACCAAGGTGGTAGGCAAGCGTGGTGATTAATTCTAATTCCATCATAGTAGCGATGGATTGATCTCTATGTTGGAGGCCTTTCGCTCAGCAGTGGGCCAGTATGTATAGGCTACAGTCGCTGGTGCGTTGCTGTTTTATTCGTTCGGTTTTTGGTGCTTTATACGGATTGTTGATTGGTATGCCAAGCATTTGGTAAGTAGGTAGCTTCAGCAGCCATCATTATCTCCAGCAGCAATCAAGGACTACTCCAGTTTCACCTTCAAGCCCAACGAGCGTGACGGTTATTTCGGGCGCAGAGACAGTGCTCTGATTGATGCCGGCGGAGAACAATGCGAGAACATCCGCTAGAGGGCGGGGCTGCGCGCGCGCAGTTTATGAGCCGTAGAGCATCTGGTGCGTTTTACTTTCTTAGGAGCTTACAGGGCTACCTTCTGAGTTTTTTTCATGTGATAGGTAGCAGACGAGTAGGTGGATCAACTGATAAGCGATTGCCGCCGCCCATAGACAGCTATGAACACACGCAGATTCACAAGTGCGCTACCAACCTCCTTTCCCTCCAATTGTGCCTCCGGTATCCTCACTCACACGACGAAACAAAGCGCAGGCGTTGCTTTACGCCAGTCTTCTGTGAGGCCGTGCTATCACTCCGGTCGAGCATGCATGCCGATACGTGACTCTCCCAAGGTTAAGTTTTTTCTAGGACTTCTTCATCTAAGAACTATACAGTCATCGGGCTATGGAGTATCACACTGGTATTCTAGGTGTATATAAGAGAGGGCAATGTTTGCCATCAGTTGATGGGTCTGCTCCCTATCACAGAACAAAGTGTACCAATATGGTAACCCTGCTCGATAAGGCGTTGGTCACTTAACCCAGTTTGAATCAACGTACACTGGTATAGATAATGCTTTCGAGCATTTGCCGTAATGTGTTCTATGGAAATGTTACTTTGCGCATTACTTCCGTCGCTCATTGGAAGTGCATTAGAGTAATCAAGTAAGTGACTATTGCACTTAGTAAGTATAGGCGCTTTTAAGACTAGCATTAATCATAGTGTGCCAAATAAACTAACTACAGTGCGATTGACAGATCAATTAGTCCAATAAGTATCTAATGAGTTTTTTTTGTGATATGTGGCAGACAAGCAGACGGATCACAGATGGTAAGTGATTGCCGCTGCCCATTGACACCTGTAACACCAGTAGAGTTACAGGTGCACTGCCAACCTTTAACCCCCTTTCTTCCCAATTAGGCCTCCGGTACCCTCACTCTATGAAACACAGCGCAGGCGCTGCTTCACGCCGGTCTTCTTGAGGCCGTGGTATCACTCCGGTCGAGCCGGCCCAATCATGCCTAAGCGTAGCTGCTGTAGCTGTATTTTTCTTTTTAGTCTATATCATCCCCTGCTTGAAAAAGGTCTCTATGACTATGAATTTCTTTATTAACATATTGATCTTTTCTCATGAATAAAGGGTTATGTAGAACAAATCAGTGACCAACTTTGTATGAAAAGAAGATTTTTTAAGCGAATTACCAAAAATCATAGAACAAATCGCTCTGATGCCGGTAGAATAAATCACAATTGGATTTTTTTCAGAAAATGATTTAAACATGTCACCATATTCTTCAAAATTGGTAGAGAAGTGGTTAAAGGGGTGTAAATGTTACCTTATGTTATGTAAATGATAAACATCCTCTAACAAATATAAAATATATGCAAAATTCCACGCCGTCAAGACGGAAGACGTATCTGCAATTTCGAGATCCCGCAAACCCGCTACGCTGAGCTATATTGCGGTGCCTGTCACTCTATTGACACCACTATAATGGTGTCTCGAGGAATTTAAATTCAGGGTTCAAATATCAACGAGCTCATTTAATAAATCACCATCGAGATTTACATATTAAGGGATAAGACGAGAAGGCGAGGTGATGAGTTTACTGACATCATCATCTTCAGTCTGGCAGCAGGAATTTAACTGCACAAAATATCAGCAAATTTTCACTCTAAAAACCACTTGATCTAATTTGAATTTGCCATCAGCCAAATCAATTTGTTTATTCCATTATCCACCACAGAATCCAAGACTAAAGTTACTCATGGTTTAAACAATTAGGTATAACTAATTTCAGTATTAGCATGCCTTTCAGGTATTGGCTATGAACGTAATCTTATTACTAATTTAAGCCTAACATTTGACGTCATCGGCCTTTAGCGAACCTTATCTCCAAATATTATTACGGCCAGTTTAATCCTAACAGATCCGTTTGCCGTTGAAATTGGTAGCTGATGTGTGTATTGAAATTACACTCCGCTCGATTATAGTCGCTTGGCACCAGTGTAAGACACTATCAGTCATTTGGATTTAATTAGTAGTTGATATTGAATCCCAATCCAATTAAGTTTATTCCACCCAAATTGACACGTACTAATAGGTATGCTGATATGCTCACTCCTGTTAATGATATTGGATAATCCATGACACGCTATTGTATTGCGTTGACTGGTCTGATGGTGCATTAGGTCAAACGTCAGTGGGTTCCATCCCACCATGGAACCCACGACGTTTGACTAGTTTGAATGTTGGTCCAGACCAACATTCTATAAATGAAGCTTAGTGATATTCAATCACGTTGGAGCTATAAAGTCCTTGAGTGGAGACCGCGACTCGGTAAACGTAGTGTTGGACGCCCTGCTACAAGATGGGATGACGACATTCGAGGCTGGCTGGAGTGAGCTGGATGAGAGTGGCCGAAAATCGGGAGCGGTGGCGTGCATTGGGGGAGACCTATGTCCAGCAGTGGACGAGCGTGGGTTGCTGATGATGGTATTCAATGTTAAATGTGATATTTAAAGATTCTTATATTTTCGGAAAAATATGGACTTAAAGACTGACACGGCATTGATATCTCGATCAGAAATAAGTAACCTTTTGCGCTTTAAAGTATATCTATCCATCTATCTTGTTACTGAATAGTCGTACTATGATTCCGTATTGTGCTCGCACCAGTTCTCTTGCAAATTTGGCATTCCGTAACAGATAAATCCTAAGCTGCAGAGGCGGAACTACTCATACGAACGAAGCCGTCTAGTTCCGTATAAATGTTCCTCGAGATTGCCGAGTGTTATCGAAAACTTGGTAACGTTACAGCCAGCTTCAAAGTTACTGCTAGTACCTACATTTATGAATCTTATTTCGAAGCCACAAGTGTCATTATAACCAAGCGTGTCTGAACTTTTATCGTTATTGTACGCGCGTGTAGTTACTTTTGGCTTACAAATGAATTTGCGCAGATATTTCGACGTTTGAGGCGCCGAATATTCGATGTTATTAAGCTTATTCGTAAATTTGATAAAGCGTTCGTGAAGCTACGATCAAAGAACGTTTTACAGGAATGCCAAATGTTTGAATGGGAGTCGGTAAATATGGAAGCATATCGATATTCCAGTGATACGTATTTATAGCTCCTTTTATAATAAATATAGCTCCTGGATGGATGTTTTTTTTAAACCGTTCAAATTTTAGGTAAAAGATTTGTCGAAATAGTGATTGTATGTTTCGAGTTTATAAGTACCTTCCTTTCACAATTCTTGTTGCTATTTCTGAAAAAAAAATTGGCTTGTAACGCAAGACAGCAGGACGGACTTATGTTAGAAAGAGGCTAATTTAAAAATGTATAGAGTTTAACATTTCTTGACAGCTATCACTGGTCAGGTATCAAGCAAAGTTGTGGGAACTATAGCTATAGAAAGTCTTTGAGCTATAGTCAAGTGACCGGTACTCTTGACAACCATATCATTTCAATTATTTCACTATGAGATCGACGAAGTTATCCTCATAAAGGACGGTAGAGTCATATTAAAAATATATATATAGTACCTAATAGACTAAATAGTTGTTTACAAATGTATTCAAGTTGTTTTGAAAAAGTTGTTTACCAAGTGATGATAATGTAGGTACGGGCACTTAACTTGTAGAGAGCTGGTTTCGCTAGCACCATGCGCAACGGTGTCAGACCAGTCAAGCATGCGCGTTTCACTCACTTTCATACTCGGACGAGACCCGTCTGCCATCTGCATTAACCCTTGCCTTCGAATGTTAACATTAGGATGAGGTTACATGGCTGTTGACTGTCGGTTAGATGTACCTACATGTAGGGCTAATGTAACAAATACCTACATAATTATGTCAAACGTGAGATTATTGTCGTATTTAGAGCTGTCAATTAATTGCCTTTTATTTCAATGTTAATAAAGACTTTACAAAATTAATTCAATAAGCATTTAGGTTAAAGTTTACTAACTTTAATTGTCACTTAAGAATAAATATTTACACTTTTTTTAGTACCTACGCAAAAAAGCTAACCATATTAAACGTAACTGGGGCCTGATTTGTGATTAAGAAACTACTACATTCGAAAAAAAATATCGAATGATCGAGACCAGTGGAAGAGTTTTACATCGGATGCCAAGATACATTGGGTCGTTGAGCCATCGGAGTGCCTAAGCAAGTGAGGTCTATAGAGCTAACCACTAAAGCCTCCCTTTGATACTGGACCGACCGATGCGCTCCGTACCCTAAACAGGAGATTCGGTTCGGTCACAGTCTTTGCGTGGAGTCAGCGCCTGAGTATTAGATAGATAGATATTCTTTATTGCACAGAGATAGATAAAATGAGTGAAACAACATCAATAAACAGTACAATAAGGCGGTCTTATCGCTTGTGGCAATTTCTTGCAGACTACCTTTAGGTAAAGGAAATAAAACAGTGTGTTGGCAATTTGATTTTTTTCATTTAGTTTTTGCATGTCCACTGTGGACGCTTCGCTATAACTCATACATCACACACATCTATCAAACCGTGAGAACCGAAGGCTGTACCAATAAGCGCGTTTGGTTTCGTAACGTCACTATTATCGCCTTGCACAAGTGTTCACATTCAAATGCGTACACGCAGTACTGCACTAATACGTACAAAATATCATTCAAATATGAACTTTACCTCATTAAGATAAGAGGCAGGTGCTTACTTTCGAATGTGCACACGCTTGTACAGTCACGGCCGCGTGATGATACCTGTTAGATTGCAATAAAATAGCTAATTAAAGTTTTTTAATAACTAGGCGAGCGGGCATTTGACCTTTCCATGTGAGAGACTGTAACTAAGTTCAAAACATGTTTAAAATTTGTTCTTGCAGACATTTGCATTTGAGTAGAATAAAATTTGTTAATTATTTATCATTGAGATACCTATTATACATATTCTTAATTGGCATAACTATACATAATTGTTTTGTCTTTGAAAAAAATTAATAGGTCACGGTTATTACTAAAGTAGCCACTTGGAATAGTGACCACTTTTAGAAATATTTAGGCTAAACTTTGGTAGAACGCCCTCTTTGTATCCAACGAGACCGTAAATTTAGTTCAGCGCTTATGTAAATCTAGCATTAAAAGAATAGCAGGGTAGGGCAGAATAGGAAATGTCTGGGTTAGGAGTAATTATTTTGTTAATAAGTTAGTGTAGGAAATGAAAATTAAAATAACAATTATTTACCTATGTATATATCTACCTTAGGAGTGAGAGTATAAAACGTAGGTACCTACTCATAAAAATGATAGGTACCTACGTATTGTGACCCCGTATGTGACTTTAAGGTAACTCCTGAAAGTTAAAAGCCCAAAGTTGGGTTTAAAAGCTTGTTTAAAAACATTGTTACATTTAAAATTATAAATGCCGACCGCGGCAATATCCGCACATAAATAAAAATCAAGAATGTATGAATATGGTTGAAAAAATCACAATTTAATACTCCCGCCCCTGACTGTACTGATGAGCACATGCATATTGTATTGTCTGAATCAGTATTGATGCTATTGAAGAGAGAATTATCTCCCTTTCATCATTTTAATGATGGAGTTTAACACGTTTAATGGCAAGTACTGTGCATGGCATGCTAATAATAAATTGATTACGGATAGGCGCTCCATACAGTTGGAGTAATTGGGGATAATTCGGAATCGTGTGGGAGCAACAATGGCTATCATTATGGAAGGTAAATTTGTAAATTTTCAGATATGATTTTTGGAACCGTTGACATTTATTCAATGTTAATTAATGTAGTTATAAGATTTTTGATTGTGTTGTAAATATAATATTATCACATTAATTTATTGATTGACAAATGTCACAATATAATCAAGACAAATGTGTTGATTGTATTACATTATATTAATTTTATTATTCTATAATAATATTATTAGCACACTGATACATATATTGATATAGGTACGAACATTATGACTAAGTATCATCCCTTTTTTTAGAAATAAATAGCTAACCATCTAAGTATCGATAACAAGGCGCCCCACTCTCTTGAATAATTGGGGATAATTCCTTATTGTACGGCAACAATAGCAATCATTTGGGTCGCGGTTTCCTCTCAGGAATTACACAAGATTGGTGCCAAAGTGATTATTGATTCTTTTATTGTTATGTAGAATTACTTTTGAATAGAAATATTGATCGTATGACATTTATTATTTTAGGCGGGAATTAACGTGACGGTAATTTGTAAGCATTATAAATAAAGGTACTTACTGCTTGATGCTTCAGCAGACGACGTAACGCAGCCGAAACGTCAAACATTAAGTAAGCACCTACATAATGTTGTATTTAAAAATTAACGCCGCGTTAATTTCCATATATAATAAAAATATTAATATATAAATAACAAAGCGAAAATTTAAAGAACTACGTACGACATTAAGCGGCAATCGCTTAGCATCATGTGATCAGTCCGCTAGTTTGCTATTTATCACAGTTTTAATGACACTATGGCTCACTGTGTGCGTGTTGAAGTCCATTTACTGACACGCCTAAACTATCCTTTCAATTAAAACTTTACCTCCCACGTCGCCCTCAGTTTGTATCATAAATTCATTTGCCAAAACTAACAAAATTTTATTAGAGACAGAGACTAACTGATACCCGCGACTTTGCTCCGTGCGTGATACCTTATCCCTAATTTGTAGGTATGGTTTTCCGGGTAGTGTGGAGTAATGGCAAGTTGTTTCAGGATATCGCGAAATATCAAAGGTTCCGCACCGTTTTCAAAGCTCATCTCACATGGGCGATGATGAATATGCCCCGGACCTTTTAATGGGTAGAACCCTGAGAGATTTCCAGGGGAGGGCCCCATACTACCCGGGCAGGTGTGCCGGGTAGTATAAAACGCCGAACACTCGCGTCGGTTCCGAGCCGGCGGGCATTTCCACCGGTTAAAAAAAAAAGATTTTCCGGGATAAACAATCGCTTAGACTAGGTATACTTTTGGGCTAATACTGATTGGTATGAACCCGCACATAAGTGCCTGATAAGGCACTAATGTGCGTATTCATAGCAGCTCGGCAGGGATAGAAACAAGTGAGGAAACGGTCTCATATAATTCCGTACCCTTGGTCCTCCTACACTAACAAATGCGAACCACTAACAATGGTGAGATCGGCTGGCATACCATTGCCAATGAATGGCTGAACCGCCAAGGACGCCTTCGGAACTGGCGGAGCCCTCAGGTATGCATCAATTGCCATAATGGTTTAGGATGAGCCTTATAGGTAGATATAGAAACAGTAATGACGATGACCTCAATATAAAATACACACATTAAAAGCTTAGACTGATTTCAGTTAAGCGGTTTTGTTCTGCGCGTATTCAGTTGTTTCATAATACGAGTTTAAAAACCAGACACGCGTATACGGGTGTCTTATATTTTTCTTTCACATCGGTTTAATAACCAATTATAATGTATCAGCCTATATACTGTCCCACTGCAGGGCAAAGGCATTCACATCCAGATACTGTGATGGGATTAGGCTTAATCATCACGCTTGCCTAACGTGATTGGTGATCATAAACCCGAACTATATTCGAAACATTCGAAACATACTTTTTGCTCGACCCGACATACCAATGAGAATGATCCAATTATACCAACCAGTTTAAGACCCAACGATATAAAGGAGTCATTTTCATCGAAGTCCTTAGATCCTTAGGTATTCTTCCAGAATTAACATCAAAATCTATGAATATTAGGTAGGCAGTCAACTCCAAAAATATGTATACACTTTAGGACCTTGTCACAATGCATACAGTGTCTATAAAAAGTAGAGTCGTTTCTTATACATAGTATTATTGTGACAAGGTCCTAAAGTGTATACATATTTTTAGAGTTGACTGTACATTTAAGTGTTAAGCTTCTGTACACAAGTAATCGGTAAATTTGAAGATTTTGATGACAATTTCGGAGGACAGCCACGGTAATGTAATTTTTATGAGAATGACTTAAATACAAACAGACACATATTTAGTTAGGTTCTTTTTGAAGGAACAGAGCACAACGTCACTTTGGGAACACCAAGTTTGCTTGTCTATTAATTAATCTCGTACCCACTTTAATTACAAAGGTCTCCTACGAATAACAGTTATGCCATATATATACAGGGTATATCTGTGAACATTTACATCCTTGTAAACTCATCTTCTACCTACCATTATGAACAACATTAGTTGTACAACGTTTGGGAATTCTTCGAACAATTTTTCGACTAGATTGTTGTATATTTACATAAATTGCTTAGTAGAAACACGTGTGCAAAGGGATGTAAAAGTTCACAGATACACTCTACATAAGTTTATCATGCCCTTTTTATCGTTACGAAGTTACTATCGTAATGTGTTCCAATGGTAAAAGCACATTTAGATTTACAACCAAAAAAGGAGAAGTTAACGACAAAGTTTATCAGATTGAGAAATTCACTCAGGCATTCGTCGCTATAATCGACAGTCAATAGGAAGACTCATGGCATGTTCGCAGGAAATGAGCTGTCTTGGTCGAGTGACCTTCGAGGGTGGAGGGAGCTCCGGGCGATGTCCATTGCCAACAACTAGAGTCGTGAATATTGGCTTTAAAAAGCGTTTAACGTTATAACGTAAACCGTTATTTCGAAAATTCGCTTATTATACTTACGTTTTTTTTATACTAGAGGCGGCAAACGAGCAAGCGGGTCACCTGCTGGTAAGTAATCACCGCTGCCCATGAATATCTGCGAGATCAGAGAGGTCGCTGATGCGTTGCCGGCCTTTTAAGAAAGAGTACGCTCGTTTCTTGAAGGTCCCTAAGTCATAGCCGTCAGGAAATACTGCCGCAGCTAAACTATTCCACAAGACTGAGGTTCGCGGGAGAAAATTCCTCGAAAAATGCACAGTGCTAGATTGCCAACCATCAAGATGATGGGGATGGAATGACAGCCGCTTGCGTGTGGTTTGATCATCAAATTCTTACTAAGAATTCAGCCGCAGGAAGTAGATCAAACAATTCCTCGGAGCACTCCCCGTGATAGATGCTCGTATTATACTTTATTAAGATTGAGACGACGTCCTGTGGGTAGACCACCTGCCCGTTGGTCTGACAATAATGTAATGGTAGTGGCGAAGCAATGGATGAGGCTGGCTGGGGACTGTAGACAATGGCGTGATAAAGAAGAGGCCTATACTCAGCAGTGGGTGGATGTGGGCTGATGATGATGATATTTAATGAGCGCGTTTTCAAAATGTTAGTAGAAATTATTTTATTATTTTACTTATTCCTTTTAAAAGTTCCCTCACCCCATCTGCGCTAAGACAACAAAAAGAAACAATGCTTTTGTAAGGTGGAATTTGTCATAATTAAAACATTTTCCCTGTCATTATTATAAAACTAAACGTTAAAAATAATAAGTGTTATTATTTTTTCTGAATTTCAGGTTTATCTTTCCTTTCGTTCGTTTTCAATCGGACCTTGAATTATATTTCTTATAATTTACTGGATATTTTCTCTTCATTTGAGAACGAAGAACAACGTTCATGTACACCAACTGGTTTACTTAGTGCGAACTAGCGTACAGTCAACTCCAAAAATATGTATACACTTTAGGACCTTGTCACAATACATATGTATAAGAACGACTTCTACTTTTTATAGACACATGTATTGTGACAAGGTCCTAAAGTGTATGCATATTTTTGGAATTGAAGGTACAAGCTGTTGGGCAAGTAGCTGCAATGCAGTAACTTGCACTGTTGGGCGTAATTTCCGAGTAGCTTGTACTAGCGAGTTAGAAAGTACTTAGTTCAGTTAGCATGACAAACCGAGTGGCAGCCTGTACATATAAATTACCCTTTTAAAGTCTTTTTTATCATGTAACAAATGGACTTGGCTTATTTTAAAAGCATGATATTTTAAATGCTTTTCGTTCACGTGGCCACCTCTAGTAAAAATTCCGCCTTAGAAGAAACGGATCTTACTGCTTTCTTAGTTTAAATGTAAATAACACATTATTATTTCCAAATTAAAAGGAGACTTAGTATATAATATAATGAAAATCATTTGTAGGAAAAGCAACATTATTTGTTTTGTCTTTGAGATTTTTTTTGTTATTCTTGTAAATACCTACCAAATTACAATTAAAGAATTGAGTTCTAAGAAAAAGAAGTAATCTGTTTTTTTATTTTATTCAGGCTGGATTTGACTTATTAAAAATGGTTCAAAAATAATTCGTTTTCTCTTCGTAGTAGGTAAATGTTGCCTACACTATTTGTTATTTAATGATTTAAAAAAAAAAGTTTTTTTTACACTTTCACCCTAATATTTAAAAAAAAAGTACAATTTAAGCCAAAAATTTGGTATGTCGATAGGCCCCAAACTAGGCTAAGCCTTACTTATTAATGTAATACAATCGATACCATCAGTGGAATCGGACGTAAAACTATGGATAGTATCGATAATATTAACATGTGGCAATCCTATTGACACTTACATAGCCTTTCGAGATATAGCCAATATACTTTTCTATAACTACGCTTCGTAAGGTGTCCACAAAGGTTTGTTTCAAACAAAAGTTTATCAGCACTAACTATGAGATTTAAGAACGCGAATCGAACACGCGACCTTGTCATCTCAACTGGCGCTCTATGAATGAAGTTACAGAATAATGATGTTCAAAATGTTCGCGAGCGATGTCACGTTCAAAGACTAACATCGTTTCAAACAAAATTTAACTTAAAATACACATGCAGTACCACGTAAAACTGCACAACTACAATGGCATTCAAATATGAACTTTAATCCGTTGTCATAAGAGTCAACGTTTCCATCTTGTTTAGGAGACATTATATTTTGCTAAACCGTAATCTGACACAAAATATATACAATATTACGTTATAATGTAACAAAGTAATACATTTTAATTAGGGTCTGACTGGTCAAAGCCCGATTAAATGAAATTGAGTTTCTGTGTTGGCTGTACAAATTAAGTTTCCCTATGAGTTCGTCAAAGGTGGAAAAATATAATTTACCAGTGGATCACATTTATTTCGGGGCATGATTTTTGCTATTTTTTTTTATACTAGAGGCGGCAAACGAGCATGTGGGTCACTTGCTGGTAAGTAACCGCCGCCACCCATAAACATCTGCGAGTTCAAAGAAGTCGCTGATGCGTTGCCGGTCTTATAAGAAGTATGCTCTTCTCTTGAAGCCCTCTAAGTCATAGCCGTCAGGAAATACTGCCGCAGATCAACCGTTCCACAGAATTGAGGTTCGTGGAAGAATTCGTGGAAGATTCAGCGAGAAACACGCAGTGCTGGATCTCCAACCATTAAGATGTTGAAGAATATAAGAATGGTGTGACAGCCGCTTGCGTGTGGTTCGATGTAAAAATCCAAACATCACCAATAGATAGATGACTCGTGAGTATCGATTACATCGCGCAAATGTTTTGCCTTTTCAATTTGTGTATAATCCTCATCAATGTCTATAAAAATTACCTTTACAATTAGTTACGATATGTAATACATTTTTCAAACGCGTCATCTCCCATTACATTTCGCTGCAAGCGACTAAGCATTGGACTCTAATTTAGCTCCTACATCTAGGAAGAGAAACAAACAGGAACGCAAACTAAGTATAATAATGCAAAGCGAAGATAAATTTAAATTCCTATAACTAGTGTTGCCATAAGTGGGGGAAGATTATGTCCATGTTCTTGCATTTTTGCAAGACCAAGACTTGGTCTTAAGACGCCAAAAACTTTGTTATTATTGTAAAGGCCAACGCTTGACCACAACACGCGCTTTGCTTAGAAGATGACTGTTCACTTTTACCTTCAAGATGTCCAGGTTATAGTGATCAGAAAAAACAGACCACGGCAAAGCATTACTTTGCTGTCCGCATTATAAATGTAGAAAACCTTCTATATCTTTCAAAAATAGAGGATAATATTTATACAGGTAACGACGATGGGTTCAATCTATTTTCTCAATATTCAAGCCAATGTTTTAGATTTTAGGTGAGAATAAAATTAAAAAGGGCTCTTTTTGCCATGGCCAAATTACGGATTATATTATAGTAAGCACGGATATTTAAAACTTATCGAGGAGTAATGAAACCAGACCCAAAGACTAGGGTGTTGCAAGTGATAGACACAAAGCGAACCCTGGTCTTGATCTCGCATATGGACAACACTACCTAGAACGAAGATGTAAAACAAACATGAGCTTATAGTTTGCAGACGTTGGAAATAAGGGGGTTGAATCTAGTAGTGTAATTAAAGTAAGGATACATTATTAAAAATTGCTTAAGGCAAATGGTTATTATACAGTTAAAGATAATAATGACAAAAATGTTTTAACGATAAACTGCTTTTCTAGGACTTCTTTTGAGCTAGACCTATTGAATGAATGATACTTTCATGAATCAATTAAACCTCTTAATTTATTTATTTATTTACTTCCTCTCTATGAAATGAAATGGAATGAAACGTGGAATCTTTTATCCGCACTTAGGTACTCTCTTTCAACTATGGAAACCAACCAGCCGTCTCAAGAAAACCTTCAAGACGAAGATGAGGTAAAAAAATCATTAAAAAATATTACAAACTTGAAAGTGAAAATTAATATTTTACGCAATTCTTTTCACGTAACACTTTATAAACAGTTCACGCAAAAAGAACATATTAAAGCCGTACCAAGTACGTGATCGGATTCGAACTTACGACCTCCTGAAAGGCGTATTCTTATCCTCTAAGCTACAACCGCTCTTTTAAGTACTCCAAATAAAATACGGCACATAATATCGATGCTAATGCTCCTTGGCTCCTCGTTATCGCTTGATGAATGTCGTTATGACGTCATAATGTTACCATCATTATGTTTACTTTGTTCAATTTGAAAATGAATAACAAGCAAGGTGTCTTCTTCGCGGGTAATTTCGTTGGAAACTTGAAGTGCAAAGACAGTGGAGAATAGTGATCTAGAAACAGGAAGGAAAACTACAGAAAAAAAGCTTTAATTAGAAAAGTCATACTGTTAAAAAATATAGTGCAAAACTTTTAAATTTAAGACCTCTATGGACCTACCTACCTTTAATACGCAAATAAACTATATGATTTGTGGTTATCTGCAATATTAATACCTGTACGAACATGGTACAGTTAGTTGCAATGAATTGGACTCTTCCATTGAAACTTACATCTTAAATGCTACCAAATGTTCACCTGTCCTTTACAAAAAGGTCACGTCTACAAACAAAATATACTTTTAAAGTACCTCCGCGCATTGAATTCCCATAATAATAGCTAGTTCAAAGGACGGCCTTCGCTGTTCACCGCTAGTTTGATTCGTTCGATCACAATCGGCGTGTCTAATAAAAACGATGTACGCAAAATAGATGGCTTTTGGATGTATCACTCCTTTGGGTGACAGAGATCGACTACTTTTAGATGACATGTATGTTTTTCTATGTCAGCAGAAAGACATATCGATAACTTACGACATTTTATATTTAAAGTTGCTCCTTATTTAATTTTGGAAAATAAATGCTTATATTTTTGCAATGTTAGTTTTGGGCTAAAACCTTAATTATTAATTAACTCACTAAGTTACTCACTATTTGTACAGTCAACCACACATCAGGCTACCACAATCTGTCAAATTTCCTCAATTGATATTCAACCTAATTTGTTTGACAGTAAGATGAGAGTCGTTTGAAGAAATTTGACAGTTTTGTATACTTTGATGTGTGGCTGTACGTACACCAAAACATGACGCTTATGCTATGTTTTGGTGCACGAATAGTATTTTTTTACACCAAATATTAATGTATTTGAATCATTCAGCAAAAAATACCTGTTTTATGCGAAATTTCTTCACCATCATTTCAGGTGATCCGTCTGCTCATCTACCACCTATCACATTGAAAGGGTACACTTCACACTTCCATAAAAAGTAACAACAATATAATTTAATCACTCGACGTTGGCAGAATTAAATGACACCGAAGTGGGTACCTGTTACCTACGAGTACATACTTTGAATAGCCCGTACTTGTTTAATAGCAGGTCTAGAATACTATACCTACAGCCGTGTTATATCTAAAAGAGTTTTTAATTTTGAGTTTTTAATTTTGTAAATTATTTCTAGAAGAAACGATATCCATATAAAACATCACTGAATGTGGATAAAGCAGTAAGTGAATATTACCTAAATTATATTACGTGCGTACCTTCATCTCTATGGACTTCGATGTCAAAGAAAGTTTCGTATTTAGTCCACCAGGGATTGTGATTTTGATAAAGCAGAAAGGATTATGTATCGTACCTTTGGGTAATTGTATTTTTATTTTCTATCCCACAGAAACAAACAAAAAACTTATTTTTCAATAAAAATAACTAGATGCACTATAAATATTTCGTTTCAGGTATTAACTTATACCAATACCTATAAATGGCGCAGGAGTCGATTACATCGCGGAAGTGCTTCGCCATTTTCATTTACAGACTTATTGTTTTAAAATATAATTTCTATTTCTCATACAAAAGCACCAGGACTAATTTTCCAGCAGGAAATACTGTTCAACGTAAAGTTTGTCCCTTCAAGTTATCCTTTCAACTCCATTATTGACAGCGGCCCAACACACTGTGCTTAAACAAAACCTCCCAAAATAATATCCCAATAGCTCCCAAATCCAGGTATTATCACCGCCCTCGTTTATTAATTTTCCCCAACCCTCCCCTGCCACTTTTCATTTCATTTCGATGAGCAAATCCCAATAAATATGAACAAATTTCTTTTTAATCCTTTGTTTGATGTTTTAAACAAACATAATAGGTACCCCTAATAATCCGAACGGTAGCATAATACATTACGGTAGTGAATAACGCAGGTGTGCGTCCGCGATATCTCTCTAATGAATATAAGAACAAATACGTTTACCCCTATAAACATACTTGTCTTGAAAAGGACATGCGGCCCAATTGTGAGGGATTGTATTACAATACAGGTAAAGTTTGGAATTCAATGACAATTTTAGGGTTCCGCGTCTAATGATACGGTTTTGTGGGTTGCTTTGGGATATGCGACTCTATGTCAATAGTAAAAGCTGTTAAATTGAGAAGATCTTTGATATGTCTTTCAAATGATAACAAGGGCCTTTTTGCAGTGATTTCCTGTAGAAGAGATAGTTAGATAGAAATACATATTATTATATTGTTTATTTCTAAAAGGTAAACGACGGGTATGAATCATAATATAACGAAGACAGTACCGCAAGGCCATCTAAAATTATCCCTTGCAACGATTTGGTTCCAGACAATCTTTGGATAAATTTGAAGAGATATTCGTAGTACAAGTGTTTAGGCTACTTAATATGAGATCAGATTAAACATATGAGATGTTGTATGTCAACATACAAAAAATGTGTGTGTGTGTGTTACCTACACTTGTGTTTGTTTTGTGTCTAGGTGTTATATACGTATTTAAGTATTATATTTTGTGATCCTCTGTTGTCTGATATCTGTAACATAAGTGCTTAAACTACTTAATATGGAGTCATATTATCAATGTACGAGTAGGTATAAGATGTTGTGTGAATTGTGTCATTAATTATATTTATTATTATAACAAATCTAAAATACCTAGGTACCTTTTAGCCACCTTCAGCTCTTAAACCCATTAACGTAGACTCTATTGTTAACGCTATTGTAAATTGAACTCTTTACAAAAACTTGCGCTACAGTGGCTCCTCCTTAATTGGACGATCGTTTTACTTTAGGGCATAAAATAATAGGTGAAACCTCATTAGGCAAGTTTGCTAGAGTTAGCCGGGTTGAGCTTGAATGGCTAAGGCACACAAATCGAAACTCTACAATGGTATTTGGCCTTCTCTTTGAAGTTCTTAATAGATAGATAGGTCTCTCTTTATTGAAACTGGACTGTGGATGAGTGAGCGCCTTCCATACTTAGTCTGTCGTGAATCGAACCCAAGCATACACCAATGGATTTTTCAAATCTTTGTGCATAATTCTACCATTTGCTCAGCGGTGAGAGAAAATATCGTCAAGATTTATTTGTCACAAATTAAGCTTATCTTTTAAGGTGAAATAAAATGGGGATGTGCGTACACAAGGCTAATTACTTCCAAGAGCATCTCAAGACATGTATGTTTATGAAATCTAGCTAAATTAAAATTAACTGAAATTCGTTAGTCTGCTTACAACCCGAGAACGGCAGGACCGATTGAGCTGATTTTAGTTTTAAAATGTTTGTCGTAGTCCAGGAAAGGTCTAAAAGTGAGAAATTAAACAAAAATTAAGCGGAACGAAGTCGCCGGTATTTTGTATTTGTATTTTCTTATTCGGAAACCTGCACGAAACCTGCTCCATTAGTTTCTGAAACGTGTTACAATGATTTATCTAGTTGATGTGATTCCCAATTCCTGAATCCTGGCTGGGACATAGCTTTCGGCTATGCCTCCTGGCCTATGAAAGTTTGTCTTACAAATAAAATCCGTTTCTACAATCTCATCTTTTAACCCAACCGTCAGTCAAAAGTCTCACGGAACCATCAAAGTTCACCCTTCCCGCTCGACTATCTCCTGAATGCGCCCCCATTGGTACGAACAAGGAATCATTGAAATCGATGATGGGCATCACTATCGCGTATTAACATCGGTAATGTGCCCGAACAGACCCTTCATTCATATCCCTAAGCCGCGCACAAAGGTCTTCAGATCAATGGGACGATGAATGTAGACGTAGGAAGTGAGAGCGTTCGGCTCGGTTAATCTTGCGACTGGGTGGATGGTGGAGTATTCTGGACCACTTTTAACGTATTTTATTTTTTTATGATATAGGGGGCAGTCGAACAGTTTTATCACCTGGAGACCTATTTTTGAATTTTCGCTTCGTCCAATCAAAACTACTCGTTATTCAAGTCACGTCGTCTCGTGAGTCGCATGATTCATAATTTTCCCTATTTTTGAAATCACTCGCTTAGTGTGTCGCCAATCTTGTCAAAGTATAGTGTTAACTCGTTAATATTTGACGTGTGATTTGACGTAAATGCGTCCACTCGCCTCACGGAAACGCGTGGTTTGCACACCACTCGTTGGAAATCACTCGTTTTCGAATGATTCAAAAATGCGGATGACAAAAATCATGCGAGTCACACATTTTTTAGTGAGACGACAATTCAAAAATAGGTCTCCTGATGGTAAACGATGACACCCGACATACTGACACTGAGGACACCCGTCCATCAGTGTGTCGGTCCATCTTTTGTGCTAGTAAAACATCCGTTTTCTTTTTTTAATGTGCGTTCCGATACGCCAATCTATTCTAAACAATACCGACGGTGTTTCGCGTCGCCCCCATAGCCTTTCTTATCCTACCTGTGTTGTTATCTACTTTGATTGCGAACCTATACCTACTCCGAAGTTTGATTTTCCTCTCCTTTATAGGACTTCAAGCCTGAACAAGATAAATCCATATTTAATCATACATCTTTATTAAACATCTTATTCTCAGTAGCTGGGGTATCTGTGTAAAGTGCGCTTCGGTCTTCGGCACACTTTATCATCTCTTAATTATGATATCATGAGACGAACCCTAAGTGCTCTCCCGTTCAAGAATGAATTAAAAGGTGGTTTCGTGGGAAAAGTGGAACGAATTTCCAAATGATATTGTAAGTTTAAGATAAAAGCATGAGTAAAGGCAAGTAAAGGTCTGCCTTCCTAGATTTTAATCTATACTATTTATAAAGAGATAACTTCTATAGACAACGACAAGGCTTATGGGTAAACCGAAAACACGAAACGCTTGCGCGATGTAATTGGACACAGCGCCATCTATTGGTTCATTTCTGAATTACGGTCCCGAAGCGAAGTGAGGGCGGGCCACTAGTCTACTAATAATTTTAATTTAATAATTTTAACTAATAATTCTAATTTTAATCTATAGTATCTGTAAACATTTACATCCCTTTGACCACGTCCTCTACCTATCATTCCGAAACAAATTTTTGTTCTATAACTTTTGAAAATTCGCATAAAAAAATGTCGACTTCTCATACAAAGTCGGTCACGTGAACTTCGCTTTGTATGAGGAGGCGATAAATATTTCGACGAATTTCCAAAAGTCGTAGAACAAAAGTAGCCGTTCTGATGGTTAGTATAAGACGTGGTTGAAGGGATATAAATATTCACAGATAACTATACTCTGATTCATAATCATGTAAAGTAAACTGACAGATAAAAATGACAAGTTTCTATGCATTTGGACATTTAGCATGTGTCAAATTGAGTGATAATATATGGGGATGACACATTGACATCTATCAGTCTACTTTACATGATTATGAATCAGAGTATACACCCTTTACGGTGCCTAAATCCGCGATTGGTAGCGCCGTAGTTGACCTAGATCTAGGAATGTGGGATTGACTAAATGTAGGAAGTATTTTAAGGAAAGCGCGCTGGTCAGGGATATTCTAAAAGGCACGTGAAGGCAATTTATCCGCCTGATTTAGGAGCTGCGATGCCAACGCTAAACATTTGCGATGTGCGGTTTCCTACCTAACTACCGAGTACATTTATCTGCTTAATATAGAAGTAGCTTTGCTATCACTTAAATAGAGTACGAGTATGCAATACAGTTCAAATCTGGATGGTTTCATCCTAAAATTCCCTTAATAGTATTTATTTAGTAGTTAGTTCTTCAGTAACTAAGTTACATAGATGATGTAAGTGATGTATTTATTGTCCTAAGTATTTTGTATTTCTTTTTTTTCTATAGAGACGGCAAATAAGCAAGTGGATCACCTAATGGTAAAGGATTACCGCCGCCCATCTATACTATCTACTTTACGTACACATGTGCGTTCCTATTTTAGTAACGCAATTTTAATGTTAATTTTTATATATTCTAATCCTTTATGTAAATATTATGATTATTCGATTTGTTTTGAATATCTCGCTTAATTTCACTTTAAATGAATGATGAAAACTAGGTCAAAAGCGAGTCCCAAGACTTGACCTAAATGCAGTGAAGTTAGTAGCTACATCCAAACAAAATAATATATAGACGTTAAATTAATAAGCAACTATGACAACATTATAATCGATAATAGCAAGTCATCTTCAAATGATACAGAGCCCCTTTCAATGGCACCTATTGTAGCGGACTTTTATCCTTACCCCATTGAATTAAGGTACACATTATATAATATTTTGACCCTCAAAGATTCTCCATGTGAATCCAACGTCTGTATCCCGTATCTTTAATCTTTATGGCTTAATAAAAAGTGAACGCTCCCGGGCACCCGAATAGGTAATCTGGGACTAATGTTATGAGCCGGTTATCGGCATTCGACGCTATTCACAGGCACGGTCAGGAGTAATTACTAGCTTGTATTGTGTAAACATCCTGCGGTGTCGCTGTCCTCGCAGTTTAGGTCGGACACAAACGGTAGACTTTGTCTTAAGACAGAAGTACATAATAGTAGTTTTAGTTCTGTTAGGAAACTTTGTACTAACCGAATTGTATCAGTAACATGCAATTTTGCTGGCTACTAATGTTGTGATCCGGTTATTGCTTCGACGCTATTCACAGGCATGGCCAGGAGTATCTACTAGCTTGTACTGTGTGAATATTCTGCGGTGTCGCCATCCTGATAGAATTTAGGTCGAACACAAACGGTAGACTTTGTCTTAAGGCAGAAGTAAATGTAGTTACACAGAGATGTTTAGAAAACTTTGTGTTTTGCATTAACTAGGTTTCAAATACAAATCTAAGTAGTGATAGTACAGCGATAGCTACTAATTGTTATTGTGTATACTTCCTTTGTGACTAAGTTTAGGACTGGCGTAAAAGTAACATTTTGTCACGTAAGACATAAAAGTTTGTTTACCAAAGCATTATTACCAACAAGAAGCAAACGTGTAGTAAAGTTATATTTAGGAGTGTAATCTAATTTAAATACCTAATATGACTTTTGAAAGTTAGGAACAAACATGTTTGCTATTATGTGTATAAAATCATATTTATGTGAAAGGTAGATTACAGATTTGATTCAGCTACAATTCATCGTTGTATATTTTATCTACCTAGAGAAAACTTGAGCACAAAGAATAAAAAATTAAGGAAATATTTTTTGAAAGTAAGTCCACTAAGACTTTATGCTTTTGAGTGGTATTAGAGCTACTTTGCCAGGACGACGCCTCAGTATGTAATATACGGACATTGCAATTTTAATATGGAAACAGGAGAGAAAATACACAATTACTATGGCCATTTATGAGTAGTTGCTGGGAAACATAATTTACAGAATCATTACGTAATTTTCTGTAAGTAATCTGTCCATTTGCGCTCACCCTTAGGCGGCAACCGTCTCTTATTGATGTATCAAACCATAGCAACGCTTCGGTGAGGAATATTAAAATGTGCAGTCACGAACAGTCGTCGAGTAGTCGTGACTCTGCCGCCACATGTACACGTAGGTACTTATACTGAACCCAAAAATTAGGGATGTGTTAGTCGATTGAAAAACCAAAAAATTAAATTGCATTCATTGATGTTGCTCTTAATTCTCGTAACTCAATAATCGATTCATCTTTTAAACTCATTGATTGCATCCCAGGCACATTTGCAATATTATCGAGCTATATAAGTCTGTCCATAGGCTTTCATCGTCATAGGGTCTGTTTCATAACGCAAAGATTAAGCGTCACATACATAGCCATGCAACGCTTTAAAGACAAGGAAAAGTTGTGATTTCTATCTGTCAAACTCATCTTCTCATAATATAACTCATGAATCACTCATCTATCATGAATTTGACAGTTTGTGCAACGCAAACGTACCTACATCATTAAAATTTATCCTAGCAACAAGTAGCATATAGCATATTATGTAGGTAGAACTTATGCAAAAGTTATGCATAATTATATTGCGAAACAGACCCTTAGTGTAATAAAATATGTTATGAAGCTGTACATTTTTGGGCGTTTATTGTAAGTGATACTTTTACAAATTATTTCATTTTGAGATAGGAGAATAAAATTGTTCTATGGCTTGCCATAAATAAAAAATAGAGACAGTAAACTTACAACGAATTAAGGTAAACATCAAATCGTTTGTAATTATGACGAAAACCGATAACGATTTGATCCAAAAACGATTAAGGTTTCCAAGTACAAACATCGATTACCGACAAAGGAATTCGACGTAAGGAAACCACCTTACTAGTCACAACCCTGCGACAAATTACAGACGCGGCGCGGCGATATGCCTTCGACAGATTATTCAAATCATATGCACGCATTCTTTTGTTCATAAACTGACAAAGAAAGTGTATTGTATCGAGAAGGATGTCTTTGACAAATGTCTTTAAGAACGTCGTTTGGAACTTCAATCAGTAAGGTCACAGTAGGTCGACGGGAAACATTATCGTAGGGTGAAATGGGACGGCACCCAACTATTTGAGACGAGAGACAGAGAATAGATTAAATATTTTTATTAAGTAACAAGTGGCCCGCCCTCACTTCGCTTCGGGACTGTAGTTACAAACTAAACCAATAGATGGCGCTGGGCGTTGATTATATTAGTTACTAGTGGCCCGCCCTCAACTTAGGTGCAAATATCAGAATCATACAAAGCGCAGTCGTAAGACAGCCAACTTCCAGACTTCGGGCTGACTCAGTATTACTCAACAGCAAAACTCAGGTTCTATATTATTATTCTGTGCTCAGGTACAGAATATCAGATACCTACAAAGCGCAGAGTGCGACCCACACCAGCTGCGCCAGTGCAGTTAAGTTAAAGTTAGATAACAAGTCATTAGAAAGACGAGGAAAATTCAGCATATTGAAAACGTTTCTCTCCTTATTTTTCCGCTACTGATGACGTAATCCATTAGAGCGGAAAAAAGATTACCCCAAACCTCAAACAATATGTACGGCCATAAGTTGTTCACAAAGCTCCCCCTAATCCATTTTTACAATATCCTTGTACATTTTGAGATTTTACGTCTAATAATCTTGTCCAGTGCATCGGGGTATGAGAGTTAAAAGTGAGGGGAACTAATCCACTGATTGTGAGGACAAATTAAATATGCATTACAGACGTAATCCAGGGACGCACGATTGAACCAAGTAAATGCATACGGGCTTCTGACACCCCTATGTAGGGGGCCCCTTCAATGCGTTTTAAAAGGTATAATTTGGCGAAATCTTTCCCTATATGCCAGCGATTCTCAAAAGTGTGTTACGCGGAGCCCAAGGGTCCCGAAAAGCCCTGTTAAAAACAAAAATAGCACGTCGTATATGACCGACAATCAGGAATTCTAGTACAGGCGCCAGTTTCTCATAATACAGCTAAACTATTCAAATCATAATATTGCAGAAGATAAATAAATGAAAATTCAATTGAAGTAAATTAATATAGGTATTCATTCATCTGCTTTAAAAACAGTGTTTCTAGTTCTATTTTTTCATTCGAATTGTAATCGTTTGTTTTGGTTTTGCAACACCTAGCCCTTAGATGTCGTTAGGCAAAACACAGAAACCAATTTATTTAAAGTTAAGGATTTCATTTTTCAAAAGGCTTCCGTCACCAAAATTGTTTGAGAACCGCTGTTCTATTGTGCGAGTATATTTTTAAAGGAACATTAAAAAAGATTACGGAAAAAGATTTGGGAAATAAATATTAACAAAATAAATTAAAATCGCCTAAGGTTAGTAGGTATTGCTTTGTGCTTATTGAGATATTTTTATCTTACAATAATTGGAATCTACAGGTGATGAATATTTTTTTTATAATTTTGGTAGTAGGATAACAAAACACATTTAATTAAATTTAAATTTGCTTTATCTATTTCGCTAAGTGAGTGGGTGACATCCAATGAAATAAGGTCAGCTCTTATTCTATAGTTGCTTCTTTAAATTAGTACACAAAAAATCTATGGGAAAACATCAAATACACCTAAGTATACCTACTTGTAAGCGAAACAGTATTAGTTCCGATTTTTGACGCGGCATTGGCATTTGCCGTTTAATTTGAATTCAAATAATGCCAATCTTAAAACTCCCGGATCGAAGAGATGAAGTATTTTAACGTTGGTACTCTCCGTCACTCTCACTCGATAAACAATTTGTCAGGTTTACAGTTTTTTTTTTATGATGTGGACAATCAAGATGACCTCACTCCGCCTGATGGTAGATCCGCCGTGAGATCCAAATATGAGATTGATAGGCGCAAAAGCATGAACATATGTACCTATTGCGTCTGTCATCCTTTACTGCATCCTGAAGGCCTGCTTTTATCTTTTAATGTCTTTTCATCACAGTGAGTTATAATTTCATAAACATCTAATGGCGTCGCTGGACCGAAGCAGCCTTAAAAGGATTCGTGGTTTGATTATTAAACCAACATTAGTTACCCTTTAAGGAAAAAGGAGTATTTTATAAATACTATCCGACATTTTTATTTGTTTCCACGATCAGTTGATGTATTTTTAGTGAACCCTCGGGAATCGGAACCGCATTAAGGCGCTATATTTCCTTGTATTTGCATGCGGATCCAATTTTTATTTTCCTCTTAAGCCTTACTTAGGGTAGATTCTGTTCTTTGCAAATGACATCCTTGAAACAACGGGGTACTACATTAGGTTGTCATTATGGATTGATATGCTTATAAGTTTACATAGGTACCCAACTATGTACGGACAGCCGCACATCAGGTTACTACAATCTGTCAAATTTCCTCAGTTGATATTGAACCAAACACGTTTGACATAAAGGTGAGGTTCGATTGAAGAAATTTGACAGATTGTAGTAACCTGATGTGCGGCTGTCTGTACCATTAGGTTACGTCTTCCAAGCGATATTCAGCTGCGGCGGCCAATCTTAACGATCAGCCACGTAACGCAAGATATTTTATAGTGCTCAAGTGTGTGCGCAAACACTATCTTCTGTACTACCTTTTTCGATGGTTTAGTGCACACTTGCACTAAGTACAGATTGGAGTTAGTACAATTGTGCACTGAGCCATCTACGATTTTAAGTTCACAATTGTACTAACTACCATTTGTAGTTAGTACAAGTGTGCACTAAACCATCGCTATGAAAAGGTAAAGGGATTCTGGAGAAGGCTTACAGGTAAACCGAAACAACGAAACACTTGCGCGATCTAATTGATGCCCAGCGTCATCTATTGGCACGGTTGAAACTAATCTCCCGAAACGATACATTATTTTGTGAAATAAAGGCATTTCTCGTCATTGCTATATCCAATCTATCAACTATTAACACGTCAAACTGTTATTGCTTTCTGCCGACAAAGTTAGAGGCAGAACTCTATCATTACTCTCATTAAAGCATAGACTCATTATTTTCGCACACAATTATTGCCACACTCGCATTAAAACATCGATGCCGGGATTGAACCCGGGACGCCGCGGACTAACGAAGCCGGCTCAATTAAACCCGGAATACACAAACCGGGTTATACGAAAGGATATAGACTTGTGTAGATCCTGAATGAGTGGTCCAGTATTAACAGTTCACTTACGTGAAAAGATCTGGCTCCTTTCTCGTGAGTGAGCTGTTAGTAGTTAACTATCATTTCACTCACTTTGCAGATCTTGTGTTATGAAGAACAATTCAAATGAAGCTGTAATTGATGAAGAGTAAACCATAGAAGTAATAATTATTTTAATTTAATTAAAACTTTATTGCACAAAACTTCGTACAATAGGCGAACATAATGCCAAGAGGCATTCTCTTCCAGTCAACCTTTTGGGTCAAGCAGAAAGAGCAAAGGTGCGGATAATAAACATTACTAAAACTATTACATAAATTAATTAAATTTAAATAAACAAAATGGAGAGTCGAACAACTAGATAAGGAGAATATTTTTTGAGCTTTAAAGATACCTAATAAATTAATACAGCCACTAATTTCGTCCAAAGAAGAAGTACATACCTAGTTCATTCAGAGGCCGTAGTATTACTCCGGTCGAGCCGGGCCATTCAAGAATATATAGAATACTAGCGGCCGCCCGCGACTTCGTCCGCGTGGAAAAGTTACTTTTTACCGCCCTTTTAACCCCTTACAACCCCCTTTTCGCAATAAAAAGTAGCCTATGTCCTTTCTCAGGGTCTAGATCATCTGTATACCAAATTTCATTTAAATCCGTTCAGTAGTTTTGGCGTGAAAGAGTAACAGACAGACAGACAGACAGACAGAGTTACTTCCGCATTTATTATTATAAATGCGGAAGTATGGAGTAAGTATGGAGTATGGATATAGTTTCTTAAATCCAAATCTAACATCACTCTTTTCTTTTGAGTGAACTCATTGCCGAAAGACCCGTTCTACACTCGACGGTGTGCACACGCCGTTATTGCGGTGCAATACCGTGCAAACCCGCCTTTGTAATGAATGCAAATTGTGGAATTTTAATTGTGCTAGTTTTACATGCAAAACATTATAAGAGCGGGAAGAGGTACGTGTCAAATTGCGGTTTTTGAATAACTTGCCTTGGTGATTGGAGTGCAAGTGTTTGTAGCGTCTAGTGAGCCTTATTAAATGGGAATATTCCAGTTTTCACAGCGATTGGTACGAGTAGCTTCGTGGATGAAAACATGTGCCTTCTGTACGGTTGGAGGTACCTACATACGAATCCGATACGATCGAATTTTTTCAAAGCTATGTGCATATTTCTACCATTATCTGTGCTACCATGTCTACTCGCAGTGAGATATCGAGGGGAACCCTCATGTTTAGGATATTTCTTCAACCTGTGGATACCCACGATTGTTGACTTAATAATTCAGAACATGTTACCCTCTCTTACCATTGCCATGCCCGATAGGGTCCATATTGTACTTATACTGTTTCTTACCACCTATTGGAACATAAGGAGTGCAATAATGAATATTAATATGAACATATTATTCCCCTACTAGCTTTTGATTGCGGCTTTGCTCGCACCTCCCCCCCCCCCACTTCTCTTTAACTTTACTTTCCATCCCTTCAAATATTTCCACTTAAAAAATCACGTCAATTCGTCGCTCCGTTTTGCCGTGAAACAAAGACAAACATACAGACAGACAGACACACTTTCCCATGTATAATATTACAATGGATTTAAAGCTTGCAAAAGAAGACGCCACGCTCTGGTAGTAGCCAAGCCATCGGAGTCTATGTAACTTCGTCTCTCCCATTATGACATAAGGCATTGCATTCACTATGGTTGCGCGCGCACGTCTGTTTTGGCAACCATAAGTGTCCAGTAACTAATCCTCCAGTGCGGCGCTCATCGAAACACCCTTCTATTAAATCCTTTCTGAGTACTAAATCCGATACTTATGTTTAAAATCATTAATAATTGAAAGCACTGGTTAAAACCCTCTTCGGAAACAGTGCACTCTCACGTAAGAGGTGTTAAGTCCGCTAAAATACGGCTAGCCGTCGCCTGTCGGGGGCCTTTTAAACAAAGTGACTACTAACTTAGAATATTGATATAGGATGCTTTTCTAACCTTTTTGTGACGTGACCACAAATAAGGTAAAGTTTCGTAAACATACTACCTTCGTGGTAAAGTTTGCTTTATAGGTAATATTTCACACGATCATGCTTGCAGGTAGCTAGCCTCATCAACTTAGAGTTACTTTCCCAGTTGCGTCCATAGCTGTCGCTTCAGACCCCGGGGTACGCTTAGAGCAAGTTTCAGGGTTTGTAAAGTCTGGTAATTACAATGAAGCGACTGCCGTCTGATCTTCGCACCTACCTATACGAATACATTATGTGTACGTACATTTTGAAGTCGTTATTTTAACTTCCCATAAATACTGTAACATCGTAATTGTGATCATTTGCTCACAATGTACCGCATTATTTTTCGGTAGATTATAATCAATTAAACTCGAATCTTTTGATTGCAATTAGTCAAATGTTATTGATAACTACTGAAAAGGTATTCCTGATTGGGTGGTTTGCAATACAGATATCAATCAATAGGACTTTTTCCAGCAAAATTGTTGAAAAGACTAGGTATTCATAGTTAATAAAAATGCCATAACTTAAAAAAATAGGGATTTAATTGGACCCAGGTTTTTTTGACATAATAAACTAGAAAGATTTACGAGTTTGAACAGTGCAGTTTACAAAAGCTACGGCAATTTCCAAAAATACGCAATGTTTATTTAGGTCAGCATAATATCAAATAGCGCGCGATGTGAAATGTTTGACAAAAAAAACATTGCTATTAAATGTGGTGATAAAAAAGTACAATTTGTCGAATGAATCCGTTGCAAATCCGTATTTCAGTTGTATTCCCCTGTCGGTTTATTAGTTTTCATTGCTTCAATCAAAAAACAGGTTCTATGAAAATACCTAAATTATTTCGGTAGTAGTAGAGTATTATTACTAGTGCATGCAAAGTATACAAAACTGACAAATTTCTTCATTCGATTGTCATCTTACTGTCAAACGAACATCAATTGAGAAAAATTGACAGATTGTGGTAACCTGATGTATGGCTGTCTGTACTATTCGATACATACCGTACACGTCTCATTAGTAAATCCAAGGAATAACAACATGTGGCCAAACTAAAGCTGAAATATTTTGTCGTAACGAAACCCCGCTAACTCGCAAAATAAATCATCACGCCTGACAACAAGAAATGAGCAAAGTTGGGAATTACTCGAAATATATTGATAAAGTTGAAAGAATGATATATTAATTCAATCAATCTTGGCGTGTGGTTTTTACTTTCTCCCCGTTAAGTTCACGGCTGAGCTTTGAATACAAATCGCTATTTTTGTTTCGCGCGACGAGCAAATTGCCCCTATTTATTTACAGGTATGAGAGAAAAATATGTAACATTTTTGAAGCAAGTTTTATTGTGCCCTTTCACCTACAAGCAAATAGTAAAGGCGCAGTCCTTATTAATTTTATTGCTAGCACTGAGTGAGTTTCAAAAGCGGCCATCTTTCATACAACTTGTATGGAAGATGGCCGCTTGCCAGTCATCAGCCTAGACTCTTCGCAAATCTTTCTTTTTTATTTTGACATTAAGATGAAGACAATGGATCATCACGTACAATGGACCGAAAGAGAGTCTAAGTGCGGAAAAAACTTTACATTACGTAAGTTGAAGACAATAAATTCTGAAACGGCCACTTGTATTTAAAAAATACCAATTGGAATCGTCATCCTTGGTTCGTTATTCAGTCGGACGGTTCAGATAGGCCTCCAAAACATTATTTCTCTGATTACCAAGTAAGTAAGTGCTAATACGGTTCACGGACACGCGATCCACTTCTAGGTTCGACGCCATGTATAATTCATGGGGCGCCAAAAACGTACTTTATTCGCACCGACAAATTGATGACGACAGTACAGTCGCGCTTATAATGTTCCCCGTCGTAAATGAGTACTCATAGCATTAATCCTGCCCTAGTGCGGTTGGCTATGGGCGGCAGTGATTTATTTACCTAGACCTTACTCGCCTTTCTCTAGTAAACTAAAATTGAAATATTTTGGTAGTTACGTATAACAAAATTACTAACTCCCACACACTTGTGAAAAACATCGTTTAATTTCCACGTGGAAGTTTTCTCACTGATACCTTACTCATCTTAGTTAATTCTCGTTTCCGTACCGCTGAGTAAAGTATTACTAGTTGCTTTTAGATTATGATCCAGGTGGCTTATAATGAAGCCGTCCTGTAACAAAAAATAATATATCTGTCGCATTCAAACAAAAGCGCGCACAGCGCGTGCGAATGGGAGAACTCCGATACCGATGTAACACCCGCTCAAATTAGGTTACACGATTTCACTGGTACTTTTATGCAAAAAAAATCTTGCAATTATTAAAATGTTAGAACATTTTCTCCAAAAAAAATCTGCTTTAGAATGAAATTAGGTACAATAAATAAGCATCCTTTTTATCCGCGACTGTACTTTTATCACAGACATCGATACCTGTGTACTTATTTTCGCAATTTCCTTACGGAGCAAAAATTGTTACACATAATACTGCCTACTTTACGAATTACGTATTTCGTTGAGAAATGAAAATTCACTTTGCAACTTTCATTGGTTTCCGCACGTCACGTACAGGGGGTTACTTTTCCTGTTTTAACTTAGTAAAAATATGCAAAAGCGTTGACTAAAATTCGGACATGCAAAGTGCATTAACGAAAACTCTCAATCTCCCTAGTTGAAATTTTAGTGGAGTGAAAAATGCATTTATTGCTTTCGCAGATTATATTACTTCCGTATAAGCTGAAAGGGCTATTTTGTTTGTGCATTTTTACTTACAGCTTATACTTACTTCATTCTTGTTTACTAATATATTGCAGAACAATAATAAACTACAGCTTCTTCTATACTATTTATAAGAAATAAATTCTATAGATATCGGTAAACCTTTATAAAATACTGGTAGAGAATCCGCTGCCCCGTGCGGCAAAATAGTATTCCGCCCCGAACGGCAAAATGTCTTCCGCCCCGAGAGGCAAAACAATCTTTGGCCCCGAGCGGCCGTACCCACGCTATGCCACTACTTCTGTTTCGACCACTTAGTTAACCTTTCCGCGTTCCTGTTGTATTAATCCTACATGAGTTCGAGTTACAAGGTTGCAACCATCTAAATTCAAGAATACAAAAAGATCCTAACCAATACCACATCGTAATAAAACAACAACCTGATTCACAATGCTCATTCCGATCCGAGATGGAATCAGTAACGTTCCTGAACTTCAAAGTCAGTCAGTCAGTTGGATCGCTATCGATGACTTGCATTCCCTTAGCTCTTAGCTCATCGGGCCCTATCTCAGATCAGTTTTTCGTCCAATACGGCCGATAGTATGCAAAAAGACTGATGAGATGAGTCAATGCCAATGGAGTTATCAGATGCTACGAGTAATGGCTTTGGCGACGGTTCTCAAACATTTTACGACTTAGAAAAAAATATATTTAGGGCAGCTATTGTGTCTTCGGGGGCACATTGTTGCTTGGGACACCATCTGAGATTTTTCGATGCATTTGGTTTAGTTGTCTGAGATTAGGAAAGAAGAAAAAAAATACTACTTATTTACAAATATATAAAAGTCTATAAGTGCAATGACGAGACTTATAGATAAACTGAAGAGGCGAAATACTTGCGTGTACAGTAAACACATAACGCCATCTATTGATACAATTTAACAAATAAATGTAAAATAAAATAAAAATTAAATAATACATTTACGAGGTGGGATAGGTATGTATGTACTAGTAATTAATATTACATAGCAATAAAATTAACACGAACCAAAAACGAGTGTAAAGGTCACGGATTTAATCCCTAATTCGTTAACACGTTTTCGTTTGAACCAGTGATATTATAAATAGAACGGAATCAAATAAACGCTAACCTACACTCATTGGATTAACATAGATATTAAAATATCTAGAACTGGGCAAAACAAATTTACTTATGAATTTGCTGCATTTCTTTTTATTTTATTTATCTTAACACAACAACGTCTCATACATTGACCTGACTCCATAGCAAGTAGCTTAGGCACTTGTGTTACAGATGTTCAGACAATAGAGGATCACAAATATATTAAAACACATACTACGCCTACGATTCAGGGTCGAATAAAAGATTCCATCTTCGGTATTAATTTTGAGAAGCGACGACCCCATATTATGGGAACAGGATGACTACGCAATGGTATTGTGCACCTAATTGGCCAAGGTTCGGCATGGTTGCCATGCCGTGCCGGTCCCTGCAGATTAAGATAACATTATAAGAAAGGGCATTGTTCGTGCTTATTGGCGTACAGATTTGTCATGTTCGAATGTTTATTTTTATTACAAAAGTTTTGTACAAAAAGGTTCTTGGGTCCGGCTATTGTGTTGAGTACAATTCGTTCGGATTGGTATCCATTCATAGGTTAGTTGAGCGTGGCTAATATGTTTACTGGCTAACTGGCACATGTTAGAGTTTTTTGCACCACGTGTAACAGTATTGTAACTACTCTGATTGTAACAATAAAAAAAAGTATCAACATCAACTTTGTTGCTCAAAAGAACTACTTACTTCCTTTTAGGTTTTTTTATATCTTCTAATGGGTGGGATGAGTCTATTTTTTGTTGCAAAAGGTCGAGAGCAGCTTAAATAAATAATATGTTGTGTAATTTGAACAAAGTTTCATGTTGACATACTTATATTATATTTTATTTTTATGGTAGGTGGCAGACGAGAAGACGGATCACCTGATAGTAAGCAAATGCCGCCTAGATAGAGAGATACCTAGTTAGATATTTATTCGCATTTAGGTTGTCACACCAAAAAAATCAAGTAAACGCCTCGGTATTTTACATAGGTACCTACTTTATTTAGAGGGTGAAATGAAAATTCGCATGAATGGTGAATCAACTAATATTACCTATGTATCTACTCTATTAAACATTCAAAAGTGACTCTAATAAAATATTCCCGGATTATTTGTAGCCCTCACAATGATCTGCACCGAGAGGATGTTATCGGAAAAAAGGATTTAATTTTTGATTCAAAATTGAACCTTCATTTTTAATTTTTTACCAATATTGTATGCCATTCCCTTCAGATTTTAAACTGCAAGCAGAATTAATATTTAAAATAATAAGTTCATTCATTTTCATTTTGCTTAATTTATTATTCTTTTTGCACTCTACAATCTGCTTATATTTATTTATGTGTGTTATGTTTTTGTGTAGCTTTGTCTGTTAAAGTGTGATGAATAATCGAATAAAATAAATGCTATTATCTTTACCGGAATATTGTGATACACTATATAGCGCTCGAAATATAATAATTATGACACATATGTGTAACAATAGAACTCAAATACGCTACTGTTATTCCGAGAGACTTATTTAATACATTCACATTTGGGGGTAGAAATAATCCACAAAAACTCAGACTGGGAAAAACGGAGTGTGGAAAAAACTGGCAAAATAAAATACGGGTTGAAGCAATACGCGCAAATAACCACTGTCCTAGTTCCCTAAACCGTGACCCCGCGATAGAGAAGTGAAAAATAATAAAATCGTTAGATTTTCCCAATAAAAAGTCATCAATTTTTATTAATTTTTAATTTATAAGTAGGTATTCAAATAAACTTTATTCATTTTAAGTTTGTACAGATTACAAACGAATGTAATGTTTGAATCTAGTGCTATATGAAAACCTCGGGTGTTGTAAGTTGTCTGCCATTGGCAACCACCGCGGAGTTTTTTTGGAATTCAAACGTTTAAAATTTGTAGCATTTTTTTTTTTGTTGTTTTGTGCAGTGAAATACTGCAAAGTGATATTAATATAAGAGTCGTTGAATTGTATCGTTTTCACAACAGAGTTAAACATCTTGCTTTGACCGAATAGAGTCTTAAACCCTGCGATTTTGTTAAAAGTAGTCTCGAAGTTGATAAAAATTTACGTGGACTCGTAGGCTGATGACTGGCAGGAGGTGGCAGAACCGTTCTAAATGGAAGCTCTTATTATCGGAGGGCAAGGCTCACTTTGGGTGGCTGCGTTGGGCCAGTTAGTCTTGAAGTAAAATCCGTAAGTTTAGTTTAGTACTAGATAGTTTCATTTCCATTATTTACCTGCCGATACATTTTTCAACGCCATTCAAAGGTTGGCAGCGCACTTGTAACTCCACTGGTGTTGCAAGTGTCCATGAGTGGCGGCAATGCCTTACCATCAGGTGATCCGCCTGCTCGTCTGCTATCTATCACATAAAAAAAAACATTTTTCATCTTTGAACGCGATGGGGGTCACCGGTGACCGGCAAACAATACTTTCTGTTGTGTCTAGTAATGTGGCAGTCAAAGGCTTAATAAAAGTAATGTCACATCTCTACTTTGGATTTTTCCATGCTGCACTCTATCGGGCGCGGAAAAAACGCGCGAATGCAGTAAAAGCCAATAGGGCCGTCAAAAGCTGCGTTAACACCGTTACGCGCGGAGGGCTGCACTCGCACGTGTGCTGGTAGAAATAGCCAGGATTGTGGTGCAAGTCATGAGAGACAACCCTAGAGTAGGTACAGTCGAGTTCAAAAATATGTATACACTTTAGGACCTTGTCACAATATATATTTATAAGAAAGTGGAAGTCATTTTCCTATACATATGTACTGTGACAAGGTCCTAAAGTGTAAACATATTTTTGACCTCGACTGTACCTACAATGTTAAGGTATCAGTACCTACACAATAACATACTTCTAGACATGTAGAACTATGAGCCATTTAGAACAACCATTATATGTAAAAAATCCTAAAATTAAAATAATAAATTTGGAATCCAATACATAATGACAGAACGGATAACTTTGTATGAAATGATAGGACATATTTTTTTACAAATACCTTTACCCAAAATTTTGGTTCAAATAAAATCGGATAGAATGACGAGATGCGCCCATAAATTATTTTTAAATAGCCACACACTTGATCGCAATTTCACCTGATGCAAGTTGGAGTAGTGACAGCCCGTAGAGTACTGGCTTTTGTTCTTTTTCTTTACAGTTCTATTGATAAATTAAAGTACCTGGTCAGCATCCAAGCAAGACTCCCGTACACCGATACAGTAGGAGGAACAATGCATACGATACCTGTAACAAAAAAAAACACGTTGAAATAATAAAACCAACCAAGTGTCACCCAGATGCAGGATTATTGAATAAAAGTTTAATAACAACATTAATTCGTAAGAAAGTTCTACGTTTGGGATAGTATCGTTAATAAGACTTTAACGTAAGTTGATGCCTGAAGAGACTTATCTACTGGTTAATTTTTTAATTATCAAAATAGATATCAACAAAGTACATAATGATATTTATTTGATGGAAGATTAATTATTTGAATGAATCAAAATCAGCTACTGAAAAATATTATTTGACCCTGCAAAACTTTTAATAATTCCGAGTTACACTCTAAATAATGTTATGGCTGAAATCATAATAAGGTAATCTTTTAGCTCAGCCCTTCGTTCTTTTTATTAAGTTTTCAGCTTCAGTACCTACATACTTTAGTATTTCGTTGTTTGCCTCTAAATATACACAGAGTATTAAGGTCTAAGATAAAGCTAACACAAAGTTAGTAGCATTTTGTTTAACTAAACCAAAGTTAATAAAGACAGCCAGTATAATCCTTCTGCTCATCTGCCACTTATTATCACATAAAGAAAACACAATAAAATTCTTCCATTATGTACTTTGGCGGTCACCACAGTACGTACGGTCAAAAGTGTATAACTTGGACCAACCGTGACTGGCACCATACACAATGCGGCGTGACCGCCAGGCGTGACCACTGTACCTCCCATGGCTGTTTGCCGTGCGATATGGCGCTTGTGTGCCACGAATGGCGCTATATGCCAGTAGGAAGATTCTCAAGCTTAATAGCTGCTCAAACATAGACACTTTCATACGGTTGGAACCAAGCGTAGTCAAAGTTTCTAAGTAGAGAGCGACAGTTTTTTTATGACTAGTAGAAGACGAGCAAACAGATCATCAAATGTTAAGCGATTGGTTATCGCTTATAGACACCCGCAACACTAGTGGAGTTACGTGCGATACTTACTTACCTTTTATCGGGGCTTTCGGTACCCTCAATAATTTGGTGAAACACAGCGTAGGCGCAGCGGTCAAGCCTGCATATTCATGCCGAAACCTAGCTCTCCCACTTTAGCATACATGACGCCGTATTTTGCATAAATTACACTGACTTAGTGTTGAGTAATATGCATTACCGTTGTTATGGTTTATGAATATGGTTTTAATCAAAGTAATTATTTATCTTCAGAGAGTTCAACGCAATTCCCAGTTACGTCCTAAGCTATCGCTTTGGAGGTCGGGATACGCTCATGCCATAATCCAGGATTTGGAGGGTTTTGGTAATTGCAATAAAACAACTGCCGTCTGACTCTCGCAGCCCAACAGGGAAACAGACAGTAAGAAGACGCGTTCTTTTTTACTGCCATCACTTTACCGTATGGAGTACCCAATGCCGCTTATTGAGATGTTATCATACGTAGCTACTAAGAACCTTACCTCCAAACATATCTATACTGTGGTATGGCGGCATACGGAACGTCTGACGTCATCGTGTTCAACAAGAAAACGGCGCAAAGTGTAACAGCCCCGCATGTTCACTAGCGAAGTTACTCTAACACTTTTCCCACGCGCGTAGTTGAGGAACTAATGTTCCCGGTTAGTTGTAATGCGAAAGGCGTGATTTGAACTGGGCTTGCGTACGGAATAGGTTCGGAAGTTGCCTAGTTTTTCCCTAGTTTCCTAATATTGTTGTTGTCACAGGAATGTGAATGACGTGGCCATATGGCTGGACGTTACGTCAGTTAGACCCAATTTACCACTCTTTATCTCAGAATGTATCGTACTTTTAGAATGAAAGTGAACGAACTCGAAATTCTATAGAAATTACCTATCAGAAACAAACCCACTCAATTTTAACATAAATCCTTATTTTAGTTGTAGCTGTTTCTCACAATAGCCATAGCAATTAACTATTATATAGAGACAAGTAACTTTTTATTTACAAGTGTTGTAGATATAAGTAGGGTCAGTTTATTGTAATAACGAGTTTCACAAAATGTTTAAGTTAGGTAAAGGCCTACTCTGTGTTAATTTTTCTTTTTAAAATAATAATAATAAATAAATTGAGACATCATTAGATACATTGTCCTGGTCTCAACCAAATTAAGGTTTCCCTTGTGCTATGGAAACCAGAAACAACGAATGTATCACTTTTTGGTTAGTTTATTTTAGCTTTAGATTCTAGTTATTGTTTTGTCCATTAATAGTTAGGTAAACTATCATTCTAAGAGTGCAATAAGGTATATTGCTAGGAATCATATTATGGTATGATAGCCTTATTCCATAGAATTATTCTTGAACAAATATTGACCAAATCGGGCGTCTGATTTGGAACGTGACTAAACTCGGAAGTAATGCTGTCTTCTTAGCAAGTGTCACGTGACTCGTAAGCGACAGTGCTTGTGACACAGTATAAAACCCCAACCCCAATGTCACTTTTGTGATAGATGGCGCTGTGTCCAATTACATCGCGCAAGCGTTTCGTGTTTTTGGTTTACCTATAAGCCTTGTCGTTGTCTATAGAAGTTATCACTTTATAAATAGTATATGATATGATATGATTAAGAACCTCCCTCTAAGTCGTTCCTGTGCCTCCTTCTGTCTTTCAATCTGACTCCATTGGTATTGGTCTATGGGCGGTGGCCAACGGCAGTGATTCGTCTGTCCTCGGCCACCTATCACATAAAATAAAAATCTCGTTTGGTTCCAACTATTTAATTTTGCTGTTTCGGTCAGTAACTAAACTTTTCTGAACGCACCCTTAACTTTAGAAGCAGTGATAATTATAAAATGTGTTTTTAACAAAATCTATCCATAATGAAACCATAACAATAGGAAAATATATCACGTCAGTCTCCCTCCACTATGAACCCTTAGTAATGAAAACAAAACCGTGAGTTTTCTTTACCACAATATGATGCTACCCAGTAGCAAGACGATAAGGGCTTTCGCGTGAAATATCCGAAAATATAGTTACTTAGTATACTGTTGCGATGAGTTCTAACTTTAGCAGTATTGGTTGATCGTTCGTTAAATCGTCATTTTGACATATCACGCTCTAAAATAACCAATCACCTAATAGATGAGAAGATCTAGCGGATTTCACAAGGTATAGCTTCCATTCGGTGAGTGCGGTCACATTGTAAGCGGAAAGTCAAGGTAGCCAACTGTGTGTCGAACATCTTGTATCCGCGTGAAAATTGATTTCATTATAAATTATTGTCTCGTCACACTTTTTTCTTACACCAGAGCACAGACCTAGACGTCAATGGCCTGCTTAAAAGAGGCGCCAATAAAAACATCACAGGCTTTTTAAGAATACTTACATTTGTCCTGATTCCATACGAAGTTAATTCATATCAGACGACATAGAAATTGCAAATATATTTATCGATTACACAAATCATTATCCAAATTACACCCAGACACTAAATAAACACAAGTTTTTGGCTAGGGTGGGTATTGGTATCCACTAGATATCTTTGAAAAATGAGGTAGGGTCACTGCCTAAGCCCCATTGGACAAGCGAGTAGTTTATTATTTTCAGTTATTTTTTGGGTATTTCTAATCTGTATCATAAGTTGGAATATCTATTTGAAATTTATGAAAAGGCAAATCGAAAACTTTTATGGTTAACAATAGTAATACTCATTCTAACTTAGGTAGGTACTTGCAAATGATATGAATTTCTTTGCCATCTGCAAAGAGAAGCATACGCAAGGCAAACACAACACCGATAAGCTAAAAGATACAGACAATCCTCCATCACAATGTTATACTTTCGTTTTAAACTTTGAAAGACAATCTTGTTACTGGGTATTTTTATACTGTGCCGCGTATGTTTATACGCCGAAGTTTGTTTCGATAACTTTGGAGCGAGGTCATTTTATATCTTTTAGAGTTGGAATATTTGATAACGTTACGTGAAAAATTTTTTTAACTTTTCAATTGATTGCTAGCGTTAAAAAATGGTTTTGTTCCACTGCAGGTATTTTTATGGTAAAGGTATCGTAGGTACTGGTGTATTTTTGGCTTTGAAAAACATTTGCCAATTTCCAGTTAAAATACCGCCGTCTATTGTTATGTTTTATTTCCGTATTTTTGGTTCAATAAAATTGAGCAACCAGTGAGAAGAGTACGATCAAGAGAGAACCAACTAACTTTCTTTAGATAAGTAGTCAAAAATCAGGTTAATAGATACAAACTTTCAAATTTCCTCATTTTCTGTGGAACCAAACGTGTTGAATATTAACTAATTAATAAAACATATTTGGTCTATTTGAACAACCCTTTATAAAGCAATGGTATAATAGCTGCCACCTGATTATGAACCTTATCTATCAAAACATAAGAGCGAAAACCAATGAAATTTTTCGTTGACTTATTATCCTATTAAGATCATTTTGATGCTGATTGCTGACTGTACTGCCTACGGAGCTATCAACATCACACCTAGGGACATTTGGAAATAATCGAACGCCATCAGTCTTAGCGAAGCCAAGTCGTTGCCAAGTCTCCAGATGACCAAAGCTATCTATGAATCACCCGGCGTGACTCGCCTGCTAATTGCTAAGGCTTTGTCTTAGCCTACGCAGAGGCATCTGATATCGATAGGTATGTACGTACATACTCGTATATGGCATACCAATTTAATGATACAAGGTTATGTTGAAGGAAAAAAATACATGTCCTTGAGTTGAGGTAAAAAAATTAAGTAAAGTATCAGCCTAGGTTTTTACTGTTCCACTGCAGGGCAAAGGCCTCCATCATAGAAATCAAGTCATCGATACTATGATGGGATTAGGCTTGCCTAATGCGGATTGGTGATCACGAACCCGAGCTTTTTTTTATGAGATAGGGGGCAGACGAACAGACGGATCACCTGATGGTAAGTGATTACCGCCGCCCATGGACACCCGCAACACCAGAGGAGTCGCAAATGCGCTGCCGACCTTTTAAGAAGGAAATACGCTCGCTTTTTGAAGGTTTGTAGGTCTATCGGTTCGGAATACTGCTGGTGATAGATTATTCCATAGTTTTGTAGTTCGAGGCAGAAAGTTTCTTGAGAAACGCACAGTTGAAGATTGCCAAGCATCTAAATGATGTGGGCTTATATTCGAAAAATTCGATACATACTTTTGTTCGACCCGAGAATCGAACCCAGTCTAGTGGTTTATGTGCCGGGCCGTGATCTCAGGGTGATTGGAGGTACTCAATAATATTTTTTAAGACTAACCCAATGCCGCTATTTGTTCGATCCCTATCCTAGACAAACATTAACGTGATGAACACTTGTTTTTGTTCGTTCTTCTGATGTCTAATATATGAGATGTTTCAGCCTCTTATGTCAATGTATGAGATGTTGCATGAATTTATTTGTTTGTCTAATAATCTTAATTTATTAGGACAGCCAATAAGAGTCGTAAATATTAGTAAACAGGGTTTGTATCCAATCCATAATTGTGTACCTACCTAACAGTGGTATTCGTTACTGGATGCTAAATGTACCTAACCACAAAGTTGATATAGCTTAAGCTTATGAAAACCCGCCATACATCGATAGAGATCACGGATCTAAAATGTGACTCGTGTTTGAAATTGTAACAAAACGGCTTTTTGAAGGCACAAAGCCGCTGGCACTAGTGGATTTAAAAACCGCAAATATCCCCCGTTTTGGCGCGTGACTAGCCTTAAATCTCGTTGGTGGATACATTCGGTCATTATTACGGTTCAAGAATAGTTTAAGTGCCGAATAAATAACTAGGACAATAAAAATAGTTCAGGATGTAAAATTATTTAGCTTTTCTTTTGAGTTTGGGGTACTATAAATCCGCACTATTGGGTTTAATTAGTTATCTATTAAGTAGGTACTTAAAGGAACAAATAAAATAGAAGACCTTCTTGAAGCAGCGCCTGCGCTATGTTTCACTTAGTGAGTGAGTACCGAAAGCCCAATCGGAGGCAAGGGGGTTAAAGGTTGACAGTGCCCTTCAAGTTGCGGGTGAAAAATTCGAAACATACTTTTTGCTCGACTCGGGATTTAAACCCTGAGATCACGGCCCAGTACTTAAATCACTAGACCATGTTTCTTCTGTTTTCTGATATCTGTAACACAAGTGCATAAGCTACATAATACGGAGTCAAGTCAATGTATGAGATGTTGCATGAATTTATTTGTTTGTCTAATGATCTTTATTTATTAGGACAGCCAATAAGAGTCGTAAATATTAGTAAACAGGTTGTATCCAATCCATAATTGTGTACCTACCTAACAGTGTTATTCGTTACTGATGCTAAAATGTACCTAACCACAAAGTTGATATAGCTTAAGCTTATGAAAAACCCGCCATACATCGATAGAGATCACGGATCTAAAATGTGACTCGTGTTTGAAATTGTAACAAAACGGCTTTTTGAAGGCACAAAGCCGCTGGCACTAGTGGATTTAAAAACCGCAAATATCCCCCGTTTTGGCGCGTGACTAGCCTTAAATCTCGTTGGTGGATACATTCGGTCATTATTACGGTTCAAGAATAGTTTAAGTGCCGAATAAATAACTAGGACAATAAAAATAGTTCAGGATGTACAATTATTTAGCTTTTCTTTTGAATTTGGGGTACTATAAATCCGCATGATTGGGTTTAATTAGTTTTCTATTAAGTACTTTTGGGAACTAATAAAATAGAAGAACTCCTTAACCACCGAAAGCCCAATCGGAGGAAAGGGAGAGGTTGACAGTGCCTCTAATGTTGCGGATGACGCCAAGCTACGATCGAAAAATTTGAAACATACTTTTTGCTCGACTCGGGACTCGAAAGTGGGACCCTGAGATCACGGCCCGGTTCTTAAACGCTAGACCATGGCATGTTTTTTCTGTTTTCTGATATCTGTAACACAAGTGCATAAGCTACATAATACGGAGTCAAGTCAATGTATGAGATGTTCTGTGAATTTATTATTTATCATCAGTAACCCTCCGTAGTATCTCCGTCAAAACCTTAACCTACTCTCCAGAAAAAGGTTAATGTTTTGCATCTCTACAAAGGTCATTGCCCCGAGTTATTAGGCTCACTTACAAACACCACTGTCTCAAGGTGACGTGAGTGTAAGGCTCGGTCGAAAGTCGTGACTGCGTTTATCCTACGGAGAACGATGTACCACTCTACTCTTCACGATGTAAGTAAATGCCGAAATTACACAAAAAATAAAGAGTTTGGTGTGTTATTTTGAGTTATTACCTACTTACACCAGTAAAATTTGCAGTTATGACCATTTATGTTACATATGTACATGTATGTGTAATATAGGTATGTAGGTACGTCGTACGTACATAGCAACAATACCATGCATGTAAAAGTATTCTTAAGTATTTCGTTTGCCGGAAAACAAAAAACGTAGGTACACGTAAAAAAAGCAAGCGAATACAGGGCTAGGATGTATCTGTGAACATTCACATTTCTACCAAGTATTCTGAACAATCTACCAAGTATTCTGAACAATCTACCAAGTATTCTGAACAATCTACCAGCATTCTGAACAACTTTTGTTCTACAAAATTCGCAAATAATCCATTTAAATTTTTCATACAAAGTCGGTTACGGGGTATCAAAAAGAATTTCGGCGAATTTCCAAAATGGGTAGTATAAATATTATTCAGAATAGTTGATTGAAGACGTGATAGAGACGTGACGTAGACGTGAAGATACATCCTGTTTACGCAGATTTCCATTTGAAAGTTGCGATTTAGGCATAAAATAACAGCTTAAATAAGACATTTTGAACTGAGGTCTGCAACATATTGCAATAAATCAAAGCATAGAGCCCGTGCTCAAAGATTTACTGCGATATATGGACGCCCACCAGCCGCAAGTGTAGTCTTGCTTCAGAACTCTATTTATTTTATCTCCATTCTTCTCTACATTTTATGCGGCGCATATCCTAGAGCTAGGGCCCTGGAGATGCTTGTGGAATCAGACAATATTGGAATATAGTTGTTGCAGGCAAACTGTACATCGTTGTTTGGACTAAATGTCTAGTAAGGTAACTTTGCTCATCGAGTAGACATCTTGAGCCATTGCCATTTCATGCTTCACTGTTGCACATATTAAGCCCTGTTGGGTTTTTGTAATTGATATCTATGCTGTTCTATGTGTGTACTTTTTAAAGCGAGTAAATCGCTTTCTCCGAAGAACAAAGTCCGATCTCCTATATTAGGGCTACACGAATGAAACTAGCGCCGCCAACCTATTTACACTGATTGTGGCGAAAATATGGTATTTTTTAAGAAAGCAAAACATTACAAACTTAGATAAAAGTAAATTGGATTTTTCAAGATGCAATACAATATTTCTAACATTGTTTTATATAAACATACCTATTGCAAATCGAACTTTATTCTTTAATTAAATCAGAGTGGATATGACAGTGCGTTACCAAACAAATAAAATACTGGCTTTACGAGTACGAAAATTGATTCAATTGTGTAAAATGCTTTGAAACTGTTGTACATGAACAATATTTCAAAATGTTTTTAAAATAACCTTATCAAAATAGTACGATTTAGATCGCTGAGTTTGGAATGTATGTTGGTCATGCCGATAAAAAGCGGGTAATACAAGCAAATCAGAAATAATATTTTTCATTAGGACACATTCTCAAGGCAAATCATAAACAAACAAAGCATAAACAAAACTTAAATCTATCAAAAACGTAAGCATTATAAAAGGAAGCTGATCCACCCGTGGATCAATAGATTCCTGCTGAATTATTTGATCATAGAAATCTGCAATTGGACTAGAGGCAGGTATTTAGCCAAAAGACCACTCACACAATATGCATACAACTCTTGCAAGACATAAAAACGCTCTCAAAATATCGTCTCTACAATCCACCGACACTAAAACACAACTCTACATTTAAATACACTAAAAGACAAACTGCATCAAAATAAGGAACTCGCCTTATTAAAATGTTAATGAAAGACACGAAACGGTTAATTTTTAAATAGCCCGGTGCTCTACCAACAATGCACAATCTCTACACAAATGGAGCCCAAATAAGGTACCATTACCATAATTACGAGAGCAGAGAGATGCTTTAAAAAGTCAAATTTGGAACACAATGCCTTTTAATTTTGACCCCTTTTGTTGCCTCCGTGTGTACAGGACTAACATTTAACGAAGTGTTAAGCCTAAGATTTTTTTTTTAATTTTCTTTCACCACCCGCGTTGGTGAAGAATAAATAAGCTGAAGTGGAAAGGGTCTGTGGTAGCTGAACGTTCTTACGTGCGGCTTCTAAATACTACGAGTATACCTACCTATATCGAATTCGAGCGCGCAGTAATCTCATATTCATCTCCCTTCCCAGTTCCCAAGCTAAAGATAAACTAATAAATTAAGAAAACATCACATGCATCGTCCTGGTCCCAAACTATGGTTTTCCCATGTGCTATGGAAACCAGAAACAACGAAGGAACGACAAACACCCGTTATTATGTTTCAGTCATTTTCATTTTTCAGTATCGTTATACAGATACCTCCTTCGCTTTTAGTTAAAACTCTTTCGGCTAAACAGTTTAACATTGAATCCTTAGATTGACACTTCAGATTTAGGAAAGAACTAAACCGTATATGGACAGCCAAAGAGCATACTATACCTACATGTGGACACCTTAAAAGTTAAAACTGGCAGTAGGTACGCACATTATCCGTAAAGTTTATAAATTGGAAGTGATTGGTGTTCAATGAATACGATTAACACTTAATTAAACTTTAAATGGAAAACGCTGTGCATGACCAGAAAATTTGTTTGTAACTACGGACTCGTAACGCAACTGAAGTGGCAACCGTACGGCGTTCACCGAAGCAATTACACGATCCTTTTTAAACATAAAAGGAAAGTATGTGCCTAGATATCCATACTTTCATACTAATATTATAAATGCGAAAGCAACTCTGTCTGTCTGTCTGTCTGTTACTCTTTCACGCCAAAACTACTGAACGGATTTAAATGAAATTTGGTATATAGATGATCTAAACCCTGAGAAAGAATATAGGCTACTTTTTTATTGCTACAAGAGGGTTGTAAGGGGTTAAAAAGGGGGTAAAAAGTTACTTTTCCACGTGGACGAAGTCGCGGGCGGCCGCTAGTAATAGTATAAATGGGACTAATCGCGAGGATGCTTAATGTCGGAGTAACTCGAAAATTAGAAGGTATCCGAAGATGCACAAGCTGGCCCATTCATACCGAAGTATGACTCTCCCACGGTGTTTTTTTTTTTTGTGATAGGTTAGAAACGAGCCTGTACCTACCTAAAAGGCCGGCAACGTATCCGCCCTCTTTCTAGTGTAGCTGATGTCCATAGGCGGCGGTGTTCACTTACGATCAGATGACCCGCTTGCTTATAAAATGAGATCTTGATAAAATTAGACCTACCGCAGATTTGAAAAGTCCAGTGCCAGCTCGGATTCTAACCACGACCTCTCCGTATGAATGACGCCTTCATCTCTACTGGATTCATAAGTTATTTTTCTTTATGAAAGTAGTAGTAGTATTGAAAATGGGCTTGAAAATGCCCTTGGCTTCATACTGACCTCTAGAGATGAGAAGAAGCCTTAAAAAGTCAAATTTGGAACACAATGCCTTTTAATTTTGACCCCTTTTGTTGCCTCCGTGTGTACAGGACTAACATTTAACGAAGTGTTAAGGAGCCTAAGATTTTTTTTAATTTTCTTTCACCACCCGCGTTGGTGAAGAATAAATAAGCTGAAGTGGAAAGAGATTGTGGTAGCTGCACGTTCTTACGTGCGGCTTCTAAATTAATACTTTATTATATCGAATTCGAGTGCGCCAGAAATCTCATCTTCATCTCCCTTCCCAGTACCCAAGCTATAGATAAATAAATAAATTGAGACAATCACATGCATTGGCCTGATCCCAAAATAAGGTTTTCCCTTATGCTATGGAAACCAAAAACAACGAAGGAACCACAAACACCCAGACTAAACACAAATATCTATTTCATCGACAAACATTTGTGTTGGTGCGAGAATCGAAACCGCGACCCTTACGTCTCAACCGGCGCTCAAACCATTGAGCTAAAGGGGTCGTCAATAATAGATAGATATACTAAATTTTATCGCACAAAATTCGCAACTTGAGAACGTGAAGTCCTATCGCTTAAAGCGATTTCTACCACAACCTTTCGGTAAAGGATGTTTGATAAATCTGCTATCTGTTTTTTTTTTAATCCAGCGACAGCAGAAAAATGGTTATGTGTGTAGGACTACGATCAAAAGGCTTCTCAGTGACATTCACAGGGTGCGTATTACATCATATATTTTCTGTGGGAAAACGTGAATCGGCATTGACATTTGTAAATGAAACAGCATTAATTCCGACTTTTGCCGAGGACAAAATAACCGTAACTCTTAGAATATTCTAAACCGTATGTAACTACCCATATACTAACTGTACGTAACTGTACGCTTTTTAAAAAATAACCACCTTAAAATTTTCAGGGCTAAGAAGTTAAAAATGATGTTTTTCTACAATTGTTTTCACGTAACATTTTATAACAGTTTACGTGGAAAGAAGAAGTTAGTAAAGTCTGCGCCAAATATTATATATTTGTCATTTTCATTATCATTAAGTATAAGTAATGATACTTTCTTCGTTTTGAGTTTAAACTGCTTCGGTTAAACAGTTTGGCATTGAATCGTTAGATTGACACTTTAGATTTAGGAAAGAACTAAACCGTATATGGACAGCCAAAGAGCATACTATACTCGTACATGTGGACACCTTAAAAGTTAAAACTGGCAGTAGGTACGCACTATCCGTAAAGTTTATAAATTGGAAGTGATTGGTGTTCAATGAATACGATTAACACTTAATTAAACTTTAAATGGAAAACGCTGTGCATGACCAGAAAATTTGTTTGTAACTACGGACTCGTAACGCAACTGAAGTGGCAACCGTACGGCGTTCACCGAAGCAATTTCACGATCCTTTTTTAAACATAAAAGGAAAGTATGTGCCTAGATATAATAGTATAAATGGGACTAAACGCGAGGATGCTTAATGTCGGAGTAACTCGAAAAAGGTATCCGAAGATGCACAAGCTGGCCCATTCATACCGAAGTATGACTCTCCCACGGTGATTGTTTTTTTTTGTGATAGGTTAGAAACGAGCCTATACCTTCCTAAAAGGCCGGCAACGTATCCGCCCTCTTTCTAGTGTAGCTGATGTCCATAGGCGGCGGTGTTCACTTACGATCAGATGACCCGCTTGCTCTTTTTCCTTCCTATATTTATATTATATAGACTTGAAAAGTCCAGTGGCAGCTCGGATTCTAACCACGACCTCCCGTATGAATGACGCCTTCATCTCTATTTGGTATTCATAAGTTATTTTTCTTTATTAGGTATTGAAAATGGGCTTGAAAATGCCCTTGGCTTCAAACTGAACTCTAGAGTTGAGAAGAAGAAGTAGCCAATTCACTCTAGCTTTAAAAATATTCCACGAACTATATTACACTGTTTCACGAGGCCAGTGGCAATCCTTCATTTGTAACCCTTTAAGGCGGTGTTAATTAAATAATTGCGTGTCTCAAAATATAATCAAACTAATTGTTAGACTTCTTTATCTTAGATCTCTCTTTGTTTACATAACTTTGGTTCTTTGGACCCGAAGTACTACGACTTAATTTTACAATCTAAGCTTACGTTGCTAAATATAAAACGTTCATTAATCTTCGCCGATCTTAATTTCTTACACTAATAGATTTTTAATGTTCGCCCTATTTATGTGCTACATAGGGTTAATTAAAAATAAGTTAGTTTTGTTATTCAAATTTCTCAGCTGGGCTTTTTTGTTTTTGTCAATCCACGCGATCTAACTATCGTAGCAGTCTTTAAATACAATATTTACATTAAATCACACAACATCTCATACATTGACCTGTCTCCGTAGTCCGTTCTAAGTAGCATAAGCATAAGTGTTACAGATTCAGACAACAGATAATAATTTACCGATTATATGAACGCTTTTCTCTATAAATAATTTAACTGTGGTATAAGATTTTGATGTAAATTTTACAAGAATAAAGGATTAAAGGACTGTCAGGAAAGTTACATACATACATCCCTAATAATAACTTTTAAGATACCATACGAGACCGACACTGGTGAGGGTAAAAAAGCAATAAAATACATTATTTACTGAACCAAAGGTAGTTTTTTTTATTTGATAGGAGGTAAGCCATTCAATTCTGATCGCGAATTCAGAATCAAATCACATATCACAAGCTTAACTAAGATACCCTTATACCTACCCTTATCCGACTCGTAAATCGAAGTCTGCACCCAAGGCTTCATCGCTTTAAAATGCGGCCTTAGCCACTGTACTAAGCACTCAAAGTTATAGTAGTAATCACGTAGTAACACACCAAGTTACAGCCGAACCCTGAACCCGCCATCGCTTAAAAATGCGGACCTCCAAGCTACTGCACTTAGTAGTTACAGTCGAACCCTGCGCCCGGCATCGCTTAAAAATGCGACCTCCTAGGCTCCTAACCCACTGCACTAAGCAGTCAAAGTTATAGTTGTAACACACTAAGTTACAGCCGAGCCCTGCACCCGCCATCGCTTAAAAATGCGGCCCCACAGCCACTGCACTAAGCAGTCAAAGTTATAAGCAACAGTGGAAACCAAGTTGTAGTTCCTCGTTGCGCTGCGCGATCGTGACCAACCCTAGTTAAGATTCGGATCTCGCGCCCGATTGTTCATACTAAACACGACGGTTTAACTCCAGCGCGATAAGCGTTTAAACGTTGGCGTTTAGTTTATCTCTACTTCGGACGAGCGTTTCATTTAACATTACAATTTGTAAACATTTTTAAAACTAGTTATTTAAGATAGGATAAAATGAGCTGGTATCGTAGAACTGGTAACCGTTGGAAAAGGAGTTCAGATCATGACTAGGAAAGCGTAACATATGCCCTCTGTCTTGACATTGCACTGGCCTCTCTCGCAGCGTAGGGACAGTTTCGGTACTCCCGGCTGTCTCTTTCACTCCGGGACAGACAGGAGCACCCGCACCTCAGGATTTTTAGTCAGTAGACCCCCACCGGCGTGGGAAGAGTAGTAAGAAAGGATGCCACGGGATTCCGAGAGTCTGGTTATTAATGTAACGACTGACATCTGACCATCGCAACTCTTTAACAGGGGAACCAGACTAACTGAATCATGGTAGCACGTTTCAGAAACTATTCGAAACTTGCACGTTTCCTCGCGATGTATTCCCTCACTGCCGAGTTAATGGTAGAAATACGCACATATATTTGAAAAGTCTTGTAGGCCAATTCTCGGTTTTCGGCTTCTATCTCGAGTCGACTTCATGGAACGCATAGACCAAATAGGAGAACAAGATAAGGAATGTCGACTGTAATCTGCGTTCTCCTATTGGTTGTGCGTTCCATGAAGTCGACTCGACATAGAAGGCGAAAACCGAGAATTGGCTCCCAGCATAGAAAGCGTGTTCGTGTCCACAGAGTTACAATTGCAATCTTTAAAACTGTGTGTAGCCCAGTAACTACAATCAAATGTAGGTTCCCACTGCTGTGGTACTGCGTCGATCCGTTCAAAATTGGAAAACTTCTTCAATAAGATTTTAAAACGTAAGGTTGACATATTGACATTTGACGACGTAAAGGGGTCGTCAAATGTCAAAGCGAGGGAATCAAGCGCTTGAAACGCAACGCTTGTTGTAGCTTGTTTCTCGCTACCGCACAAATATTTTTTTGAAGAGAATGATATTTTGTGTTGGCTTGTTGTCCTGGTTCGTTAGTTTTTTGGTTACCATAGTATAAAGGAAACCCTTACTTTGGACACAAAATAAGAACTTACCGAAACAAAATTGTGTCTGTCTATTATTGCGTGCACATCAGAGATATATACTCGTATACGCGGAAGTGTGAGGGAGAGACACGATACGATTATACTCCTAGCGTCAACTAACTCTTTGCTTACAATGTCCGTTAGAGCCCGACTTCACTTCGCTTATTAGGTTGCCAATCCTTGCGGATAGATGGCGCTGGGTGCAGATTACATCGCGCAAATGTTTTGTCTCTTCAAATTTCATATAAGTCTTGTGATTGTCTTAAGATGTCACCTCTTTATAAATACCGAGTATATATTTGAATTTGGCCCAGGATTTGTATGTAAATAGGTACGTCTCATTTTTAAACGACTTTAGAAAAGGAGTGTTCTCAATTTGACCGTATTCTTTTCTTATCTTTGTTCGCTGATTTCTTCAGGATCAGAATGCTGGGCCGTTAAGAAGACAGATGAAAGAAGACTGCATCATGCTACAGAGTTGAGAATGTTGCGATGGATGTGTGGCGTGACGAGAATTATGGTCAAGAATAGAAATTTAAAGATACCAGAGGTAGTATGTAGGTAGGTACGTGGCGCACCCTGCTGCACCACGGAAGAGGCTCTGGCGTTCCCCACCAACCCCCACTGGGCCAGCGTGGTTAGTAGGTGTGGAGAACTTTGGGGGAGGCCTATGTCCAGCAGTGGACGCCTATTGGCTGATATGATGATGATGATGTAGAAACGAAAGAGGCACCTATAAACTGAAGGGGAATCGTCTCTCCTGGTGTGGCCATGTAATGAGAAGAGAGGAGGCACATGTAACCAAAAGAGTGTATGGGTTTGAATGTAAATGGGTGGGTGAACAGACGTCGGCCGAAAAAGAGATGGATGGATTGTGTGAAGAATGACATGGTTGAAAAGGGGGTGAATGATACGATGACGAATGACAGGGACGAATGGAAGAAGAAAACATATTGCGCCGACGCCTGATAATCTGGGAACAGGGCAGGGAAATGATGACTGTTGAGAACTCTTTTGTACTTTATATTTTTTAAAAAAATCTTGTTTATGCTTTTTTTTGGTTATCATTAATTGTTGTGTAAAAAGTGAGAAGTCAAAGTGGAAATTTGGTAAATAAATACAAATAAAAACAGGTAGGTACCTACGTATTCATACAGTCCTTCAACACATCCCCGTATCGACGCTTTCAATCAATGACATACAGCAAAGTGGACGTAGTGCTAATAAGAAAAAACAGATTGTACGGCTACTACTTCGGTAGGTACCCTAAAAATGAATAGAGACCAAATAAAAAAAACATGTGCTAAATCCTTTGTGTAATTTTATCCTTATTCTAAAATTATGTGTACTTCCTTAATCGAATGCGTTCTGAAATCTCGGTCTTTTCTTAGCTAGGAAGCTACATTGTACGTAAATTTAGTGCGTTTGTGCTTTGCGAGGGACCAAAGTAGTTCAGTTAAAATAGACTGCAATCTAGTTGTTTGCGTTGGTTAGCGGCAAAACGATTGCCTTAAATTTCTGCTAAACGAAACAAGGAAAAGGAATTTGAGAATTTTTGGAGACATGAAAATCCTGCAGCCTAATTGCGACTTTAAAGTCTTCGTGTGTGAAATTAAAAACGCTTGTAATCATATTTTAAGTACACGGGTGTAATTTCAGTTTTCTATGTATCAAGATCAGCTTATGTTAGATTTAATTTAGAATAGAATGTAGGCTCCAACGTTTTCTTGGCTTTACAAGTAAATTGCTTAAATAAATTACATTCCAGCTTTCGTTCGTTCTACTTATATATAGAAAGCCCGTTTAAGTAGTGTGAGCGCCGGTTGAGACACAATGGTCGCGGGTTCGATTCCCGCACCAACACCATGTTTGTTGATGAAACAGATATTTTGTTTTAGGTCTGGGTGTTAGTGTGTCTCATTGTCCATCCATGTGGATTACTACAAAGCTATTATTTTTCTTTGTGGCTGCTATTGCGCTCCAGTGATCACTTATTTAATCTGCCAGTGTCGAGTGATTAAAGAGACACGTTAAAATTGACCGGCGTAACAAGATTATACTCTTCTGTATTATATAAAGCTATCCTTATTTATACTATTCTTGCCTAATACTACATTAAATTGTTTAAGAAAGCATTCAATTCAATTAAAATTAGTCCAAGAAAATAATTTTACTCAAAATTAATTCAAGTTATTAAAATAACATCAAAAATAAATGGCTGAACGGTTAAAACACGAAGCACTAATAAATAATCATATATTTTTTATCTTCAAAATGGAGTGTGGTTTATGAAAGTAATGTGCAAGTATGACAGAATAATATTTCATTTTCTTATGGGATTTGTCATGTTACGTTACGTGCATATAATTTACTTCCGTGAAGAAAAACTCACGATATGTGTTATTATTAGCCTTTAGCCGCTGATTTAAGGCTAGCTAAGCTCTAGTAGCTGCAATTTTAAAGCTATAAAACCTGCAACGTCGTACCCGAGTTGAAAGAGTACCTAATTATTTTTTCAATTAGATACAGTCTTGTTCGTAAATACTGCTCTTAATTAAAAGAAGGACAAACAAACTTTGTTTAGCGACGTTGAGTCTTAAAAGGAATCGTTTTAATTTTCATGTGTATTTTGTAGATCAGTATGTCAGCAGCAGGGCTAGGAAAAACGTTTGAGATAATTAGATAAAAGTAATAAATGCGCCAGACAACAATTCACATCGATAAACTAAGAACAAACTAGGGCATTTCCTTTATTATGTGTACTATCGAAGCCAGGGGTGTCTCCCATAAAATATAATTACATAAGAAAAAACTAAGCTAACAAATATAAATGACTTGGAAAATTCTCAAAATACCAATAATAAAATAACAAAGTTGAAGCACGTTTTGAAATATTTACGACGTCAATTAATAATTTTAGGGTAGTACCTTGCAAAAAAGAAGTAGGTGTACAAACGACTAAATACCTCTGCTTCTGAACCGTTTAACATGTCACTATACACAAGTAGTCATTAATATCTAAACGTACATTACTTCATTAATATCTGAGCAGATGACAGTCAATAAATTCTATACACCCAACTAAGCAATAATAAGCAGCTGGGTAAGTGCCTGCTCACACTAGCGATTTTTTGGGTCGCCGGGCACTAGCTGCGGGCAGCGGAGATATCGCGCCGATTATGAACGCCTCATCCGACCGACCCGCTTAACACACGCAATAACAAGTTATTATTCTGGCAATATTATATAAGCAGTCTAAGATGTGTAAGTATCTTTGTTTTTAGTCATTTTACAAAACATTAAGAGTGCTCAGACATTATTGGTTATTTATGTGTATAAAGTTATAGACTAGCATGTGCTCAGATATTAAGTAATGACGTTATAAATGTTTAGTTTAGATAGTATATTGGTCGCTTGTTCAGACCCATACACTAGAACTGAATGGCATTTTAAAGTGTTCAAAAGTATATCGTCACTTTGTCTGCTCCAATATATCTGACGGGAACTGTACAACACTTTTCCTAATATTTCATCATATTATGCAGTAAGTAACAGAATAACGGAATCCCAGAATATTATAGCAATGTGCAAAACCGTCTAGTTACCGTACCGTACCAATTCTGGCACACACAAACACCGGCGAATAACGTTACGCAACCATTTTTGTGTTCCGGTACGTAAACCACAGGCCGAGTAATGTGTGTGTCCGTGATATTTTGTTTAAACATTATTGTCTTTAGTTTTCATGTGTCATATATTCATCACGACGATGAAATTTTAACCGTGAAAGAGCTTCGGCATGAATAGATCGGATCAACCGAAGTGGTTCCACGGCCTCATAGAAGACCAGCGTTTAGCAGCGCCAGCGCTGTGTTTCGTTGAGTGTGTGACGGTTCCGGAGACCCAATTGGGAAGTTGGTAGCATACTTTTGACTCTACTGATGTTGCAAATTTCTATGAGCGGTGGCACTTGTCTGCCATCATCACACAAAAAAAAATTAAGAAAAATAAATCTAGTTGCGTTCAATGCCGGAGTACGGGTGTATCTATGCTTGGACTATCTAGGACTTGGGAAGTCCGATAATAACATTGATGCAACTGTACTGACCTACACAGCCCATGGACACGGAACCCACACCAACTGGATTATGGTTACACGTTCATATTAATCACCTTAATAGGAGATTTCCTCGTAATGTGATGCTCGCTGAATGATAGTGAAGGTCCAAGCTAAATCCAGAACTAAATGCTCGGATTTAAACCTATGTTCTCGTGTTCAAAAGCACATTCTTATGCATTTAGCTCTCTCGTACCATACTTAACACTGCTCTCTCTTACCATACTAACACTGTGATCATTCATGATCGGGTATTCGTAGTGTCGATTTCATCACACGACTAGATGAGCACATGCACTCATCACGCGAATTGTTAAGAACCTTCATGCTAAAGTAGTGGCTAGCCCTTCGCTCCGGGACTTAATCTAAGTCTCAAATGTACAATAGATGGCGTCGGAAATCAATTACATCGCGCAAGAGAGCCTTTTCGGATTATCTAAAAGTTTTGTCGTTGTCTATAGAATTTAATCCTTTATAAAAGGGAAAAGTTTAATCACGCATTCGCACGATGATTGCGTAGTCTTTTAGGACAAAGCCTTTGACTCATGGTAGGTATGAAACTTGACAAATCCCTGGTGGACTGGCCAGTGAAACTAGGCGGCCATTGTTAGTCACCTCATTATCAGTCAAATCACGTCGGAGACCTCATTAGATCGTTGCTTTTCTTTCACTAGTGATGCGACTCATGACACTAATCCTAATCGAATCAAATCAAACAATATTTATTCGTCTGACTGCCTCGGTGGCGCCGTGGGCCGCACTTCAAAGCGACGGCTTCGCTTGGGGTCCCAGGTTGATGTTGCCTTGGAAATTAGTTCTGCGCCCGATATTCTTCAGACGTGTCACACTGGTGTCCCATTGAATTACCTACGAGGGTAAGGGATTAGGGAGTGCACCTGTGTTTCCGGTCCTGAGCTGCTCAAATCCCTGCAATTTTGGCGATGTCGTCGACCCATCGTAACACCGGACGACCTGGATTTCTTCTGCCATTTCTAGGATACCATTCGGTCATAATCTTGCTCCAACTGCCATCAACGCGTCTAGCTAATTGTCCAAGCCAATTCCACTTTACTTCTGATAATAGTCAGAACTAATGCTGTTTCCCTTACGTTAGTTAAGTGTTAGTTTTTATTTTTTATACTAGAGTTGGAAAACGAGCAAGCGGGTCACCTGCTGCCAATGAACAGCAGTGAGATCAGAAAGGTCGCTGATGCGTTGCCGGTCTTTTATGAAGGAGTACGCTCTTCTTGAAGGTCCCTAAATCATAGCCGTCAGAAAATACTGTCGCAGCTAAACTGTTCCACAAAACTGAGGTGCGTAGAAAAGTTAAAGTTAGGTAGGTTAGTGATTTAAAATTTGTAGGTATAACGCCCCCTATCAATGACACTAATAAGCCTTCTGATCGTAGTCCACTGTAAGTGAATCTTATCACTCGTTTGATAGGTACTTTTATACCTTTATATTTTTCAGGTGTCACTCGAAACGTCTCTGAGTCGTATCTCTAGTACCACCGCCCGCGCCGCGCCGTATCTTAACGAGCCTAATTCTCTGAAGGGTGGGCTTAATTGTCGCTCAGTTACCTCCTGATGTCACTAATTAGTTGACTTTGGACGAGAAATCCCAAAAATGTTAATCGCGGTCGGCACATTTGTCACCTTTTTGACAAAAGTCCTCATGACTTTGGGCCGTTGGAAATTATAAAGGTTAGTAGTATAATGTTATACGAAATTGCCTACCTACTAGTAGTTGATAATTCTTTGCCTAACTTAATTCCATTAAATTCACCTAAAAATCAAAAAGGGTATAGTCCTCCATCACAAAAATCAACTCATCGCTTCTATGATGGGATTAGGCTTAATCGCCACGCTTGCCTAATGCTCGCTTGCCTGGTAGTGATCACCGACTCGAGTTATGTTCCAAAAATCTGAAACATTTGCTCGACCCATGAGTCGAACCCGGGACCCTAAGATTGAGGCCTGGTACTTAAACCACTAGACCAGGGCGTAGTAGATGACAGAGCAATATTATAATGTATCTACCATAGTAAAACCTGTTTAAATATTACTATTATCAAACAATTATTTACTTATTTGCATGCTATAATTTTGCCTGATCATGTGAACGTGTGTATTTGATAGGTAATGCACAAAGTGTTTTATGCAAATAAAATGAATTAGGCACGTATTAATTTATCAATTTAATGTAAATAATGCATAATACGTAAGACCCAAAAGCCTCATACGAGGCAAAAACAATTGATTTTCTATTGTGTCTGCTGTCTGGGTCTTACGACGTTAAGAGAGACTGGGGTTAAAAACCAAGCATAGAAAACTGTGTGCATATTATTACTTCCACCATAAGTTCAGCGGTGAGGGAAAAAATCGTGAGGAAACCACCAAGTTTCGGATAGTTTCTGAAACGAGTAACCATGGCACTTGCGACTCCTCTGGTGTTGCGGGTGTCCCCATGGGCGGTGGTAATCGCTAACCATCAGGTGATCCGTCTGTTCGTCTGCCCCCTATCCCAAAAAAAAAAGTTTGGTTCCCCTGTTATACTGATATACTTTAGGGTTGCCAGGTTAGACGGTAGTCGGTTCATTGCAATTACCAGACTCTCCAAATCCTACGGAGCGATAGCTTTGGACGCAACTGGGATTTTAGTACTTTTTTTTATGATACGTAGCAGATGAGCAGGCGAATCACCTATTGCCGCCGCCAATGGACACCTGCAACACCAGTGGAGTCACAAATGCGCCGCCTAACTTTTATCCCCTTCCCCCCGAGTAGGCCTCCGCTACCCTTACTCACTCGGCGAAACACACACACACGGCACAGGTGCTGCTTCACGCCGGTTTTCTGTGAGGCAGTGGCATCACTACGATCGAAGCCGGCCCATTCATGCCGAAGCGTGGCTCTCCCGACAATTAAACTGGTTACTCGTTAAGATGAGAGAAGAATAGTTATCAAAGTCAGCATTATCAAATAAAAAGTGGTACGGTTAACGCAAACTCTACCCTATCTGTCTAAATACTTGGAAGAGTCAGAAAAATAAAAGTCAACGAGACAAAAAATTATGCCTCTGGTAACCATTACTGCTACAATTATAATTGCCTAGGTCCTTACAAACTTCCAAAAAAACTTAATTAGCAAAAAAACGTCGTTACAGTAAAATGGCGTGCGTTGATATCTTTTTAAACATACTTAACTGATCATTTTAAACACACGATGTTTTTCCCTCGTTTTTCTGTCAACAGCCCAGCATGAACCAACAACATTATGGTCGGTCGCAAACATTTGTTCCACTACGTAAACAACGACTTTTAATCCTTATACATACATGGTATATAAAAGAAAACAGAAAAAAAAAATCTGTTTATTTAATTTATATACCAGTCTACACTACACTATAGTGGTTTAGGTCAATGTAGAGGAGTATAGGAATAAACCGAGAATCGTGTTATTGTAACTTTTTTTAGGTGAGAGGTGGCAGACAAACAGACGGATCACCTGATGGTAAGCGATGGCCGCCGCCCATAGACCAGCCACTTGCAACACCAGCAGAGTCGTAAGTGCGCTGCCAACTTTTAAGCCCCTTTCCCCCAATTGGGAATCCGGTGCCCTCACTTAAGTACTCGACGTTGTGATGTTGTGAGAATTTGACATTTTTTAACAGCTGTCCTCCTATCAAGCTAAGTTTTTTTTATTAGACTATAGGCCAACGCTTGACCACAATCGCACCTGATGGAAAGTGACGATGAGGTCTAGGATGACACGCGTTTGCCTAGAAGATGCCTGTTCACTCTTGCCTTTAAGATATCCAAGTTATAGTGGTCGGAAAAACAGACCTCGGCAGGGTGTTCCACTCCTTAGCTGTCCGTATGATAAATGTGGAAGCGAATCGCTTCGTACGGGCAGGGGACAAATCTACCACATAAGGGTGAAAACTCTCGCCGCGCCTTGTCGTCCGGTGGTGGAATCAAATTATGCAGAACCTCCGCACACTCCCCGAAATGAATCCAGTAGAAGAAAGAGAGGCTTGCCACCCGTCTGCGGTTGTCGAGGAGTTGTGGGAACTATAGTGTTGTGCGTGCAACTAGTTGACGTACCTTATTGTCCTTCTGCCAGGAGCAGACGCCTCTCTTGTCGGACACTCGGCACTTGAGTAAAGCGTCTTCCCCCGGGTTCACCTCCGTGTACGTCGGCATTTCGATGAACCGCTGTACGGCATCTGTAAAAAAAATACATTAAAATAATACAAGTCACTTTTTAAGCTCTACGTTGCGACTCTTCTGGTGTTGCAGGTGTTTATGGGCGGCGGCCATCGCTTAATTACCATCAGGTGATCCGTTTGCTCGTCTGTCAAAACAAGCTGTCACGATTTGTTACTAGGGAAACATAGTATATTTAGGGTGTTTCTACAAGTTTCTAATCATTAGGGCTCTTCCATAAAATTACTTTATAAGGCTAAAAAATTGCTCTTATAGTTTCAGAAAAAAATGGTTGTGGCATATGGACGGACAGACAGATATCAGGAACCAATAAGGCTCCGTTTTTTTCCATTTGGCTACGGAGCCCTTATAAGTAAATCAAAATTTGAAAATTTTGTTCAAGTTAAGGTACATTATTTATGGAAAATTCCTTCAATATAAACGGTATAGGTACTCGTATTTTATGATTCTAAAGAAATATTGGATTTGATGACTGGTTGACCCAGAATCCGGTCAGTACGCTGCAAAAGGTATTAGGCAGCTGAATTGCTAGTAGTCACTATCAGGACAAGGCACAACGAGGCAAACGGATGACTGGAATAGCCTGTGAGGGAAAAAAGATTCCAGTCGACAGCTTAGTTGACCATTCGAAAACGGTTTCGGCAGCCAGTTACTGGCACAAGAGACTGATGACGTAATAAAGACTAGGTTTTTGTTTGATGCAGGCCGCTCTTAAGAGGAAATCCCAGGCGATTGAGAAATGAAGAGTTTTTGTAAATTCTATCCCATCAAAAACATAAACGTGAAATGGTAGCTAAGGTAAAAAAAGTTTCTTTGTCGAGTTCACCGTCAAAAAAAATGTTATCTGAATAGGTGCCAAGTTCAATGGTGAGACTATTTGTGTGTATGTAATAGTTTTTAAGTTATGAGGGGTCAAAAGTCGCTCTAAATGGTTCGTGTAATATTCCCTTGTTTGTATAGTCGCCATTTTTTCGAATCCCCATACACAACGACCATCTCACGTGACCGACTTTCGAAAAGTCATACAGCAAAATAATGTTGTTTAGAATGGTTGATAGAACGCATGGTTATAAAGGGATGTGAATTTCCACAGATACACACTGTATCTAAGTGCTTACACTCATAAAATATTTATCTCCTATTATATACTCCTATTTGTAGTCAAAACAAACTGAGTCAGCCAAATGGAATTTAAAAAGTTTCATCCCCACTTACCCCAAATAAAATTATCATACATCATTTTTATACGGAACCAATATACCTGCTGGAGATATTGTTTTTGAGCAGTCTCGTGAATAAAACATATATTTTATGGTATGTTTGCCTCCGGTGCATATTTTTTACATATTTCCGTATTGGATAGCCGAATTGTGTGCATCTACATTTTTATTGTTCCTTCCTTCCTTTTATATTGCATTTGTTTCAAAATTCAACAAACAAGTGATAGAATAACATTTACTATAGCCCCAACTGCAGTTACTTTCCAGAAGTTTCGCGAATAAAATGGATGTCTTATTTTTTGTCGGGAACTAACCACAGTGCAGTCGTTATTTCATAAATTGTTAGAAGTTAGGTAATGGAAGTAAAATGCTTTTTCGTTGAGTCTACAGATTTTACCTGCAGATTGCAAAATGCTGACTGACTTTGTAGCTCGAAAAGAAATATAAAAGCGTCATATAGCGGAATTTATAGTAAGTCTGTAATCGTTTTCGGTACATAACATCTAAATGTCGAAATTGTGGAACAGATGGCAATGATGTTTGACATCGCATGATGGTTTTATCAGCTTTACTTTTGAAGTCGGAAAAATACACTTCGTGCGCCTAACGTCATGTGAATGCGGCTAATGCAATTTAAAGATTCTAAGTTATTAGTGTATTAGGGTTCTAGTAGGTAGGTATTCGTCCGCCCCCCGGCGGACGGGTATGCGTGACGCATTTCCCCTAGGTAACCAAAAAAAAAGGTATGAAATTGAGAATCATTTAGTAATCAAATGATAAGTAATTTGTATTTTTATTGTTTTTAATTAGTTCAGTCAAAGCGCAAAGGGTCCCGATTCGATTCCCCGTCAAGTCTATATAGAAAACTACATTTTCTAAGTTTTCTTGCCGATCAAACCGGGACACCAGAGATACGCTCTGGGTTAGGAAAGGAAGATTGGCAAGCCGCAGAGGTCTCAACAGACTACGTAGATCAATAAAATCATAACAAACTTTATTTAGATCCATCTATACTGAAGTCAGTAGGTAATGTAAAGTAAGTATCGGTAGCCGTAGCCGCAGGGCAAAGGTCTCCATCAAACCCGAGCTATAGGTAACGAAAAATTCGAAACATTATTTTGTTCGACACTGGAAAGACGCCGAGATATCTAATTGTACCTAATGTTTTATTATTTTACTACCCTTACTACGAGTTTAAGCTATTTACTATGGAGTCAGAGGGTTGTGTGTTGTTTTGAATGATAAAAATAAGTAAGGAGATGCCTTGTCCAATTGTGTAGAGAACAGTCTTGCAAGAAATCTCGAAGCCTCTTTAAGCTGAATGATTTTACGAAGAAGAATAATTACCTATATAAGTATGTAATAGAAGGTTCAATATTGATTAAAGAATAATAATATGCCAGTTTAGATAGCCTGCCAGTATTTGTTCGTGCCTAAATGTGCGAGTATATTGCTTCCAATAAAACCCTCGAAGTATTGTTTGCCAGTTCTGTTACAGCCTTAATAAAACAGCATTTCTATTCTTACAATACGTTCCCATATACCTTATAAAGAGAAAATCGCCAGGTGTTCATCCTATTCCAGGTTTATGAACCATAAAATATTAATAAACCGCCCAACACACTTCTCAAATATTTTATTATCTGTTTCCCCTAGCGCGCGAAAATGAGCCACAGATAAAAAATTGCTTCTATAGCATTTAGAAGCGCGATTATAGAGATGTGTGTAATCGATTAATTACTTATGCAATTAATATCGATAATGATTAGATATTTTTTTTACAAGTGATTGTATCTACGTATAGGCTGGTGTATAGTACCTAAGGTACTTTACCTATATAGGTATTGACAACGCCTGGCAGGAACGAAGAGTTTTAGTGTTTTTTTTTTATAGTACAATATATAATTTTTTTTTTGAGATATCTCAAATTCGTTGTGGAATTAGTAACTAATACGTCAATAGATAGCCACATTTTCATTAAATCTCAACTTATTTCATTTCACGCTGTATCTAAGTGCAAGTAGGTATTTGATCAGTCGAAAGGAATAAACCAATGTGAAAATAGGAAATTATTACAATCGCCGATAATGATAATAAATCGATATTTGCCTGAAACATAAAATATTTTTATAATCGATTCTTTTCTCACACCTCAACGCAAATATGGCGAACAATGCGGGACCGAAAAATAAATCTCGACCGAAATCACGTAAGAGTACACTAATGAAAAGCATTAACAGCCCACGAAATAATCGTTCAATACACTCGGCGCTTCCCACGAGTTCTATTATCAACTGTGTTATGACCGGCCTGTGCAGGGAAGTACAGACTATTTGGGGTTCTCTATTTGGAATGGGAAATCGAAAACCAATACAATGTTTCAATAGTGCTCTTGGAACTATAGAGAAGCAGCAAAATCAAATAATAATTACTGATAACAGTGTCACCTCACTATACATTTATCTAAACTTTTTGCGGGAGAAGAATGTATTCCAAATTTAAATAAAAATTATTTTTTATGACGTCATTACGAAAAGCAGTCATTAAAACATGCATATAAAATGCCATATTCTTATTTCAAACTCTGTTTTCTTTGCTTTTGAAAAAAGGATAAAATAGAAACCTAGGAAGTATTAATGTTGGCAATAATTTAGCATTTTTAATGTAATTATTAAAATGCTTACTTGTTGTTAATGTTTTTCGATGGAGTACTTAAGCAAAAGCATACTTTCATATTATATTATTTATTAAAATTATTTACCAACTGATATCCTACTGTTTTCTTATTTAATTAACTAATAACAGAAAATGGCTTATACACGTATTTCGAAATCTCGCGAGCGTACGTATCCATACTAATGTTATGTTTAAGGATGTTGACCCTAAATTCCACTACCCAATACGATCGCTGGTATAACAGTCCGAGTATTATGCGGAACCAACGGCGAGTATTTGAGTATTGAACAAAATGAATTTTGTCTTGAGCTTTGCCTCCGGGCATTTGTCTATTGCCCACCTTTTGTTCGATGATTGATGACTCGCTGTCATCGGCGTTGTCGCGTCTCTACTCTATGGAATACTCTGTGAAATATTCTTCGCGCAAGTGCTTAAGTATTTGTTTAGGGATTCCCAAAGTTTTTTGACCATGGAACACTTTGATTTCTTTAGCAGTGACGACTATCATCGATTAACATGCAATTTATAGAACTATACTACTCTACTCCCGCATAGGACTTTACAGCCACGAGCGCTACTGTAAGGTCACACCGCGTGATGCTGCTTAAATCATCTGTTAAAGATGCGAAGGCCTATGATGATGATGATGATGATGACTACTCTACTCACATATTTTATGACGTTAATTTTATTATTAAGTAAGTATGTAACTCATGAAATTGTAATAATATTGACATATTGTCATACGTACAAAATTATGAAAATTTTTAGAATATTTTTTTCTTGTCATCTATCTAATCTCTGATTGCTATAGAACGACATTTATTTTAAAATAGAGTGCAAGCACTCAGCGTACGAATTGGGCTCTATTTCACAATATCACTGTTTTAATTTCTATAGATTATTATTATCCATCGAAAAATAAAGAATGATATTGCGAACGGTAACATAATCCTAATTTCTTCCTACAAAATCTCGTTGCTTAGATGAGATTATAATAATGCACGCAAAGTATACAAATCCAAGTTGCAAGCATCCATAGGTTGCGATAATTTCTCACTATCAGGAGAGCCTAATAGACAAAAATGTATTCAAAAACTTTTCAGAAAAACAAAATTAAATACATATTTACTTATGTATTCAAATAGTACAGTCCGCGGACCGAATATTGACTTTAGTCCACTATTTGAGAGCCATTGGTTTAACTACAGAGGTCACAAGTGGATGTCATCTTTGGAAGGTAAGGCTTTTTTCCATTTGCATAAGAATGTCGTGGGAGCCACCAATAAATCATGAGACTTGACCACGTAATCACGACACAATAAGAATTTCTATTGAAAAAGTCTTCTTTGCCTACTCGCAGTTTATTTTCGCTCAATCGACAGCTCAGCATAGGAACAAAACAAAATTAAGAGAACAAGACTACTATCTACTTCAAAACTATGGAATGAATCACCTGCGGTATTTCTGGACCAATATGAGTTGCAAACCTTCAAAAATTAAGCGTATTCCTTTTTAAAAGGTCACCAGCGCACTTGCGACTCCTCAGGTGTTGCGGGTGACCATGGGTGGCGGTGATCCGTCTGTTCGTCTGACCCCTTTATCACAAAAAAAAAGAAAAAGATTCCAAATGTCGGGAGCCCGGCTATAGATCCACTTGTTATTTTTTTTCAGAGCAGACAGATCGCCTGACGGTAATCATTGCCCCCGCCCATAGACACCTGCAATAACAGTGAAGTCAATAATTTAATAAGAGGATTTTGAGTGTACCATAAAATAAATAAATGCGCTGCCAACCTTTTAACCCCATTTCTTCTCAACTCATTCTAAGAAACAGTGGCGGCGGCTTTAGTGAGACTGTGAGACCGTGGTAGCTCCGGTCGAGCCGGCCCGTTCATGCCGAAGCGTCGCTCTTCCACGGTCAAAACTGTTTTTACCCAACAATTAATCAATGTTGCACTCCATTAGACAATGTTGGGCGTCGCGTAACTACGGAATATGGCGTAACTACAGTGACCAAATCTCTCGTATTTCAAGGTAATTTACAATGTAGAACCAAATAAATATTCCTATGTTTGCTGTCACTCATCTATACTAATTTTATAAATGGGAAAGTGTGTCTGTCTGTATACTTTTCTTTCTTTCACGGCAAAACGGAGCGACGAATTGGCGTGATTCTTTAAGTGGAGATAGTTGAAGGGATGAAGTGTAACATAGGCTTTACTTTTTGCCCTTTTCTAACCCCCCATTTTAGGAGGTAATCCACTCTCAGCACCCAGAATTTCAGCACCTGGGATTTCAGCACCTGGCCTAGTCCACTCTCAGCACCTATTGATATTTTTGGCAGGTGCTGAAAATGGATACAAATTTATTTTTACATTTTTGTCCACTTTCAGCAACTGCAATGAGCAGCCTAGTGGTGACAGCTAAACAAGTCGATGTTAAATAAAATATATCGATAAAAATAATCTAAACGTACACATAACATTAAAATCCATACTAATATTATAAATGCGAAAGTAACTCTGTCTGTCTGTCTGTCTGTCTGTTACTCTTTCACGCCAAAACGACTCAACGGATTTAAATGAAATTTGGTATATAGATAATCTAGAATTCTAGACCCTGAGAAAGAACATAGGCTACTTTTTACCCGACTACGGCAAAGCAAAAGGAGGGTTATGATTTTGACAGGCTATGTATGTATGTATGTATGTTCATCTGTTTCCACGTAACTTCTAAACTACTTATCAGAATTCGACAAATGACATATCATTATAAGCGTCTTGATTGTCCGCTGGTTATAGGCTATATGAAGTTTTTCAAAATCTATGTGGCGCCCTCTAGCGGACAAAACATACAGAGTAAAAAAATAAAGTTATGATAAATATGCCGTGTTTGGTATCATTTGAAAGCGCTTGACTTGTACATTTTGAATATATATATATATATATATATTACTAGCACTTGGACACCAAAATAGTACAAATAAAAAAAAAGTAAAAAACTAAAACCCAACTACGACAAAAAAACGTCGCTGAAAAAGTATGAAACAAGCCTTCGTTGTCAATTTATGAAATATTCACTATGTAGAGATAAATTTTCATGTTTGGAAAGGCGTAGTCACACGTTAAATTTTTGACAACGTGTGACTGCGGATTTCCAAACATGAAATTTTATCTCTACATAGTGAATATTGCATAAATTGACAACGAAGGCTTGTTTCATACTTTTTCAGCGACGTTTTTTGTCGTAGTTGGGTTTTAGTTTTTTTACTTTTTTTATTGCGAAAAGGGGGTTGAAAGGGGAGTAAAAAGTTACTTTTCCACGCGGACGAAGTCGCGGGCGGCCGCTAGTAATACAATAAAAAAATTAAAACCGCAGTTTTTCCATGCAGAGTCCTAAATTCCTAATGAAATTCGACCATTTTTGTACTCATTTATAAAGCCATCAATTATTATTTTTTTCGGCGAGTCCTTTGTGTGATATGTAATCCTGTTTTGGCACGTATTTCTGCGTAAAATCGATGACATGGTTCCTCAGAACAGATCCTCGTATGTCTTAGGTATAGTTTCAGACTTTCCCATACTGACCGATTTGAATGACCCTGTATACTAGTGGCCTACCCTCAGACTAGGCAGATGTGCTTCCAGTTTACACTATCCGAACCCCTTACTAAGCCGACGAATTTCTTAAGTGCTTAACTCGCCATGAGCTGACGATAGTCTCATCAATATTGTAGATATACATGTACAATATCCAGTGGAAACATTATTGCAAATATATAAAAAAAAAAAACATTTAGCAGTTTCATCTTAACTAGTGGTTAATAGTTAAGATGAAACTGCTAAACGAATATTTTTTATTTTTAGTATAGTAATTCTTTGCAATATTGCACTTGAAAAATCATCGGAGGGTTCAGGTGGGATTTTTTGAAGTGCAATATTTACTTAAATAGCTTAGCAGTTCGAATAGTTACACGTGCTTTTGTGAGTCAACCATCCTAACTTCCTAACTAATATTATAAATGCGAAAGTAACTCTGTCTGTCTGTCTGTCTGTCTGTCTGTCTGTCTGTCTGTCTGTTACTCTTTCACGCCAAAACTACTGAACGGATTTAAATGAAATTTGGTATACAGATGATCTAGACCCTGAGAAAGAACATAGGCTACTTTTTATTCCGAAAAAGGGATTGTAAGGGGTTAAAAGGGGGGGTAAAAAGTTACTTTTCCACGCGGACGAAGTCGCGGGCGGCCGCTAGTAAAAGATAAATATTTACCGTCGTGGGATATTTTTTAGATAATTTTATTCAGAACGTTCATTTAATCATCAAGGCTACACACGCGACGGATGTTTAAAAAATAGAGTAACTTCTCTCGCTTTTACAACATTTCCCTTTACTGCTCTGCTCCTATTGATTGTAGCGTGATGACAAGTATACTATAATATGCGCACAAGTATGAATAATAAATGTGTACAAGCCTATGCAAATAAAAAATATTTTGACTTTGACTTTGTGCCAAGTTTCGTTAAATTCTATAGAGTAGATTTTGTTTCTATAACAAACATACAGGCAGACAGACAAACATTTTACTGATTGGATTTTTGGCACCAGTATCAATCACTAATCATCCCCAGAAAGTTATTTTGAAAATATATTTAATGTACGGGATTGACCTCACTTTTGCTGGACTTGGGAATCGTACCCAGGACCCCAAAATCACGGAACGGTATAAAACCACTAGACCAACGGTGCTCTAATCTTATCTTCATGTGACAATAAATCTATGGTTTAAAGCCTGTCATTCTGTACAAATTGTAGCGTTATTCATAGATTTATCCTGGAATGAAGTTCGGTCCTATCGGGCCTAAGTCTCCTAAAAGGCATTCTAGACATTTTAATATAACATCATGCTACTTATTGTATGTACCATAATACTTTTAGTTGCACGTTTTTTAAATAAATATACTAACCGGTGATCGCATGTCAAAACAACATATTATTATCTCACAAGTAATAGATTTTATTGCAATTTTATAGAAATAATTCGTAGACCAAATATATCTTAACGTTCAAGTGATTTTATCGATATCTTTCATTTAATACTGTAATGCTGCCCGCACTATTTTACTGCAGGTGCTGGAAGTGGACAAAAATGTAAAAATAAATTTGTATTCATTTTCAGCACCTGCCAAAAATATCAATAGGTGCTGAGAGTGGACTAGGCCAGGTGCTGAAATCCCAGGTGCTGAAATTCTGGGTGCTGAGAGTGGATTACCTCCATTTTAGGCGTGGTTTTCATAAATAAAATCTTTACCACTAAATACAAATTTCTAAGCCTTTGAATTGCATCAGCCTATGCAATTTGTTCCTCCACCCTCCACAGAATCCAGGCTAATCTTATTCGTTACCTATGGCCCATAGGTAACGGACAAGATAAACCTAAGTAACGGATAAGAAAGAAAAAAACAAAGACGTCCCATAGGTTATGGGACGTCTTCCTTAAATGTATAACACCAGGTCACCCTACCTACGCGAGATCCGTTTTTATCTCTGATTGCACAGCTATTCGGGCTACGTTTTTTCTCACCTAGTATCGTGCCTCTATGGCCGTTCTATCTGTCTATGGCTCTATGATTGAACGTTCTTTTGTTATGACAGCAGATCAAATTGAATTTCGCCTTCTACGGATCTGTGGATTAATTTGTGAAGTTAATGGCTTGTAATAAAATTGTAATAAAAAGAAATGGGTAACTCGGTGATGTTGGTTTTGAGTTTTGATTTAATGGAGACTTGAAGTGATTTGGATTGGTTAATTAAACGTCTAATTGATAAATGGTTTAATTAATAAGATTTTTTTTGTTATGTAAAGGTGTTTTTTTATGTTATAGGTGGCAGACAAGCAGATGGAACACCTGATGGCAAGCGAATGCTGCCGCCCATAGACACCTGCAACACCAAATAGTGTCTGGTGCGTTGTAAATTTTAATCTCGTTTCCCTAATTTATTTGATTTATTTATATGAAAGGCGCGTCCAATGAGCTACCATCACAGAAGTTCAAGTTACAAAATTGTACCTAATTCTATGTCTGCGAGCTAATCAACAAAAGAAGTTTTGGTATCAAAACTTTCCCCATTATTATTCGATCAAAATGTTAAAATCTTTAAAAGAAATTAGATTTCGTTTGTCAACCCTCTAATTAGGTACGAGTAAAAAATACCAGTAAGTAATAATTTCCTAAAATTGTGACACGAAAGTAAATAACTTAATTTATAGGTTTATTTTCGTTGTTAAATGTTTTATTGTAGGTTGGATTTATAAGTTTTTTTAACTGACTGAGGCGAGGGGACTGAAGTTTCTGAAAGTTTATTTTTCAGTAGGTAGGGCGGAATGAATGTAGATCGCAAGATAAGGTTAATGGGCTCAACATTTTGGTTTTTTACTTACCTTTAACCGCTAAGCCCCAGACAGCAGACAATAGAAAATTCACTGCTTTTCACTTTATAGTATTTCAGATCTTTCGATTTTTTACTATACAGGGTATATTGTGAACATTGGTGGTACAAATTTAGGCTAACACTCTAATTTATTCTTGTCAATACCAAATGCGCAATTCGGGTCAGACAATTTAATTTTAATTGACTGGTAGAGAATGCCTCTTGGAATTAAATTTTGTATAAAAAAATTAAACAATAAAATTTTCTTCTATACTATGTATAAAAAGATAATTTCTATAGACAACAAGGCTACAGGTTAACCGAAAACACGAAACGCTTGCGCGATGTAATTGATTACAGCGCCATCTATGAGTTAATTTCTGAATTACGGTCCCGAAGCGAAGTGAGGGCGGGCCACTAGTAAATAAATAAAATAATCCCCACCATATTATTAAACTTCAAACAGTGGTTATCCCTTCGCCCTATAGTAAATTTTACTTATAAAACACCCTAGCATTTTTGGCGCTTCGTAACAATAGCGCTATCGTTTATGACTCTGTTATTTTATACTTAATTTTAGTGATTGAGTGAATCAAACGCCATTGCACAGCTGTTGTTATGAAACATACACGGTTGTTATGCAGTTGGTATGCAAACCAGTGACTAAGTGAAGAGCTAAAACATAGGTACAGTTCACGTCTCGACACAGTAACTGAGTGTACGTATGTAGAGAGGGGTGTGTAAGTTTGTTATTTTTTCCGATTGTACGCAACGTAACATTTACAAAACAGATCGTAAAACTACGATTCGATCCGCGGTTGGATCACATGCTGCCGATTCGATATTCGGAAAATTATAATCCGAATCGATTTCGCATAAATACGATATACTTAGTCGATTAAAGTTCCCAATCTGGTGTTGTTGTGATTTCGTTCCGATCGATGTGATCGTAAGCATTTTCATTGACCATAATCATCAATAGAATTAGTTTCAAAGATAAAACACTTGCCATACCATTTGTGCTAGACGAACATGATAGCATAGTAGGTAAGTAAAGTAGATGTTGAGGACAATATTTTTTATTCATTTTTTGTTTCAAACAACCTAGCCTATCCAATCGTGTCTTATAAAGTTACTTCAATCCGATCCCAAAAAATATCGGATCGTATGCTCGCTATCCAATATTGTAAAAAACCGGATCGGCGCATCCCTAAGCCCGTTAGAAGGACGGCACAATAGGATTAAGAGCAGTGTGGAATCTCCACCCTGACCTTGGTACTATACAGAGCGAGGTCTTCGGCATACACCGATTGCACCACAATACGCTACAATGGGCGTGAGATATTTTGCGAATGCGCGCTCTGTGAACATTACCTATGTAGCACAAAACAAAAGTTATGTTATGAATGTATTAAATTTTTTTAAATTTAGTATCTTTATACAAGTTAATTAGGTATGGATGTGTCTATATAAAATGAAAATTATTAAAATCTATGATTTTGCAAGCCATGTGGTTTCGATTAGGTAGGTGTTTAAAAAGTTCATTAATACGTTAGGTACTTATATTCATTTGTTATTTTGGTGCAAATAGTACTTTTAATACAAAGAGGACTTATGTAGTTAATTTTCCTAACTATTTATTAAAGTAAGTTGGTATTTCTTTTCAATCTTACAGCTAACAGATGGTTAGTGCCATTGACTATGAATACTGAGACGCTTAGGGTACGCGCTTTCCGATACTATAAATTTTTACAGCATATGAGGCAGGGTCACTACCAAATGCGCCATCTGGCCCGTCATTAATAGGAGTTCTGTTTTACGCCACAATTTTAAGTAAAACTGTTAATGTCATCTTTACGAGAGTAGAGTGTATTTTGAGGCTCATTGTCATCTTACTTGCATTGTGGACACGGTGCGTTCTGCCAGCGGTATCACATGAATCTTCACGCTCCTTGGCTTCGCGGTGATCGCTGGTCCATACGGTACATGTCTTTGAACTTAAAAGAATTTATAGAATGTTTTAGAAATCTGCTATATACTTCCACCTTCATTTTGTAATCGTTTTAGGTCTTAGCCTTTTTAATTAGAAGCATTAATTAACGGTAAGACTACGAAAATGTTATTGAATATGTAATAGGTGCCAGACGAGCAGACTGATCTCCTGATGGTAAGCGATTGCCGCCGCCCTTATACACAAATGCGATACTACTCTTGAAACCTTTTAAACATACTTTTTCCTCGGCCTGGCAATTGAACTCAGGACTCCGATATTACAGCCAGTACTTAAATCACTAGATCAACGGGGCGTTGTGGAGAGTAAAAAAACCAACGGCATTACCAGTACAATCTAGGGTATCTCTTTTGCAAAGACTGATCTTGGACCTAAGCGAAGATTACTGGCTTTGCGGGTGGCAAAATTTAATAGCATAGAGGCAGCTCCAAAAATCCGCCACTGAACTTCTCAACAATAGTATAACATGATTCACTAACATCCATACTAATATTATAAATGCGAAAGTAACTCTGTCTGTCTGTCTGTCTGTCTGTTACTCTTTCACGCCAAAACTACTGAACGGATTTAAATGAAATTTGGTATACAGATAGTCTAGACCCTGAGAAAGGACATAGGCTACTTTTTGTTGTGAAAAAGGGGTTGTAAGGGGTTAAAAATCGGGTAAAAAGTTACTTTTCCACGCGGACGAAGTCGCGGGCGGCCGCTAGTTCTGTCTATACTTTTTTTCTCTAATACCAGAAAAACAAGATCACTACTTTGTTCCGACTATATCGTGTCCCTCCGTCAAAGCAGATATGGGTCAAACGCACCCAATACACCCGTAAAGTTAACAGAAAAACGCGCATGTATTATGTATAACTTACGCTAAGTTAATACGGTCACGATATTTTGCTGGAGTGGATTAAAGTTGATGGGCTGTTTCTTCGATGTTTACCTTTTGTGGCAATCCTCAATTCATTGTTGCTGTAAAAATAACATCAGATCCTTAAACTTACACCGTTAAATTTTAGTCGTTTGAATCCTGAAGCCCTTACAATAGGTAACACAAATAAAGGCCCTTTACAAAAAAGAATATTCACGAGGCAATAATGTATGAAACAGCTGATTTTTATTTTGGTTATTTTGATGATTTAAAACACGCTAAAAGCACAAAATACATATTGACACAGAAGGCTGACTGCCCACTAAGAGCTAAAAATATGTCATGTACCTACTCACGCATGCGCACTAACGGGCAAAAACGCCTTTTCGACCACATTAATCCTAACTTATGACATAAGATTGTCAAACTGTCGAGGTCTATGGTAGAGGCCGCGCGCTTATGTACTCATGCCAGGCAACAACCATAGCATATATCAACGAACTCTTCTAAATTCAAAATCAAGTCAAAGTCTAGCTTCTGTGTGTAATTATTTTGTGCTAAAAGGGCTCTATTCGTGTTACTTATTTATGAGGGCTTCGGGATTAAAACGAGTAACATTTATTGGTGTATCATTATTAAAAGTAATATTCTCTGTGGAGATTCTGATGTCAATTTTGAAGGATTATTTGATTTTAGAACCACCACGAAAGTTAGATCTCGAAGAATAACCTAAGGAACCTTAATCCGAACAATTAATTTTGTTCATTTTGAGGGACCGAAAGGCCTACGGGTACTCGATACCTCTTAGTAAGTATTAAGTTTCTATTGCACCAAAATTTTATACAATAAAGTTCAAAAACCCCTCATCTATTAATTCATAATCAAGTAAGTCATCCAGTTAACTTGACTCTATGTTGGTACTTCTGTTTGGAATTTAGCCGCAAAGTCAATGTTTATCATTAACATTAATTAACCTACCAAATAATCCGGAGGTCCATTATTTAGGTAATACGATTTTATCATCTCACTCATTTTGCCTAAAAATTTTTCCGTCTCAGTAATTTGTATTTTTTTATTTAACCGTCAGAAACTTCGGCATTTTGCCCTAAAGTTTCTCAATGATAAACCCGATTGTGGCCTACTTCTTATCGTTAACGACTTACGCATTATTAGCCTTTATTATTATGACAGTTCCAAATTCAAATTCAAAGTGAAATTCTATTGTTCGAATGACAACGCAACTTTCTTTCTTTTTGTCCGGTGTTTGCGGCCAGCATTGTGTCGGGTTGGCGCCTCCTTTTCACTGGAACCATTCGTGACGTCATCAAGGGCAGGCGACCGTATAATTATGATATAGACCAGAATAATGGATCATACTAGAATAGTAAACACCGAAAATGATGTCATTCAAAAAGTTACAGAAATGCTGCGCTAGTAGGTAGGTATCTACCTTTTATGTGATAGTGTCAATAAAATTTAACACTGAATGGTAGGCAGGCAGAAATGGTAGGTAGTAGGTCTGAATATTATGTAGTTATGTAGTGCTAATAGACATATGATACAGAATTGCATGTACTACTTACCAATGGAGGAATATCCCGTGACACTCTATGTAGGAAGAAAGTAAAGACAGTTTTACAATTCTTCCACCTTGTACCTATTTTAGGGTAAGGTTAGAGTAAAGTGGACTCCACTTTCCGTACTTAGACTCTTTCGGTCCATTGTACAGTTGCCTGCTACAAAATGTAAGCACCTCGACTCTTATACCAGGACAATAAGGTTTATATTTGAATGAGGTTGTATACTTCTTAGTGAACGAGACTGAGACCGAGATGACTGTATATGAAAATAAATATGAATAAAATAAAATAGGACTAGCAAAAAGGGTCTTGACAGATTCTATATTTTTTTTGTTTCCTGGCAACACCACATTTTTAATTCCTCGCAACACCACAGAACGAGTCGCACAATTAATATTTTTTTAGTATTATATACGTCATTTTGTAAAAACTTTTAATTGGACGTCGGTAACATGTAGAATTGTATGTGCATGTTTTAAAGTTTTTCTAGTAATTAATTATACCAAGCTGAAAGTTTTCATAAAATCGTAAAAATAAAACAAAGTAGGTACACAAGTCTTTCTAACAGATTAGTCTTTTCCCAGGTATTTTTATGTGAAGGTGGAAGATGAGCAGACGGATAACCTAAATGGTAAGCGATTGCAACAACAGCGGAGTCACAAGATAAGTAGGTCTCTGCGCTGGCACTACTTCACGCCGTTTTCTCCTGTGAGGCCGTGATATCATTTCGGTAACGCCGGCCCATTCATGCCAAAGCGTGACTCTCCCACAGTGACGGTCTGCTTACAGAATACGAATACTAAGATTACGTCGTAATTATTTGAAGCTAGTGACCCGTCCCCGCCTCGTTTCGGGATATTAATCCTACACAGTACTTGCGAGTATCTTAGAAATTTACAACAACTTATCAATAGATGGCGCTGGAAATAGATTACATCGCGCAGGTGTTTTATCTTTTGGATTACCTATAAAGCCTTGAAGCTTTGAAGTTGACTGTGAGTTTAACCTGTTAATAAATTGAATATTGATAGAAGATAGTAGAAGATTAGACCTTAAATACGATTTTCCTTTGTTTGATTCCAGCTTATCCAGCTTTGTGTTATCTTGATGCAACTGCCGTCTTCGCACGACCCAATCAGGTCTGTAAACGCGGCAATTATGGCTAGCACTTGCAGTTTGTGTGCGGTTGCATTATTGATAGGGCTGTCAACCTCCGCTCCGCTAGTCATGCAGGAGTTCTCAAAGTGTATGCTGTGTGACCTTGAGGTTACTGAGAAATTAGGCAGACGGACAGCCACACTTTAATGTATACTTTGTCATAGAGCCAGCAAACGAATTTGGGTTGCCTCAGATGTTGCAGATATCCATGGGCGGCGGTGATCACTTACCATCAGGTGAGTCAGTTATACCATCTGCTTGTTTGTCCGCTAATGTTCAATTGATTCTTATCTCAATATCAAACACGTTTGGTTCAAAAACAATTGAGAAATGGTGCCTCTTCATTACTGAAGATTGGCCATCAGCTATTTGATTCATGGCTTATTTATGGCAAACCTAAAAAGTTGTTCGGCGAATTTGATGTCAGTACATTGTCGTATTTGCCTAAGCCATGTAATTTTTCGCCTTCCAATTTTTGCCATCATTATGGTCTGGAGAATATGGTATTGTGGATTGCTTATGACGTGATCAATTCAGTTAAATATACTTGTCGGAACGTCAGAGGTTAGGTCCAGAGCGTACAGGCATAGTGTGGGCAGAAATAGGGATCGTGCAATGAAAATCACCGGGTTACACACTTAACTGATTTAATTACACCACTGAAACTATTACAATCGCAACTCTAGGTATCTAGGTCTTAATTTGAACACTAAAACACTGAACGAGTAGCAGGACAGTTCCGCGATGTTTACTCGGCGACGGTCAGAATCAAACTCCCTCCAATCGCTCCTCGCCGATAACGTCACGACTCTGTCGAAGCGCGCGAAACGATCGAAAACGCGCGGAATCGTAGTTCCCGCTGTCACCGCTTGGCGCGCTTGCTTCTCGTCGGTTATGATCTGTGACCGGATGCGACACGGCCATCCTGCGATGACACACGTCCTCGTGTGTAAATCTGTAACAATACAAAGACAGCACAGTATCCGCTCGACCAGTCCTTACTCTATTGGACCTAATCTGTCTCCAAAAATAAAGGAATCTAGAAAGTTTCTCATGATTGTTTCCTTTATTCTAACACCAACTGTTATTACTAACAAGCAATCATAATAGCTAACCAAGCAGGTTTGTTACAATTTAAGGGTTTACCACTACAGATTATAATTTAAGAAACGAGATCAAGAGATACATTCGCACAGTATCGTGTTGCTCGGCTTTTCCTGACCTAGTATTACACCTACGCTCATTTACTAGGGATTTTCAAATAATAGAGACACTCTACATTGGAAAACGTAACTTCATTAATCATCATCAACCTCATTTGATTCAATGTAATGTAACGACGTTCAAGACAGCAAGCGGTTACATTGCTCTTTTAATTAAAATAACACGAAGATAAGGCGTTCGTCTCATAACACAAATTATTACTCAAAATGATAATTTTACGAGAATAAACAATGACTACATGGTACTCCCATGTACAACTCCGAGAAGAAATCATCACGTTCTACATAGTTCTGTTGCACATAAAATTGCAATAGTAGGTACAGAACAAAACCAAAAGCATGTGTCCTTTCGACCACGCATGGACCGGACGACATTTTCCTTACTCAGTTATAAGCCATTCTAAACTCATCGGTATGTCCTCTCAACCAACCCTCAGGTCTGGCCCGGACGATACCATCAAGTTACGTTCAGTTTCCACACAACATTGACCTGGACCGGACGAGTGTGTCCTTTCAACCAGCTACTCACTCGAGCATGGCCCGGACGACACTGTCCCTTCGACCAGTCAACTCTCAAACTCTCAAACACTTAAGGTTGGACCGGATGAATGTGTCCCCTCAACCAGCCGCTAGCAGCTGCATGGCCCGGACGACATTATCCCTTCGACCACCTTCACAATATCCGATATTTTTTTAAACGTGGTTAAAAAGACTTCATGCAAACAGAGATAACAGGTCACATACCTATATACTACGAACTGCCTTATTCTGCGTGAATCTGTGCTTCGTGTTCAACGATTTCATGATCTGGGTTGTACATTTTATTTCATCACCTCCAATGCCCATAAGAAACACGAGATCATTACGCACAGTACCCGGGAATTTACTAGATAAACTTTCCTTGATCAGGGAACAAGACGAACCGCTATCAAATAAAAAAGAGACTGGCTCACCAGATGACGTCCTCAAAGTACCCCTCGACAGCCGTTGCTCGCAGAGATTGACCTCCTTCCTCGCAGGCACTCCACCTCCTTTCCCTTTTCTTGACAATTCGTAGCTATGTGTCCAGGGTTGCCACAAATGTAGCAAGTCACCGTTGAAGTCTTTTCGGCTGTACGTGCCGCAGTTGAGGAGTCTTGTAAAGCTTGGATAACATCACGCATTTGCTGAATTTGAATTTCAAAAAAGTAACCGCACACTTGAGTCTCAGAATCTCAAAGAGTAACCGCCACCGTGTCTCATTGTTATTTTCACTCCGAGTAGTTTCATTGGCACGATTTGGTCCCACTTCTGATGTCGGAACGTCAGAGGTTAGGTCCAGAGCGTACAGGCATAGTGTGGGCAGAAATAGGGATCGTGCAATGAAAATCACCGGGTTACACACTTAACTGATTTAATTACACCACTGAAACTATTACAATCGCAACTCTAGGTATCTAGGTCTTAATTTGAACACTAAAACACTGAACGAGTAGCAGGACAGTTCCGCGATGTTTACTCGGCGACGGTCAGAATCAAACTCCCTCCAATCGCTCCTCGCCGATAACGTCACGACTCTGTCGAAGCGCGCGAAACGATCGAAAACGCGCGGAATCGTAGTTCCCGCTGTCACCGCTTGGCGCGCTTGCTTCTGTCGGTTATGATCTGTGACCGGATGCGACATACTAATGAATATTAACATAAACAATAATATTTTTATAATAATGAATCAGTACCAACAATGATTAGATTTATAAATAGTATAGATATCGCACTTTGTACTGTCATTACGAGAGTATGCGTTAGTGATAAGCTACATCTCTAAAATACTTTTACTATCAAAAACGTGACAGGAAGCTGACTCGCTCGGGAATCTGTGACACGTAAACAAAATATTCTAATTCTAAGTAAGTGTAAAATTAAAAAAGTTTGGGAATCTCTGATTTAATCTGCTCCGTGCCTACCGAAGTGTTGGTAAATGTTTAAATGATCCTTCGAAATCCAGGTGTTAATTCATTTGCTGATTGGAAAACATTTCCAATTCGGCTTGTATAAACCATTTTTGTTATTAAAAAACAATTATCAATAACTATTGCATTTTAAATGATACGAGTATCTTAGCAATATTAACAAATAATGGAATGGATAGAAACACAATAACCTTATTTTTGAAGTGTTTTGTGATAGGATGAGCTAAGAAGTATGATATAAGAAAATGAAGTCACTGGATATCAATTTTAATTCATTTAGTTCAAGTAGTTTATCAATATATTCTCTAAGTCTATTGTCACTTTTTTAAAGACCTACCAAGGTAACAAACTTTAACTATTCAGTATTACATTTAAATGTTTCACGGATAATAATTCGGATTAACTTCTAGATACATACTTCTTCTAGATCTAGATTCGGATTAAATTCGGAATAAGATTAACAAGGGAATTTCTTTTAAACCTAGAATTCCAAAGTAATGTCTATATTTTTAGAATATCCAAATTAAAAGTGGCAACCCTTGGCAGTTCACGGAAAGCGCTGACGGTGCTAGTTAGGTGTCACCGGAATCCTTCCGGAATCGGTTTCGAAATCATAACAACCTGCCGGAACTTTGCCGGAAACTTACGGTAAGTTGCAATGGCACACGCCAGTTTGAACGACACAGTGTTGCCAACAGAAATTTGTAATAATAGTCCAAGTTAAAAAGTAACTACAAGTATGTATTACTTTGACTGGCCGGATGGCGCATTTGGTAGTGACTCTATCTCACACGCTAAAGGTTGTGGGTTCGATTCCCACCCTGCGACTGATCAGCATGGGATGTGGTTAATCCCACGCTGCACTTAGTGCTTAAATTGAGGTCTTACACCTAAAGATTTTGTTAGTAGGTCACAAGTAGGAAAATACTCTTCTAAAGGAGGGTTACATTAACTAGAGGGTAAAAGATCCGACGGTTTGGTGAAGGTCGAGAGAGTTGGGGGACGCCTATATCCAGGCGTTTATTAGCTAAAATGATGAAAGAAAACCGACAAAGGAAATCTAAGCTCCACCATTGAACCGATGACGTCAGTAAAGTCGCAGGAATTTAAATATCCAAACAGCTCAGCTTAGTTATTACATAAAAAAATACCCTAAGGGGTTGAAAATTACAACATTACAAAATTAACACACTAGCAATACTAGTTTCTTTGTAAAGCACAAGTCGAACAGCTTCTAAAAACCCGTTCTAGTTAAAAGTTTGTTAAAAGTGCAATTTTTCTGTAAGTTACTAACAAAACCAAATAGTAGTTTATCGTTAGAACTTAGTGCTGCTAAAAACATCTTTTTGCTAGGTTTGTTTAACTAAAAGTTGTTAACTAGACGAACATTATTAAATGCGGTTCGGTCTCTTTTAACTGGGTTAATGTTACAACTTTTAGCTTTGAATGGGAAAACATGGTATCCATCTACATAAATAATTTTAACTGTGGGAGAGCCACGCTTCGGCATGAATGGGCCGGCTCGACCGGAGTGATACCACTGCCTCACAGAAAACCGGCGTGAAGCAGTTCCTGGGCTGTGTTTCGCCGAGTGAGTGAGGGTACCGGAGGCCCATCGGGGGGAAGGGGGTAAAAGGTTAGCAGCGCACTTGTGACTCCACTGGTGTTGCATGTGTCCATGGGCGGCGACAATTGCTTACCATCAGGTGATCCGCCTGCTCGTCTGCTACCAATCACATAAAAAAAAATGATAAATAGTATTTCTACCTTGGAAGGGCCAAGCTTCGGCATTAATGATGGGTCGACCGGAGTTATACCACGGCCTCACAGAACCAGTTGTCGTGTAAACCAGCGTCTGTTCTGTGTATCGGCGTGTGAGAGAGCGTAGAGGTCCAATTCGGGTGAAAGGTAAAATGTTGGCAGCGCTTTACTGTTATTGTGTTGTTAGGTGTTTTCAGGTGGTTTGGTTCGTCAATTCGTGTGACCTATTACAATCGTAAATTAAACAGGAAAGATTTCATAGGCATTGTACCTACCCTTTAGCAGATTTAAGAATACTTTTTCCTGACGAAGCATGACAATAACGAGAAAAACGTCCTAACCATGTTTCTACACGTTTAAAAAAATATCCAAAACGCACCGGTATCATCACGCACGATGTAGCTGTAGTATTCTCTCTCACCGCGAGCAAATTTTAAAAATGTGCGCTCAAATTCCATCCATACCACCTGGATGGATGGCGGTCCATTACCGTGCGCTTTACTCGACATTTTCTGCCACGGAGGAGGTTCCTCATTGTGGAATCAACTTCCCGCAGCGGTATTTCCGGACCGGTACGACATTCAAATCTTCAAGAAACGAGCATATACCTTCCTAAAAGGCCGGCAACGCATCCGCACTCCTTCTGGTGTAGCTGATGTCCATGGGCGGCGGTGATCACTTACCATCAGCTGACCCGCTTGCTCGTTTGCCTTCCTATAATATAAAAAAAAAAAAAAATCGAATCTATGACCTCCCGAATCTGCCATCGCTCTTCGATTTGTTCTCCAATGGACAAGTAGAAGCGACATTGCGATCACCCATCTCCCTCATTACAAGGGCCTTTGACATCATCTGTGATTAGTTGCCGCCGCAGCACGTCAGTAAGTACAGGAGAAATGCGATATCGTTCCGTCGAGGACTTTGATCGACAACAGATGCGGTACAAAGCATAAATGGGACATGCGATATGCAGGGTTGCCGTAGGGCAAGTAAGGGTGGTATTGAGAGTATAATTGGTATGGGATAATAACGGGGTAAGTTGCTGGGTTCATTTGAATCGGGCGAGAAGGTATTTAAATAAATTGTTAAAATATTCCCAATTTTGACAATTTGTTTTTTTATATATCTATATTTTTATTACTTTTAGGAACGTTCATATACATTTGTTCTTTTTTTAAGAAATTGAAGGCGAAATATAAAAAATATCGGCTGTCAAAATACATAAAGGTACATAATATTCAACTATCAGCTGATGTAAATTTCATTTAGTACTCGTAGGTACAGGACAACTGAAACAAGAAGCTGTATGTACATACCTTACCCCATTGCTAACACGCTGTTTTTTTACTCTACCTAAAGGTTGTTCAGAAGAAATTGCTACAAGCTAGGTATAAGTTTTTATTGTATGTATTTTGTTGAATATCTACCTATATTTCTATCACTTTCCCTCTTTTACGAAAGATCAATGACATGAAAGGAATAAATAAAGTAATTAAGGCCTAGTACGCTGAATAATCCAAAAAAAGACGTCATAAACCATGAGCCATACATTATTTAAACCTAATCCCAAAAGCCCGTGAATGAGTTGGACCGACTGCAAGTACCAGGGACACTAAACCAATGGCTTAAGTCTGTATTTAAAATAGATTAGACATCAGGGTGTCAAAGTTACCCCGACAGAAGTTGTGTACCTATATGCCTTTTTGGTTTAACGTCGTAAGATCCAAAAGCCTTTTAAAAGGCATAAAACATTTATTGATATTCCATTGTCACCGCTGTTTGGGCCTTACGACGTTAAATGGTACAAAATTTGTTAAAAATGTTCAATTTGTGCCTAGTAAAAATAAATTAATAAACTTTTATTGCATACAAAACAAATGTATAAAAACTAAATAAATAAATTATGGTGCATTTGATAGCGACCTCATCTCATACACCAAAAGTCGTGGGTTCGATCCCCACCCTGGAAGAACATTCGTGTTTGTCTGATATCTATAACACAAGTGCTTAAGCTACTTAGCACAAAGTCAGGTCAATGTATGAGATGTTGTGAGAATTATCTATTTTTCTTTCTTTCATAAAGCTTTTGAAAGTTTCATTTGTTGATAGATGCTATGCCAGCCATCGTTACAATCCAAAAAATGTTTTGTGTTATGTTTGAGCGGTCAAAGTTTATTGCGAACCATTCATCAGTGCTGCGGAAATCCGCCTGAATGTGTAAGAAAGATAAATTCGCCCAAGTTTCTTTCCTTGTTGGCACGCCCATGACCCTATCTACTTTTTTAATGATACAGATGTTTTGTTGTGGAATCTTACTTTTTTATTATTGCTTATCAAAAACTTTGGCGGTTCCCTTGAACGGAGTAGGAAGACTTTTTAAAATGTGAAAGGGTATCTAAGAATATTCGGTCAACATCCGTAGTCACTTCACAATTTTTACTGACTTCTAATAAAACAAAAGAATAACATCGCAATTTAGCACACACACCACAGAACTGTTCAGCTGGTAAGCAAAACATCTTAAGGAGACCTGTATTTTCGGATAATTCGTCATTATTCTAAATACACAAAATATTTAAAATAGTCAAAGATATTATGATGATAAAGTTAATTAGAGTAATTAAATTTTTATTATATAATATACATAACTTATTTTATAACTCAGTTGGTTTTATAATCTTAGCCGTAAGGGTAATTACGAAAGCTAGATCGCTTCAACGTAACTCACTAATCAACACAAATCAGGTGGCTTATAATGAAGCTGTCCCATAATGAATTAGAATATACCTGTCGCATTCAAACACAAGCGCGTGTAAAAAGGAGGGGAACTCCGATTTGGTCGTAACGCCTGCTTCAAACTAGGCCCTGGATCGAGGTCCGTTAAAAAAACCGTTTCGGAAAAGGATTAAGCACCTTAAACCTCATCTTCACTTAACATCAGGTGTGATCGAGGTCAAATGCTCGTCTGTCTTAACGTTGTAAGACCCAGACTGCAGACACAATAGAAAATCAATTGTTTTATGCCTTTTAAAAGGCTTTTGGATCTTACGACGTTAAATAATAATAGAAAATTAAGCGTTGAAAGTAAGATTAAAGGTTCACAACCCCTGCCTCAGGTTCTCCTGTGACCGATTCCGCTAGTTTTAATTAGTGGCTCAAACCCGATGTTTGAGTTACGTCCACTGTTTTAGAGCGAACGAATTTGCACGAACAGAATGTAATAGCTATTTTGATGAACTATTTGTGGGTAATTTTAATTGGTCGCTATTGTTTTACGCTTTGGATCGTTGTTTATTTATTTGGCGTACATATTTTTAAACTGTAAATATAAATGTTACCTACATTGAGTTTAATTGAATTGTACTTACCTGCATTTCATTCGTTCTAACTATCGTCAGTCTCTGTTTTCTGCATAACGTCGTAAGACCCAAAAGCTTATTAAAAGGCATAAAACAATTGATTTTCCATTGTATCTGTTGTCTGGGCCTTACGACGATAAGCTATTTACTCGTACTATGTAATCAGGTCAATACAGGTAGAATCTTCTATCAACCATTCTGAACAACATTCTAACGATCGATTGACAAAAACTATTGAGGGAGTTTGACAAATTGTAAAGTAATCTAACGTGGAGGTGGTACAGTCATCCACACATCAGGTTACCACAATCTGTCAAATTTCCACAGTTGATATTGAACCTTATGTGTATGATAGTAACATGAGAGTCGATTGAAGAAGTTTGACAGTTTTGTATACTTTGATGAGTGGCTGTACTTACATTGGTTGTTGTAGAGAGCTACATAATATGAGGCAACACTAGGATATAGGTATTATTCACTTATTAATACAGTAGGTTTTATACCGATTTTCAACCAAAGGTTACGTGATGACCCAGTACATACCTGAAACAAACAAATAAATTTATTTTTAGTAATTTCTATAACAGTTAAGAGTTACTGCAAGAGTGGAAAAAATGGGTGGTCTGGTTCCCCTGTTAAAGGGTTGCGAAGGTCAGACGACAGTCGCTTCATTGTAATTAGATACCAGACTCACTAAATCCTGACTCATGGTCTAAGCCAGTGGTTCTTATCCTTTAAGTCATGAGGGACCATTTTACCAAAATTCTGTCGTGTCAGGGACCACACACTTCGGACACACGTTGCGGCGCCGTTTGCGTTGTGTTGACTCGACTCATCATGTCACGTCACTTGTTTATTACGATGTCTTCGCGGACTAAGAATGCCTCCAGGGACCACCAGTGGTCCGCGGACCACCGATTAGGAACCACTTGTCTAAGCAAACCGCCGGGAAATACAAGCTGGATGAAAGAGAGAGCGCTGCAGTGGTTACTGGCTGCTGCAGCAAATGCTGAGGCTGCGCCTTGTTGGCCACAAACCACAGTGTTTTTTTTTTGTTGTGCCTTGTTTGTTCGTCCATATACTTTTTTAGCTGCTGTACTATGTTTTTATGGCCAATAAACGCTATCTATCTATCTATCTTTAAATAAGCATTAAAGTTCAAAGATCGTTCCTTGTACTCAGTATTATAAAATGTTGTTATTTTCTAGGCCAAAGTAATATCTATCATCCATTTCATCCTACATCGATTCGAGTGGCAATAATCTGTACCTTATGGGCTTCTGAACGATGCGATAATGACCAGCGATTAATCGCATCGGAACCTCTTCAAAAACTCATGCATAATGCATTCAACATAAAATGTGGGAATACTCGTATTAACATCAATAAAACATCGTGATGAAACCTGCATGTGGTTAATGATGCGCGATTCAAATCGATATTTTGCTGTATCGATATATCGATATACGCAACCATACAATACGAATCGATATTTGTATCTCCAGGAAAAATAGCAAATCTATGGATTTGCTTATAGTTTGACGCGTCCGGGTAGACCGGACATAGTCAGGCTTTTTGGTTACGTATCCGGCCATTTTACGGTGTCCGGCCCTTTCGGATCTCCTGTATTAAACATATTGCAAATCGGACTTTATTCTTTGGAGCAGTATTTGGTATTATGTACTCGTACTGTTCTAGCTAATACTTTTTAATTTGACGTATTTTTTTTTATGTGATAGGCAGCAGACGAGCAGGCGGACCACCTGATGGTAAGCAATTGCCGCCGCCCATGGACACATGCAACACCAGTGGAGTCACAAGTGCGCTGCTAACCTTTTATCCCCTTCCCCCCCGATGGGCCTCCAGTACTAGTATTTAAAAAATCTATAAAATATCGCAGAATCGATACGATTGGTTGCGCTATATATCGATACAAACGATTACCTACCTACTAAAACATCTTTAATGCGGTAATGAAGACATTATAAAGCATAAGTGAATTCCAACGCCCGAGGGGTGATTTATCACAAGGGAGACATTAAGTATTGGATTATGTATGAATATTCATAATGTAAGGTATTTTATATTGAACACGGGAACTCAGTATACTACGTAGATTTTACATCTTTATGTCGAATCCTGGGTTATAGGTACCTTTCTATACTATTTATAAAGAGATAACTTCTATAGACAACGACAAGGCTTATAGGTAAACCGAAAACACGAAACGCTTGCGCGATGTAATTGGACACAGCGTCATCTATTGGCTCATTTATGAATTACGACCCCGAAGCAAAGTGAGGGCGGGCAACTAGTTATTGAATAAAACCTCTTTGGCATGTCAAATCAACAAAATAAACGAAAAATCAGCTGTTCCATACTAAATAAGATATTCACTCTGCAATAATGCAACAGCAGAATTTTTTTCTTCGCTTATTTGTTGCTAATATTAAAAACAAAATACCTACATATTTTTTAGATGTCAGAAATGTTGGATTTTTAATAAAGCTCCATATAGAAACATGCTCCAAAAAATTTGGACAATGTATGATTTTATCGGATCCTGTGTCACGTAAATTCGAATGTTTGTCGGCTATTAAAATGCTTGTTAAAAAAAAAATCTGACGTGGATTTTAAATTAATATTTTTAAATTAATATGTGTGATAGGTGGCAGACGGGTCACCTGATGGTAACCTAATGAAACACCAGAAGGGCACAAGTCAATGTTTCGAACATAGCTCGAGTTTGTGTTTTTTTTTCTTTGAGCATTTACCTTTACAGCTGTTGTTTTACTCATATAGGTATTCTACTTCTGTGCAATAAAGAATATCTATCTCAATGCCATTCATAAAAATTTGGTTAAAACAGGATAGCGCTTGGCTATAATACCAACGTGAAGTTAATGACAATAACTCATCGTTATTAAAACATTAAACCTACTTTTACATCCCAATACTGCACAGTATACTGCTCATGTTTTATACTTAGTCTCTTATATGCAAATCGAAAGGTGTCATTACGAAGCGACGGCGTAACGAGACCTCCATAAGTATTAAGTACCATTGATTATGCACCAGTGCACTGCACCTACTTTGTATAATGAATTTAATGATATTAATTTTGTGCTGAGGCCCGGAAAAGTTTGCTATCTCTACCAGAAAAAAAATCTTCTAGCGAAAACATCTAAAGGAGTACTAGTTTTTTTTTCATAAGATAGGTGGTAGACGAACACACGGGTCACTAGGTCGTCGCCCCCAACACTAACAACAAATGTGCTGCAACCTCTCCCCTCGATTCGAAATTCATGGATTTTTTTCGGCCCCCATATAAAATGAACAAGTCACATGACTGAAAAGTAGTAGATTTTTTTATGTGAATTTCCGAATGTCATAGAACAATGTTGTTCAGAATGATTGGTAAAGAGATGCAAATCGATGGGTCCCAAGAACTAAAATCAGTATCTGCTAAGTAAAAACATAGCAAATACGACTTTGTTCTTGGGTGTTCACAGATATACCCTGTATGTATAAATGTCCGTATTGTTCGTCTATCTCCTTTCAAGGCTTATAGTTGAGATCGACCAGCCGAAATCTTGGTAGGAGGGCAATACCTACTTTGTTTGAAACACACTTAAATTTTACCAACGGTCCGTAAATTTTTGGCCGAGCAAGCTTTTTCTGTGAAAATATCCTGTCAAAATATTGATAAAGGTAAGCCTTACTATGTATGAAAATTACTGAACCTAATAATTTCACCATTAAGTTACTAACCATATTGTTAGGAAACAACATGAATTTGCTTTCTTATCACAACTTATAATGCCAGGAAAGAAAATTCTGAAATCGCTGAGAGAATGTTACGCTAAAATAAATCACTCTTATTTCTTATATTTTTGGCGTTCCGTTTTTCTTGGGCCGGGTAGGCACGTACATATTTATATATTAAGTTATCTAAGTATTATCTATGAGATAGATAACACTGGTAGCTGCTCATTCATCTGTCTTACTCCTCTCTTTTGGTAGCTCCCTTATGACTGAGGATCGTGGTCATCATTGGATGGGTTGCACCTCGCTTGTGTTATCTGCCTCCATTGGTGTCTAGACGGCCTCGATGGCGCAGTGGCTAAGGTGTTTGCCCGAAGTGCGAAAGGTCCCGGGTTCGATTCCCGGTCAAGTCAATTTAGGAAACTACATTTTTTAAGTTTTCTTGGGTCTGGGTGTTCTGGGTTGACGCCCCCAGTTAATTATCGTCATCTGTCTGGTACTCATAGTACAGGGTTGCCCTAGTTTGAGACCAGGTTAGTCGGTGTGATTGTCTGGCGCATATATTTATTTATTTATCTATGAGCTAGATAACATTGATAGCTGCTCACTTATGTCTATCTTATCTCTCTCTCTCTCTTCGGTCGCTTCCTTATGACTCAGAATCGTGGTCATCATTAAATGGGTTGCACCTCGCTGGTGTAATCTGCCTCCACCGGTGCCTATTCATAGCGTCAAACTTATTTGCAGATGCTCTTCTCTTGATGGCATCTACTTATCTTACAAGACTCTTTTCATGTACATTTTGATGGGTCCAATGGTTTACTGAGTCTATTATTCTGAAATCAGAACATTAGGTCAGGCAGTTTCATTTTTCCTGCCAACACATTTTTGGCGAATATTCAAAAGTTCCTAATGAAAAGTAGATTGAGATTGTCAAAAGAAAAACTTTTCGTTAATGAAATGAGCCAGGCAAGATAGACTTGAATGGGATGGGACTTTGGAAACGCTAGACATGGTTCTACAAGGTACGGTCAACGGTAGAAGTAGCTTAACACTTTAGTTCCATTGTCAAAGTAACTTTATGTCCCTTGGTAACTGACTAACTTCTAACTGATTAAAAATATTTATTGGACAAAATAATATGAATACACGAGAAAATAATAACTGAAAACTAAAGCTACCACAAAGAAAAATTAAAATAGAGTAGGCCCCTGTGGATATCCCCAAAATGCTGGCAGCATTACCTCGTTGGATAGCGATGGAAATTCGCTGGGCGAAATTCGCGCCTAACTAGGTCCTAATTGACTAAAATGTCTCGTACGATGGTGCTATTGGTGAATACTTTTTCTCATACGGTAGGAGTATGGGTTGGACCCCGATACAAACATTCGTATGATGAACACTTGTGTTTGTCCAGTGTATATGTATTATACCTAAGTATTTAAGTAGGTATACAGTATTAGTAATTTCTCCTCTATGTTGTCTTGAATACTTGTGTTTGTCCAATGTCTAGGTATTACCTAAGTATTTAAGTAGGCATACAGTATTAGTAATTCCTCGTCTCGTGGTCTGATATCGTAACACTAGTAGTACAGCTATTTAGTTAGGAATGAGACATGAATTTATTAATTCAGTCTGCATGTTTCAGCGATCCTTAAAGTAATTGAACCAGCACGTAACATCCGCTGTGTGTCAGTTATAATGCCGACGTAAACCCTCGCAAGGTGCAGGTTTGATGCCTGTCTCGGTGCAGATTAGTCGCTCGTCTTAACATGTTCATGTTTCTAGAACGTTCGTGTTGACATTGGTGCAGTGTTCGGGAAAGCTCTGCATAGTAAGTGACTTGAGATAAGACCTAGACTACTAGTGGAAAACTGAAGTATAAATTTAGGACAAATCTCAAGGCTATTTATACTGTGTCGCAAGTGACTATCTATGGATTTTAAAAGTATTTAAACGTAGGTTTACAGGAGAGCGGAATTAAGGTTCATTTTGCTCTGAAAAAAAATGTAATCAAAATTATTAATATATCTTTTCACTAATATTTTATTAGCATTAGAACGCTTTTAGCAGTATTGAAACATATGTATTTTTATCACAATTTCCCAATAAAACTACGAGTTAACTGTTTCTACGCTGTCATTTAAAAAAAGTCAAGTCGGACAAATCTAAGATGCCTGTTTATACAGCGGGAATAACAAATGGTGGTTTTCAATAGAATTTAAATTTTTTTTTTACGAGAATGTGTAATTATGACTTAATTTTCAAAGCAATCCGTAAAATCTATTTACAGTTATATGTTAAGATCAGAATGCATTAATAGTAACATGTCTTTTTATACGTGGTACAAACTAAATAAGCGTAGGCCTACTTACTGCAAGTATAAAAACATGTCATTAAATAAAACCAAGATTTTGTTATAATATTGGGTATATGAATAAAACAAGTTTTAATCAAACGATATATTGTTACATAAGTTATCTTCTTAACAATATTTATGTATTTTTTTAAAGTTATTTTTTCTGAAATAGGAACTAATTTCCATTAGAAATCACAGTCAAAATCACCATTGTAGCTTAATTATCTTAATTTACTTAGCTTTATTAGCTGAATAATATCAACTTAATATATTATACTCTTTTTTATTTGGGTACCCTGGGTATGGATTACATTCCTTTTACCTAGGGCTGGAGTGTGTGTACGTCAGAGACGATATCAGCTCTCGTCGCCTCAGCAATCTTGAAGGTCGGGACCTATCTATCTTATGGCTCCGTGTAGACAGCGACGACCACCCTCGCGTTTATGCGTGCCTTTACAGGTCCCATAGCGGTGACACCGAAATGACCGACTCTTTGAGCGCATCAATGGCTTCGGACATTGTGCAGCAGCAGATCCCCTCTGCGGAAATCATCCTCCTTGGCGATTCAATGCCCACCACGCCGAATGGCTCATGTCCAGTAAAACTGATTACGCAGGTCGATCTGTTTACGACTTCGCTCTTGCAAACGGACTGACACAACTGGTTACCACGCCCACACGAATTCCAGATGTGGAAGGCCATGCTTTCACTGTTGGACAAATAATTTCCAACACAAAACGTTAATGTACTTAAACTGTAATAGCACTCGTAGGTATCTACTTATTATTTTCAACCCCCGACACAAAAACGACGGTATTTTATAAGTCTGACGTCAATTTGTACACATAATTATAACAATAGGTAGACTAATAATGAAATGGAACCATTTTCTTCAGTTTTTGAAAGAGTTCGAAATTATTATTACATAGTTAGTTAATGAAAGATACAACTGCCGCATTTTTTCCTCCTTTTTCAATAATTTTATAGATAGTGTTTTATTTGATTTTTCTCCATTAAATTTCTATCTATGTATCATCGTCATCATAAATTTCTCTAAGTACCTACATATGTTGTTATTAGTTTGTAAGAAATCGCTACAAACGATAATACCGCCTTGCTGTTGTTTCACTAATGTAATATTTTTGTGCAATAAAAAAAATACACTAAATTGTGTCTTTGTAAGCATCACAATACATCTTTGCTAATATTGTTAGTTTCTAAATAGGTGTGTGTGTAACTGCATTTTGACTAGGCAGAACATGTTATCCGTGAGTGGGTGGCACAGAGCATAGATTTATACGCGTAAACTATTCCCAACGCGTTACAGGCAACCATTGTACATAACTCATAAACCGTTGTACCATAACTTAAAGACCAATATTGAGGAATGTTCACAAATCTATGTTTATGGATCCCACAGCGGCACGTGGGCGGGTGCGACGCGAGATGTAAGCTAGTGATGTGCTTGAGTTAAGTTAATCTTGAGTCATTTTCATATTCACTCACTCCGACACAAAAGTGACTATACCTAATCCAAAGTAAAAATAAGTGCAAAGTAGTGACTATAAAATATTAAAACGAGAATTGTTAAGCACATTGTTCTAGTTTTAGTTACTGATTAGCGTTTTGGCTATGTGACAGCAGCCGTGGCTACAAGCGTTAATAGTTTATAGTTATAATGCAACGTGAAAACAAAGGCATAATCATCACCCTTGCGTTTTGCGGACTGGTGATAAAAACACGAGGTAGGTAAGTTCAAAAATTAAAAATAATAATTAAAAAGGCAATATTATTCCTCTGTGAGTCGATTTTTAATGCACTCTATTCGCATCACTAGAGACGTGATATGTAAATACAGTCGGTCTGTCCGTCCGTCCGGCTATTTGTTATGTTGTGCCCTCGACTTCGTCCCTGGGTCTACACGAGAAAGTTGAGGGAATTAATAAACTATCGACGGGTATGGGAAAATGTTAATGTCAGGCTTTGGATTATTATGAATTGAAATTTTATGCAGTGACATTCACAAGAGTGTATCAGCAAATTAAACAATCAATGCTCTGACTGCTCCAAAGAATAAAGTCCGATTTGCATTATGTTTATAGTAGGAGATCGGACTTTGTTCTTCGGAGGAAGGTAGAAAATAATGCTTTTTCTAAACACTTAATAAACTGTTCGTCATTTGGATAAATGTTTGACTTTAAATAAATTTTGTTTTTTTTAAATATTTCAATAAAAACCTTTTCCATTCTTTACCAGAAATGACAGAAGCTTTGCATAGTACAAAACAAAAATAAGATTCTGGGGTTACATTAAAGTCCTCAACCCGCACATCTCTCGAGGATGTCTTAAATTCTGAAGTGGTTTAGGTATATTATTATGGATGATTATGTACCTTTATTAAATAAATTCATTTAATTTTATTTAAGTACGATAATGTTAAGCTACTTAGAATCAGATGTTGTGAGATGCTGCGTTGTTGATTATTAATAGTGAAACTAATAAGTATTTAGTTTAGTTACGTCGCCACCTGTTAAGCATTACTACGTAACATAATTTTGTATTTAAAACTCTTATTACTAGCTATATTTTGCACTGATACAACTTGCAAATCTCAGAAGAGAGAGAGTTAGAAATATCTTACTCCTCTGCTCTTAACGTTCAATATGCGGAGGTAATTGGAAATGTGTAGACAATCATACCGTGTTAGCGACTCCGCATAGCCAAAGCAGTGCGGAGTGGTTCGGCTCACGTAGTTAGCAAGCACGTCCTGTAATTGGTTGCTAGGATCTAGTTAACTGAGCTTAAACATTAAGTAGTAAGTTTGAAAGGTTTCTTCTCTTAAATCTTTACAACCTTCTTCTTCTATACAATTTATAAAGAGGTTAATCTCATACTTCACGCCAAGGCTTATAGGTAAACCGAAAATACGTAACACTGCGCGATGTAATGGACTCCCAGCGCCATCTATTGGTTCTGCCGGGCTAACATGCGCACCACGAGATAATTTGTCGACACTCGTATTTTGTCGACACTCGTATTTTGTCGGCGCAAGTTGCGTCTCGCTCACCTGATTGAGCGATGAGCGGGATAGAACGCGCGAACGAGAGTCGACAAAATTTTGTCGCGGTGCGCATGTTAGGCCTACTGGTTAAAGTTAAGTAACGAAACGACGTGAGGGTGGGTCGCTAGTTTATTTATGAAGAAATAAAAGCTGTTGACCTTGACCAATCTTTTAGTACCGAAAAGGCGAACCGGCGCGATGCAATCGACATCCAGCGCCATCTTATTAGGCTCCAGTCCTCGCCAATATTGCATGTTTCTGTCTTCGACGTTTAACGATCATCTCTATTAGATTATAAGAAGCGTGTAATGTACGGTGGGAAAATAAAGATGTTTTTATTCGAACAACTTTTGCTCTACGACTTTTAGAAAAATCTTTTGGAAGACTGTATGAAAAGTTGATTTTTTATGCGGATTTCCAGAAGTCAGTTAAGAACAAATGTTATACAGAATGCTTGGTAGAAAACTGTAATTTGAGTACTTATACCCAAGTAGTTTATTTATATCACTTAGCCGTATCTGGCAACATGACTTGGGAATTCAAAGAAAACATGTCTTTAAACTGTATGGCAAGTTACAAAGAAATCAAGATGAATCATTCATTGATGATCGTATGACCGCAGTGCCTCTCTGATGGGGCTTTAATTGAATGGTGTGTTTTATTAAAATTATATCATCGTTAGCCGGCTGCGAGCCGAAATATCAAATTAGCATGATCCCGGGTGGTTGTTTGGATCACTAGTGCTGCCATTTTAACTTTAACAGATAAGTACCTATACTCTGATTCATAATCATGTAAAGCATTTAACTGTGGGAGAGCCATCCTTCGGCATGAATGGGCCGGCTCGACCGGAGTGATACCACTGCCTCACAGAAAACCGGCGTGAAGCAGCTCCTGTGCTGTGTTTCGCCGAGTGAGTGAGGGTACCGGAGGCCCATCGGGGGGGAAGGGGATAAAAGGTTAGCAGCGCACTTGTGACTCCACTGGTGTTGCATGTGTCCATGGGCGGCGGCAATTGTTTACCAACAGGTGATCCGCCTGCTCGTCTGCTACCTATCACATAAAAAAAAAGTAAACTGACAGATGTCAATGTGTCATTCCCATACATTATCACTCAATTTGACACATGCAAAATGTCAAAATGCATAGAAACTTTTCAATTTCACCTGTCAGTTTACATGATTATAAATCAGAGTACCTACTTATAGTGAATCGATTTATTTGATTTTATTGCACAAAATTTGGATAATTTGCTAAAAGCGAATATTTTCTACCAATCAAGGATTAAATTTATGCGGTAAAAGGAGAACTTATGTATAAATACATTCGAGATTTGAATGGTCTATTGAAATAATTACAATTGTTCAATTCAGATATTTATAGAACAAAATCTCTTCGTGTGCAAAATGGAGAAATGTATTTGAATTTCACTACAGAAACATGAAGGTACTAATTTAGTTAAGTCCGCGTTGATATTAAAATATTTAAATAGCTACTTTGACTCTTAGCTGTTTTTATTCTTTAAATACTGGCGCTAGTAGACGCTCAGCCTTATTTGGTGTAGCTATTCCAAGAACATGGGAATTTTGGCAAATTAGGATAAATACATACTTAGACTCATTTCATTATAAAAATAAGACATGATTACCGTGAGCATACCCGTTCTGAGCATAAAAAACCAACCAACCAAATAAACAATATCAAATGAAAAGGAATTATTTATCATAAAAATGGTCAAATGACCAAATTAATTTTATAAAAATGTATTTTTAGGATCGTTTTTGATATTCAAGAAAGCTAGGTTATCTGAATTTTTTGAAAAAAAATTTCAGCTTGTGTGAGATGAGTAGAAAAAACTTCTACCTATCCTACACAAGCTGAAAAATTTAGCGGAATAATTTTTAAGTGTTCTAATCTCAAGAAGAGCACTGTTCGATCACAAACTAAATAATCATTAAATTGACATTAATGTTAGCGATAAAAGTCCAGTCATCTTATAAGCTCCACGAGCTTTTTATAAAAGCGCCTGAGGGCTTACTGCTAATCATCGTGGGAATCCATTAAATACGGGCCACGCTGGAGAAACCCGATGGATCTTCGAGAGATCAGCTATTGAAAATGTAAATCTAAGATATTGTGATAGTGGTGTTTGGGGTAAAATTCGAAACGATATCGTTAGCAACCAAATCCGAATATAGGTACAAACATCTATGTATATTTCAAATCTGTGTCTACCATTAACGCGATAGTGAGGGAAACATCGTGAGGATACTGTTAAAGGGTTGCGTAGGTCAGACGTCAGTGCGGCAATTCAGACTGATTTGTTATTCTCAAACTTTAGCATTTGCTGTACAATATTGTAGAGGTACTATTAAAACCTAATGTAGTAAAACGTTAGGTACTATGTGATAATAGCGATTAAAATTAGGGAATGAAATAATAAGAGAGCTGATCAAAAAATCTAATGTTATTTCCATCATACCACGATAAGTATGATGCCACGTCATAAACGATATCTGGACCGTCCAACCAGTCTAGCCGAATATTTGGGTGGCTAATTTCATATCTACAAGATGGGGTTTTAATTCGGAAAGGCCGAACACCGTCTAATTTGGCCGGACACGTATTCAAAAAGCCTGTGACCGACTTGTCTTAGTAACCCTAATTATACTCATAAAGTTGACATAGGAAGAGATAGCGTGTTTATGTAGCGTTTGACTACACCGAGTAAAAACAGCCCACTAAATTTCCGTACCCACTGCAATTAGCAACACGAAAACTAGGACGTGGCTACAAGGACGTGCTGGTAAAGACCGTCGTATTTGTATATGAGAACTTAAAAGGAAAAAAAGTACCCTTTACACGCCCTCTGTAAAATAATTTCAATATAGGTACTTAAACTGAGGTAGCGGCTACCGGTAAAGTTCCTAGTTCCAATAAAAATTAAACAAGTTTCTATTAAGTTGCTGGTCCCGCTCTTCGGCTGCCACTAGTTCAAAGTAATTTACTTATACGGGCTGGCCGACTTTTACACGGAAGCTAGTTTTTTATTTAAAAAAACGCTTCAATTAAACTATGTAAGTACCTAGGTTGGAAAGAAAAGATGAAAAACCTGGACGTAATAGATGCGTAGGATTTACTTAGTAAATTTAGTAACAGGAATCAGCATGCATTTTGGTATATTTTTTTTTAGTAATTGGATTATAAATACTTTCCATTCAATAAACAGATAAATGAAGATTGTTTCTTATCGTATTCTCTAAATACATAATATTATTATGATATCGAAGACTTACTTGTAGGTATACCTTTTTACTGAAACTCGACTGTAAATTATTACTCTCTCGTAAAGAAGAGCACTAGCCACATAAAGAAGATTAACAAATAACCATCCTTTGAGACATCTCCTTAATCAACTAATTAGTTACATATTCAAAATGGCTAAATAATTAAAGAGCATCGTACTATATCTAAATGGACTGTGTCTCTCGAGAGTCCAGCGGTTAATGAAACAAACAGATTTGCCACTTCTACTCCTAGCTTCGTAACTACAGATGTACAATTTCTGTATTTGCTGTAATCAAATACAGAAATTGTAAGTACGATCGTGGTCAAAAAGTGTTTACCACCTTAAGGATCATAATCGCACGTACACATGTAGGTGATAAGTTCTAATTGTCTATTATATAATATTGATCATAGACATGTTGTCTTTTTAATGATACGACAGCTGACAGCCAGCGTCCTCAGTCAATGACAAATGTCATTTCAAAGAAATCCTCTTTATGCTCTTCATATTTTCTATTCCATTTAAAAAGGTAATATGTAACAAGGATTTTTTTACTTTAGTGCAAAAAGGTTGTTATAGAATCAAATTTCAAAACTGGTAAACACTTTTTGACCGCGACCGTACATACGAGTACATTCAATTTCTGTTATGGCTAGTTTTAAGTTAGAGATGTTGTGCATTAGAGATTATATATTAATTATGTTGATCGGATGAGATTTAAAAAGTAACTTTTGCAAATTGATTGCTAATAATAATGAAGGTTATATATCTTAGTTTTGCTGATATTTTACTATTTACCATATATTCTAAAAATACTTCTAAGACGCAGATTTTGAAGCTAGAGTAAAATTGAAAACTTTGGACGAACTGCGAACAAAAGAAGATTGATGGATGACAGAAAAAGCTTCTCCATGAAAAGGTTTCATAGACATTAGCCTCATCCTAGTCTCAAAGTAGATAGACGATGAAAGTCGGCACTCCTACGCATCAATATTAGCCATTTTCATTAAGACGCTTATAATACGAATCTATGCTATTGAAACTAATTTGTGTGCTGAATGACTAAAAGATTTCAATTAGGACTTATTGAGTTCCTTTTAGCTCGTTCCGATGTTTGCCAAAGATCCTACTAAAAGGTTTCCCATACGAATTATGTTGATGAATGAATCGAATTGGAAAAGACGAAATATTCAGATACGCTTTTAATTAACTTTATGCTCCCCAAACCCCTGACAAGCTTTATCAAATTGTAAAGCAAAATTATAAGCAACATTTCGGAACTTTATTTGACAACTCATAAATCGAACCTTTACGTTTCAATGTCCCGCAACAATACGCACTGTAATTGTAAACAAAGCCAATGTAATCACCACTCCCATAAATAAGAAGATAACGTTGCCTCCGTTTTGGAGATGAAAATTGCCCAGCAAAATAACAAAATGCATTTCAACCTCCCCCGGTCAAAAACGCGACGAAAGTACGGCAATCTCGCGAAACAAACTGACGCGCCTATTCATAGTATTGCATTACTAACATTGTCGGCAATGAGTTCCAGAAACTTAATGTATTTTTAATGGCTACACGACCCGCGGGCACGATCAATTTTAGAGTTTCGCGCCGCACACAATGTTTCCACCAAATATAGGCCCCGACTGCCTCCCAAAAAACGAAAACAACACCAAATTACCGTGAAATCGACTAAGGAATTCGCAACAATGCATTCGTAAACGTCACTAAACATTGAAACGCGACGCCGAATTATGCGGAAACAATAGACTCAACGTAGGAGGAACATGTGTGAAACGAAAGCCATAAGGCTCGATTACCAAAAGGCGCATTGTCACGGTCACGTCGAATCGTCCACCATTATTACGACTCAACATTAGCCTTACAAAAGAAAAAGCAATACAAAAAGCGTTCGATGTCACGCCCATGCAGTTCCGAAGGTTCTCACGCGATCCCGAACAAACAGAGCGGTGGTAACCGAACCCGTCGCCCACTCGCGTCTGCGAGGCGCCCATTACCGTGTTTGTTCACAAATCCTCTGCGTGTGTGAAGCAAGCTGGCAATGGACGGGGAAGGAGGAGATACTGTAGCGAGGATGCGCTCTACGGCTTCGTAACAAGACTGACCGCGACACAATATCCTACTGCGAGACCAACAAAAGGAGTACAGCCGCGAGGTTCGACACGTTCGTATGTAACTTTACAATTTTGAGGTCCCATGGGAACTGACTGCGGGCGATGTGATAATTGCCTAGTTTGCCTAAAGGTCTGAGCAAACCCTCCAGTGAAGGTAAACGTGGCAATTACTCGATGGGAAAGTATAGGGAGGGAAGAAATGGGCCGATGATACGTCGGCGTGAATTATTGAAATCACAGTTATCTATGGGGGATAATAACACAGTTTAACAGTTCGAACGGAAAGGGTCTAAAGGATTTATATCGCCGAAGATTTATGATTGTTTCCTAAATACTTTGCAGGAGTTTCGGTTTTTTGTTCCTAAACTTGGAGTTTATTTGCCTACAATGACGGCAGGGTAATAAATTACTTTTTAAAACTATAACAAAAGATAAAATGTAGAGCTATTTTTATCTCTGCCAGTTAAATGTTTAGGTACTTCTAGAATTTAGAGTTGGAAGTCATGTGAGAATTGAAGATTTAAATTAAATGGAAGATACGAATTTATTAAGTACTAATAAAGGGGTAAAGTTAAAGCCAAGTTCTGTGGAGGATGAAGTTAAAAGTTTCGTCGTGTAAAGATTTAAAGAATTTACGAGTACTGAGTCCGAGATGGGTTCCCACCGTCACTAAGTTTGGAAATAAGACAGATGGTTTAATTACTTAAAGCCAGACGAAAAGTTTAGAATAACTACTTATCTAGTTTGTGCTACAGATAACTAAGGCGATACGTCTCTTCCTTCTGTAATACCTAGATTCGGAAATTAAAAAAAATGGGTATCGGATTTCAAATCAGGTAGGTAACGAAGTCGTCCCGGTACGAATAGAACTGTCATATCCCAAAAAGGTGATACACAGCACTTATAAAACGGATGAGAACTCTGATTCAGTCGTAACGGCCGGTTCGTTTTAGACCCTCTGGTTCGTTTTATTATATAATAATATGCAAGTGTTACTTATATCGATTAATAAATCGGGGTCGAATAATTCAGAGTTTGGGGAGTCTGATAACTACAATGAATTGACTGCCGTCTGACCTTCGCAACCCATTAAGAAAGAACCCAGACCAACTGAATCTTAAAAAAAAATCTTACAACGTCTCATATGTACATTGACCTGACTCCGTACTAAGTAGCTTAATCCCTTGTGTTACAGATGTCAGACAACAGAGGGAACACAAATATAATATTATGTAGGTACTCAAATGCATATACATATTAGGTCCAGACACTTAACAAACACAAGTGTTCATCACACGAATGTTTGTCCAGGGCGGGGATCGAACCCACAACCTATGGCGTATGAGGCAGGGTCACTACCAAATGCGCCATCTGACCAGTCAAATGGTTTCAGAAATGTGTAGTTTTTCTTACGATATTTACCCTCACTTCGGAGTTAAGGTTATGAAATCCGTATAGATTTGGAAAATCCAGGGGTGCTCGAATTTAAATCCCGACCATCCGCATAGGAAGGCGCAGTTTTTACTCACTGAGCTACCATCCCTCAAAAAATTAGGTCATCTGACAGAAAATCGATCATGTAACTAACATTTAGCCGTCATAAAATATGTTTTGTAAAGTTCGTTTTCAGTTAAAAATCACATCTTCGAGGTTTCGTGCGGCACGCAGCCGCTGGTATCAATCAAAGGAAACATAATTAATATACTGTCGAGCTTGGCGATATTTTTACTATTACCAGCTTGCTATGACTAGGAAATTTCTTTGCTTAAAAGGAAAAACAATTTTTGGTAAGCAATAATTGTTAATATGGTTTGTTTGTAAATCAATTTTTGTATTTTGTACTAAGTATCAGCCTCTATCATAGAAATCAAGTCCTCGCTACTATGATGCGATAAGGCTTTATCACCACGCGTGCCTAATGTGGGTTGGTGATCACAATACCGAACTATGTTCGAAAAATTCTGAACATACATTTTGCTCGACCTGGGAATCGAAACCAGGACCGAGACACCTTATTCCAGTGTCCTTTACTCAAAGCATTGCTTGGAAGAGACTGCTAGTGATAAGGCCATTCCTTGTGCCATTACTCCCGTAATATCTAGTTTCAAGTTTTTATAAAGAGAAATATTTTGTGTGTGCAATAAAAGTAATTATATTCATTCATTCTATCAATTAATCGGATGATGTCAATTTATCGATGCTATCATCAATCGACACCCTCGATCGGCGATCAATCGATTTTCTAACACTCTAAGTAGGTGATAAACTCTTAAGAACCCAATTATTAGTATACTTACTTAAGTAAACGTCGAAGTAGCTCAGTTTTTTTGCCACGCCTCTTAAGGAAACGGCCCGGAAGCGCTGCTAACTACTTATCCAAGTTGGCCAACCTAAAATTGGTTCCATTTCCTGGGCTAGGCCGCGGCGAGGCGTGCAACTACCGCGACGAACGCACGTAGGACAATCTTCTATTTTGCCTACAGCGAAACGGAATTCACGACCGAATGTTATGCCCGTCCCTTTCACACTGTGTGTGGATGCGATGGATCATCCCGTTCGTTACGCGACGGTTGCGTTGTAGGCTCGACCTTACGACAGATGGGTCAATATCGTGAGCTTCTTTTTATCTTTTATATGGAAATACAAACGGTTATCTAGAAGTTAAAGCAAAAAAAAACACAATATAATTTAGCATACGCAACAAAACATAAGGTGTCTAACAAGGTTGCCTGCCGTCTTATGCAGGAAACTATTAAATAATAAATTAAAGCTTTTAATTAAAGGCAGATCCAATTCAATAGAAAAGTCCAATCATGTAAGAAAAAGTGGCTGACTTACATATTGTTGAAATTAAAATCATCTGTACCTACTCATAGTACAGGGGTTGCTCTAGTTTGAGACCAGGTTGATTGGTGTGATTATCTGGCGCATTTATGTATTTTAAGTTATATGTAAGTAGGTATGATTTGAAACTATAATAAGTCTTTCCACCATGTCGCCTGTGAAGATGAAGATTTCAAACTGTCACTTATAATTTTCTTTCTGATATGGACTTTTCTATTGAAATCACACTTCACTTGCTCCGATCGGAATTCAAAAATAGAACACACATTCAGAATTTCAGATTGCGTTCCTAAAAACCAGAAATAAAAATTGTATTTGCAATTTAAAAATAAATGTATTCAGTTTCAAAATTAGAATAATTCGTGTTCCCTAAACGTGAGGAATTTTTGGCGTTATAATACCTACTTTGGTGAATTGAGAACAGCCTCAAGCGAGGAAAATTAAACACACGAACTTCTTTCTTTATACTTTTAACGAAATGGAATTAATTTTCTTTGATATCAATATTTAGAACATGCAATATAATTACACAATACATTAGGCAGGTGCTTAAAATATGTTTCGGATTTTTATTTATTCAAGCAGACTCGACTGAAGTGATTCCACGACCTCACAGAAGACCGGCGTGAAGTAGCGCCTACGCAGCAACGCTGTGTTTCGCTGAGTGAGAGTATCGGGGGCCCAACCGGGATAGGGAAGTTAAAGGTTAGCAGCGCACTATGACCCCGCTGATGATGCGTGTGTCTATGTCCGACGCAATGGCTTAGCAACCGATGATCCATTTGCTCGTTTGCTACCTATCACATAATAAAAAAAATATCTCACTCTTAAAAAAAAAACCTTTTTTTTGTGTTCCCAGGGGAAACCTAATCTAACCTACAATAATCAAATCGGGTTAACGCAACTTTTACGACCTGACGACCAGTTTAGCACAGTGGTTTGAGCACCGGTTAAGATACAAAGGTCTGAGGTTTGATGTCTGCGCGAGGGAAAACCTAAGTTTAAGACCAGGACAAAGTATGTGATGTGTCTAAGATAGATAGATAGATACTCTTTATTGCACAACACATTACAGAACTTAATGCTAATAGTAATTTACAAATACAATTTTGGCGGTCTTATCGCTAATAGCGATCTCTTCCAGACAACCTGGGTAGAGGAATAATACAGCGAATTAACATGGGTAAGGCAGTGCAAATCTGTAATGTAGGTAATAAGATAATAATACTACTCGTAAGTTAGTTTATTATTATTAACAACAAATAAAAAACCTTTTTTTCTTAGTAGGTACAGATCAGCCACACATCAGTTACCACAAACTGTAAAATTTTCTCAATGAATATTCAACCTAATGTGTTTGACAGTAGTAAGGTGAGAGTCGATTGAAGAAATTTGTCAAGTTTTGTATACTTTTATGTGTGGCTGTACGTACATAAGGCAGGGATAATAAATCACCGTTTGTCTGATTCAGTAACATCTAGGTATTTCCGTATTACATGTAACTTTTTACCAGCTGTGACATCTTGCGTGCGTCGTCCACATGAAAATAAATTATTCAAATGACTAGATACTAACAGTAAGAACGTAGATTTGTTTTTTGTCACGCACTATTCTGCTATTGTAACTAAGTACAGGTAGATATTGCGTAAGTATATCCAAGTTGATATTCACTATATTTAAATGTAATTTATACAAGTAAGTACGTACATAATGCCGGTAAATCATAGATTTAGGTATAAACAAAAGTAAAGTATCAGCTTATATCTCCCACTGCAGGGCAATTTTTAATTGTTTTTTTTATTCAGAAATTATAAGTGGGCCCGACGAGAGGATCAACCCTCTAGCCGTCGCCATTCAAAATGCGACACACGTTCGAGCGATTGGGACAAACGTGGCCGTTAAGAAAAAATAAACAGTAACATACTTACTTTTAAATGTTGAGTAGTACTTATAACCTTGCCTTGTGTTTCATTGTGTACTTAATTCTTGTATAAATGTTTTCTAACTTAACTTAGTATCACCCGGAAAACGTATACTTACTGCAGCATTATTTCCTGACGGGCAGTGAGTTAGGGACCTCGAAGTGAAAAACGTAAGTACCTACCACAAAATAAAGACTTTTGACACAGAAGGCTGACTTAGCCTTGATTTTGAATTTAGAAGAGTTCGTTGACATATGCTAGGGTTGTTGCCCGGCATGAGTACATAAGCGCGCGGCCTCTACCATAGACCTCGACAGTTTGACAATCTTATGTCATAAGTTAGGATTAATGTGGTCGAAAAGGCGTTTAGTGCGTGAGTACATGACATATTTTTAGCTCTTAGTGGGCATTCAGCCTTCTGTGTCAAAAGTCTTTATTTTGTGTACCTACTTACTCTTTTCAAAAAATTTTGAGCCAATCGTAAACTGGCGAGCGAGAAACTTGCGAGCGCAAGAAACACAAGAAAAAAGTATAATCGAAAAGTCTCAACACGCACTTTTCGATTTTACTTTTTTCCTGTCGTCAACTCGCGCGTCTACATAAAATTCAGTCAAATAAAACAGTTCGAAACCAAAATCTATATTATAATTATCGCCAGTTGACCATTGTCTCAACATTTACAGAGTAAGTAAGTAAATAAGTGCCCCAATTTCCGATCCTTACTTAGTTATCATACAGTGAGTGAGGCAATTAGCTTCTTTAGTTTCATAGATAACGAAAAGACTGACGTAAAGTACGTAAATTAGATACATTTAACAGAAAAAACCTTGGAAATAGTTATTCCCTAGAGAAATTCCACTGTCGTTTCTTAGCCCACGTCGTCCCCAGATAACTTGAAAATCAAACAACATAAAAAGCTGAATGTAGCATTAAATTGTGACGATGATAATGTACTTTAGGACATAATAGACCGGCTCCAAATAGAATCAACATCGTGGCTATAAGGCCCGTATCGTTCCGCTCTGCCGCTCACTAGGGATTTTATTAAGACCTCTTCGGTGGTAATTCCCAAGATCTTTCGTCACAGGTTGTACCCCGGGTTTATTTTAATCAGTTCAGGTTTGGCTTTTTACGTACTGTTTGATTCACAGCTCATTTTAGATGTTGATAAAATAGCGATAAGGTGGACTAACGACCTGGTGAAGGTCGCGAGAATTTTATTTGGATGTCGCCGTGACATAGGAACCTCAGACTAGGAGGCCTATCTTAGTAGACGTCAATAGTAGTATGAGAATGATTCGAATAGCAAATGACACAAAATAATATGAAGCACTTGTGGTACAGATATCAGACAACAGAGAATCTTATTAATTATCTGGTACAAAAAGCATTTCAATTGGTTCAGTTTTAGAGAAGCCATCGCTTACGACGAAACGTTGTTTTTCTATAATTTTAGTAGGTATTGGGTAGGATTTCTCTATCACCTATTATACACTTTTTATACCATTCAGATGTTTCGAGCGCAGAAGCAACTACTTGGCGTACTTTTTCGAGTAAACGGGGTACAAGACCGCCTACTTACAAACTCCGGGATAGCTCTGAATATCTAACAAAAAGCCAGATTTTTTGTACCGCTTTAATGTGCCGCTGGCACTTTGAAGTGCGACCCAATGCGCTACCGAGGCTTGTAAAAAGTAGCTGATAGGTTTGTTCAAGATTTTTTTTAGAGACGAGCAGACGGATGACGTCATGGTAAGTCATTGCGCTTAACCCTTGGACACCCGCAAGATCAATGGAATCACAAATGCGCTACTAACCTTTACCCCCTTTAACCTTCTTCCCGCCGAATTAGGACTCGAGTACCCTCACTCACTCGATGGAACATAGGCTTGAAGGATGAGGATTGGATCCAAAACTGACTAGGACGTGAGGCAGAGCCATTACCGAATGTACAGCCAGTAGGCCTAACATGCGCACCGCGACAAAATTTTGTCGACTCTCGTTCACGAGAGCGCATTCTTCTATCCCGCTCATCGCTCAGTCAGGTGAGCGAGAAGCAACTTGCGCCGACACAATACGAGTGTCGACAAATTATCTCGCGGCGCGCATGTTAGCCCGGCAGGTCATAGATAAGGTAATGGTGCCCATAGGTAGGTACCCAAGTTTCTTCATTCAAACTTCCTACATCACTTCAATCCGGTCGTATATGAACTATCATCATTCCCTCACTCAACCAACCCGTGAAATGCGTAACTAAAACCCAGCAAGGTTGCGTAAAGCGATTTACGCGGGAATTCCCGGTAATCCCGGTAATTTGACGTGGGATCCGAGGTAGCCGTCCCACCGGGCCGAAGTTCCAATGTCATCCCTTAGTTTGGCCTCTAGCATCTTGTGAATAAATTCGTGGGCTGGACTGCCCCTTGGGGCCAGCTTGGGTTTAATAAGTATTTGTTGTAGTGGTTAGTTTTGACAGTCAATTGAGTGGTAAGGGTCCTCTCTTCCTGGGTTTTCTTTTACATCCTAGAAGACTTAAAATCCTAGCCAATATTTCGACTATGGCGGCAACTTTGAACAATCAACAGCTATCACAGATAGTGCGAAATTCTAATTCTAATATGAACCTTATAGTCTTGGCATAGGAGTCGAGGTATTTTACATTTTTGCAGGCGACTGTACCTCTGCCTTAGAAAGCACATTAAGCCGTTCATGAAATATGGCACATTGTGGAAACTTAACGAATGTCTGTGCCTATTATGTGCGTATAGACACGTGTAACATGTAAATCCTCTACAACATAAACATGGTAATGCCTATTTTGAAGGAAATTCGCCGTCAGTTGATGTTAACTGAATAGACATTTTCTAATTAGGTGCACGTAACACGGTATTAGTTAGCTACTGTGTTGTTTAACAACAGATGAGATGTTGTTCAAATTTTGATATAGGTAGTTATTAATTAGTTTTAATGGTAGCTATTTTTTTGGTTATAAGTGGCAGACGAGCAGACGAATCACCTGATGTCAAGCGATTGCCGCCGCCCATAGACACCTGCAACACCAGTAAGAGTCACAAAAGTGCCACTTGAGCCACACAATTCTTTGAGCTATATCTGCGACCTTAGATCTCCTGCGGATCTCATCATTTTTGACACGATATCACGCAAGGAGATTCCGAGCATAACCGAGAAGGTTAGAATGCCCTCTGAGTGACCTTACCTTACAGATTCACTAAATCCTTAATTACTATCGTAACCTGGATTCCAAAGCGACAGCTTTAGAGCAAGAAATACTACATTAAAATTACCGCATTTTAAGAATCGGAGCCAACATTTTCAGGGACTTATTTCCGAATTCAGTAATCGGTATTGTTAAGTAAAAGAGTCACAGGTGGCGTTTTAAAAGGAAAACGCTCTTTCTAAAAGGTTCTATTGAAATGATGGCTTTTAACAGAAACGTCATGTCTTCTCTTTTGAATTTAGGCTGGTTACTAAGTGAATGGTACTAACATAGTACATAATTATATGCATTGTATTTAGTGGAAAAATAAATTTAGATTTTTTTAATTCAAATTCGATGGGTGGTATTAATTACGCCATGTTAGGTCCCGTGGAAAATTCGCCAACATTCATTCGCTGTGTTTTATCGGATGAGTGAGAGTAATGAAGGTCCAATAGGGGAGAAAGGGGGTTAAAAGTTGGCAATGCACTCGTGACTCTATTGGTGTTGCAAGTGTCTAGGGGCGGCGGCAATCTTACCATCAGGTGATCCGTTTGCTCGTCGCCACCTATCACATATAAGTAAAATGTACTCGTATATAATTATTGTCTACCTAATATATAGGTAAGTCTAACTGATAGGCAGACTATAAGAAATATAATTTTCGACGGGACATAACGCGGAGCAATTAGTACACCATCCAATTTGAATTCACCAAAACTGAAATTTCAGTTTTGCAAAGAAAAAATGTCACAATATTTTCAGACCTCCAAAAATCCCATGTAAGAAGGTATAATAATAAACAGTGATTCCACCAAGACCTTCGTAAGATATATAACGCAAATTGGTGATCACAAACATTAGCTATGTTTGAAAAATTCGATACATACTTAGGTACTTTTGCTGGACCCGGGATTCGAACCGGGACCTCGAGATTACGGCCCGGTACTTAAACGACTAGACCAACGGGGCGTTCCCCCTATCAGAAACCCTCTCTATTTAATCAAAATTTCGACCAACACTTCAATACAAAATCGTTCATATTCACACCAAGTAGATGGTAGCTCTCAGCTCTCTCGCTAGGGCCGTACGATCTACATATTTATTCCCTGACCCACGATGCGGATCACCTGGGCGGTACAGCGGCCCCCTGTGAACTTACTCAACCAAGACTTTTGGCCGACGAAGCTATAATTTGTCCACGATATTGCGAGCATCGGCATTTGTGATACTGGAAAGTAGGAAAAAGTTGCAGGTATTTATCTATCGGTATTAATGCATCTGTAAATATTTTATGTTTCTTCTCAGCTAAAAGCACCTATTCATAGTACCGACAATGCCATAGTTTGAGTCTAGCTAGGTGATTCAATGTAAAATGTAATGGCCCAAACCCGCTTACAGACTTCTTCCTTAAATAATTAAATAAATAATAAATAATTGTCGTTTTAATCGAGAAGCCTTCATAATACGTATCACGAAGAAAGCCCCTTTAGCATGTTAGTGGTCGTAGCGACTCTTGATGCATATTTAACATGAATTGTCGTAACAAAAAGTTTACGAGATTTCTATTATTCTTATATCTAAAAAATGTCTTGTACGTACAGCCACACATCAGTATACAAAACTGTCAATTATTTTCAATCGACTCTCATCTTACTGTCATAGACATTAGGTTGAATATCAATTGAGAAATTTTGACAGATTGTGGTAACTTGATGTAGTAGGTGGCAGCTCTACACTGATCTCGGCGTAGTTCGGCATGAAAAAGGCACAGAATATACGAAATGTATACGGCAGAGACATGATACGGTATATTATCAAACGTGTAGGTCAACTAAGTAACTCTTAGATATAAAGTCTATTTATTTTCTGGGACGTAAATGCATGATTACAACTATGTTTTAAGACATTAAGCAACCGTCCGGTTCTTTCAAAACAACGAACCATTTCCCATGTTTCAACCTTCAACTCCTCATAATTCATGGGAAACTAGACCGCTGATTAAAGTTACCATATTGCGAGCATTTCGGTAAAAACAGTCGACATTGCATTGTTCAAGAGAAGTTTTTTTAAATCAATTTGCTAATCAACGGTCGTGTACGGGAAAGCTTGGAGGTATGAGCTCTCACAGCCAAGTAAGGGCGCGGTCACAATGGATGGGACATTAGTTTTGTATAATAAAGGAAGGCAAACGAGAAAAGGAGGGAGGGTAATTACGGGTATATGTCGGTTACCATCAGGTGATTCGTCTGCTACAAAAAAAGGTAATTGATATAAACGCGAACGAATTAAACAAGAACAAGTAGAAGGCATCAGGCCATGTTATGCTTCTTTCAAAACCTCAGCCACTCTTGGAACAAGCGATCTAAACTTAGGTATCGAAACGCGAATTTTATCATTGTTGTCATGGCGACATTCTTTCTTTTTGGTAAAATGTTGAAAGACGGGCTTGGAACTAAGGTAACTAAACACATTAAATCGGCAAACATTGATAATTTAGTCCAGGATTCTTTGATCTACTTTACACGAGAGTAAAATAAATGAAAGCAACAATAAATTTTTGTTCTTTGTTGTGTCAATGTGTCAAAATAAACTAAGTTACCCTCAGTTTCGCAACAGAGTACTTAAATGTTTTTTGGTAAAAATACTGCACAAGATGTAGTTTTAAGGGTGCACGTATAGTGGTATTGCGAATACACAAACATGGAGCAGAGATAGAGATGGCCCCTCAGAATCTACTGAGGTCAAGCAAGCATAAAAGACCTAAGTCAAATAGTTCGAAGTACCAACGTGAAGGTTTTTATTATTAAAAAGATACGAAACATTTTAAAACCTTTAAATTGCTGCTGCTTGCTGATAGCAAATTTGATTATATTGCATTATAAAACACATAAAAACTCTTCTTTGATAATTTGGTTGGTACAAAAAATATTACAATCAGTTCAGTTTTGGGTAACCGATATACAAAGAAACGTTGTTTTTCTATACTTTTAATAGGTATTCAGTAGGAGTTCTTTATCCCCTGGCATATATTTTTAATAGGCGGCGGTGATTGCTTACCATTATCTGACCCGCTAATGATTCTCGAATGGAGACCATGTACCGGTAGACGAGGCGGAGGGAAGCCCCCCGTGGGATGGACGGATGACATAGTATCAGAGTCGCGGGTCGAGTTGGATGCAGTCCGCCTCCAATCGGTCAGACTGAAGTTCCGATGGGGGAAGGCCTAATGTTCAGCAGGGGACGTCCTAACGCTGAAATGATGATGATGAACTAACCCGCTTGCACATTTGTCTCTTCTAGCATTAAAAAGTACAAAGTCTACCCGTATGAACTCGCCCTTACCTCGGTGCACCAATACATCAAATTGCAAACGCAAACCGAACTTCAGTAATTAAGCAAATTGGACTTACGTATCGTGATGAGATCTGTGCGCTACAACGATATTGTAAGAGTGGTTTCACATAGGAGGCAGGTGTGCGGCCCGGGGAGGATTCACGCGGGGCGGAAATGCGGAAAGAGGACTTAGTGTCTGGATGAGAGCTAAGTACAGCGCAATGGATGCAATATTAGTTAGTAGGGGAGACTGATTGGAGTTGTGTTTCGTCGAGTGAGTGGGGGTAAATACTGTATTTTTATTTGGAACACCAACAGCGTAAATTACATCATAAAGTTACAAAGTTATGTATATACTAAGCTAATAACAGGTATTCGCATATGGAAATTCGCGTATGCCCCAACTGGGGGAAAGATAGATAGACTTATAAGTCCGCTGGTGTTGTGGGTGTCTGTGAGCTGCAGCAATCGCTTACCATCAGGTGATTTGTCTACTCTACCACCTATTACATCAAAAACGAAATTTTGGACTTAGTGTATTATTAGACTCGAATTTGTGAGTAGATGCATAAAACGATGGGTAATTTTTGCAAGTTGTGACGTACAAGTACGTACGTACGAAAAGTAAATCATCCCGTGCGAATCTGCTTCGATTATTAATTAGAGCTCAGAAATTCTATGAAATGACAGCCTATTTCATTTACAAGGTAAGATTGGTGTTTTTACCGTTTAAAAAAAAGTAAAATGTGGTTAACTAGCAACCAGTGCACTACTGGTATTGTTGTATAAGAGCGGCGGCAATCGCTTACCATCAAGTGATCTGTCTGTTAGTCTGCCACCTATCACATAAAAAAAACTCAAGTATTTTTCCTTCCTAACCCTTCAAACAAGAAATACGGCACGGTTCAATAGGAACATGCTCATGTTTACCCTACGAGGTTAACCCTACAATAATATGAGCCAATGAGGCCGCAACGAAAAATAAAATAAAGGTAAAACGTGAGGGCAGACCAACAATTCAATAGGCGTGTTTGTGTCCCGGCGAGGATGAATGGGTACATCGGGAGCCTGTTACTGCTACGAGATAGGGTTCTCGGCTACCGGGTTTCGGTGCTACCTGAATTTGAGTAACAGTAATTTCGTTTCATAGAGACTACACGAACATCAGTTTTGTGGAACGGTTTAGCTGCAGCGGTGTTTCCCGCCTGCAACTTAGGGACCTTCACACGATATTTGATTTATATCTATACTATTTATAAAGACATACGTTCTATAGACATTGACAAACCTTATTTACAAACCGAACAGACGAAACACTAGCGCGATACAATCAACACCCTGCGCCATCTATTGGCAGACAGTGGAACTACTGTCCTGAACGAAGTGAGGACAGGCCACTAGTACGCAAAAGTCAGAGGACTGAATCTTAAGACGTATTTATTTGATGTGATTTTTTAAGAGTACTATGTTTGACCAATTTTCTCTACGAAATCACATCATAAAGATTAAATAAAAATTATTAATAGTTTATGGAGCCTAGACGTGCTCTTCATCATACATAGAGCGGTTTTCTACTTAGTACATATATGCTGTAATGTTATAATGTTGGCAGACAACATAATAAAAAAAAATGAGCTAAAGTGGCTAAAACGCAAAATAAAATAAAAGTTAAGTGCGAGCAGCTACAATTCAATAGACGAGTTTGTCTCTGCGGCGAGTTGGGAATGTTGTCCGAGGGCTGCCAAAACATCCGGGTTCGGAGCTACCGGAATTTGAATAAATAATCCCTAAGCATCCACCCCTTGACATCCAAATAATCTGCATTATATCGGTTATTAACTTACCTACTGAATTTTGCGGTGGATGTGTGGAGTTACGCAGAAATACCGCTCGAGAAACTCTTGCAGTCATGTTTGTGACAGCAGACAAATTGTCAGAAGTCGCCTGAAGGGCATGTAGGTCGAAAACCTGATAGCTGATAATTGAATGAGTTGCAAATATCTGAGCATTTCACTACTTACTACCTCCTCTTCCTTCCTGGTGTTAGAGATCCAAATAGACTCGGCTTGACGTCGTAAGAAGTAACTTTCGTCTGTGTTTAGTTCTTAAGTTGTGATTTTTGTGCTATACAGTATATACCTTTATTTATCTATCTATTCGTGCCAATGGCCTCACTACGGACGTTAAGACTGTGCAAATTGGAGTAGACATAGCAGAAAAGCGGGTATCTAACAAAGCAACTCCAAATAATGAACCGCCGAGATAAATCGATTCTTAATTAGTTAAAGGCATTTAGAAAGGTCACCAATTTACGAGTTAACTACTCGTCATAATGCGACAAGAAAGTTGTGAAAACTAGTGTTTATGGAAGTAAGTAAATGAGTTCCCTTGTTTTATAAATAATGGGGTTCGGCGTAAGCGGCAGGCCCGCCATCATTTGTTTTACAACTAACAATTATTTCTACGATAGGTGATGTTATTTATAAGATTAGATTACGAGAGGTGTTCTTTTGGAATGCATACGATGCATGTAAGTTTGACGTCATAAATTGATCACTAACTGTTTAGCGATCTATAGATACGTTTTTGATTGAGAAATGGTGATCGGACCCAAAGGCAAAAGTTAATATATCCCTGTCAATTATTTATTTTGCATGTCACATGGTACATGAGATCTTAATCCCTAACCATAGAAGATAAAGTACCTAATAGTAATACTTTGTTAGATATTTATTTTATACGCCAAAACATTCAAACTATACTATCTAGCAATGAAAGTAAGTGTGCCTAACCGTTTGTGTCAATCTAATATTCCAACACTCGGCAGCCCTACCTGAGCTGACCTCCACCTGTCTCAAGGGCCCATGCGACCCCAATAACAAATTTAGATATTTCAGATGCGATTCGCTCTGCTCGGCCATTTTTGATAAGCCTGCGCATGTAACATGCATGCATCGGGGCGATTTGAGCCCGCCGGTTGACGTGTATTAGATTAGTACCGACATACTCTAGTAAAAAGTTTCAGTATATTAAAAAGTACTCTGTGGAAAAAAGTACTGATATTTGGTAGTGAGCGGGTTGTATGGTTATATGACAATGAAGCGATTGCTGTCAGATGACAGGATGATGGGATGATGATATTCGAAGGCTGGCTGGTGTGGGCTGGATGAGAGTGGCCGAAAATCGGGAGCGGTGGCGTGCATTAGGGGAGACCTATGTCCAGCAGTGGACGAGTATGGGTTGCTGATGATGATGGTGATGATGATTGCTGTCTGACCTTCTCAACCCTTAGGGAAACCAGACCAAGTGTCACACACACATCCATAATAGTTATCTCAACTTGTGGCTAGGTTGCGGCTCGACCAGAGTGATACCGCGGCCTCACAGAAGACCGGCGTGAAGCAGTGAATGCGTTGTTTCGTCGAGTGAGTGAGATCACTCCGGTCGAGCCGGCCCACTCACGCCGAAGCGTAGCTCGCCTATGGTTAAAGCATTACGTCCACATTTAAATAAATCAATCATTATATTATTATTCAACCACTACCGCTGTATCGTGTAATGAGTACCTATTTAAAATACTATGTAATTATTTTGCCATATTCATGCTACAAATTTAAATAAAATCCTCTTTTTTTCGGAATTGAGTTAAAACAGCACAAAGTGCAGCTTCTAGTTCATTCCACAGTCAAAATGTGGTTAGGTAGGCGTGTGCGCTGAGGCATAGCGCACACATGGGGCCGTGTATGCGGATCCGTTGGTTCCGCCACGCAGACGTACTCCTACGTACTGTGTATGTAGCTTAGCGAATGTTCTACTATAGTTACAAAATAAACAATATTTTGAGCGCAATAATACTAAAGTTACCGAATGGCAGTAGGTAAAGTTTGGGACGACGTCCTGTGGGTAGACCACCTGCCTGATGGTCCGAACTCCGATGATATAGTCATGATTGCGGGGAAACAATGGATGAGTGCCGGCATGTCGACAGCAAGCTGCCGACAAGTGACGGCGACTGCGGTCGCCTTGCAGCCGCCTTTGCAGTCGGCAATGTGTAAGCACGCGTATTTGTTAATTCGTAATTTAAAAACCATTTTGAACTGAATACATTTCCTAAAGACTGTTTGTAGGTACAGTTTATTTTCCACGATAACACATTTCGAATATATCGATATGCGGTTAAATAACCTCAGCCCATGTTATTATTCAACGAAATCTTTATCAAATTTCTCAGACGGTCGGGTAAGGAAATGGAATGTATATTTGCCTATTCTCATATCGATTTATTTGTCCCCGATATGAATGGGAATGACTTAGTTATCGTTTAGGGACATCATTCGAAAGATAGCTGTACCTCTTTGTACCATGTGCCTTTATGTCGATGGGGATATTTGTAAAAGCTCACAATGGGCGAGGCCAGAATTTTAAAAGGAATATTTAGATTTCTTTTCTGCGAAAATGTAGGCTTTTTTAAGAAAGTAATTGGAGGTTTTTTATTTTTGTTTCATCACTAGCCTTCGCCTGCGGCATTGCCCGCATAGTCAGGGCGTTTTTCCACATGGAGCTAACTATTTTCGGAATAAAAATCCTTTACTTAATTATGCTTCTTTCGGTTCTTAGCTGCCTGTCTCCGAGTTTTCATCCAAATCAATCCAGCCGCTCTTGATTTACAAATAGTGTAACTTTCGCTAGTTTTGTTTGTACATTTATTTGATGTTGTGTTTAAACCTTTATTAAATGTTTTATGTTTTACCGGAAATGACGCATATAGCTGTCTCTATTAGTCACTTCCTGTATTATTCCCCAATACGACACAAGTTTGAGACTCAAAATGATTAACGTATGATTTTGTTATCATATTACACGGACACGCTTTCTTGGGCAAATAGTAGATAATATAGATATTAACTATTTGCCCAGATATACCAGAAGATAACATACCTCTCTACAAGCAATAAGTAATTCAATAAAAGAAACTAAACATTTACCCACGTGTGATAATATCACCAAATATCCTAAAAACAAGGTAAACACTTTTTTATTGAATATTCTACCTTCGATAAAAATGGATGCCCAGTGATAGATTTGAGTAAATAGCTGTGTTTAAGCACAATAAATCTGTCCATTTAATTGATAACAGTCAAAAAGAAATATTGTTTATTACACCCACTTTCGACAGCATTCGTTGGTAATTTTTCATCCAAAGCTTATAATTCCGTTAATACTTACCCAGAAATCACTGTTGCCCGCCTACCTTTCAACATTTTAGTAATTGATTGATGATATGCGTTGACGCTAACTAGGTATATTAACCTAGGTACATTACATACATACTAAATGTTGCTGTTCATGACAAAGGATACGTACAGTCAACTCCAAAAATATGTATACACTTAGGGACCTTGTCACAATACACTAAGAAAGTAGAGGTAGTTCTACTTTCTTATATTATGTATTGTGACAAGGTCCTAAAGTGTATACATATTTTTGGAGTTGACTGTACCTAATTGGGTTTTGGCGTTATGTGGTGCCGCTATCAAAATAACTTATTTCTTGATAATGGAGAAAAAAACTAAAAGGGAGAAAGTGATGCAAACGGAGGACCACGATCTTCAGCACTGAGGAATACTTACTTCGCAAGAAGGGGAGAACAATTAATTCTATACTCTGATTCATAATCATGTAAAGTAAACTGAGAGATGTCAATGTGTCATCCCCATACATTATCACTCAATTTGACACATGCAAAATGTAAAAATGCATAGAAACTTGTCATTTTCATCTGTCAGTTTACTTTTACATGATTATGAATCAGAGTACAATAGTAAGTAGGACCTACTTAGATAATCGGTTAAAGATTGGTTATTTTCCATCTGTTACTTGTCTGTTGTGTTTTTGCTAAATCATTTAGGTATTTTATAATTTGTTACAGGTACAGATGTAATGCTGCTTCGTGCATGTTAAACACACAAATGTGTTAATGTTAACCACGTTATAAATAAATTTGACCACTTAGGTTGTTAACATCTAACTGCTCCTACAAAAAAGTTTAGCAAAAAGTGATCAATCAAACCAATAAAAACAATTAAAGGAAATGCCAGGCTTCTTTCCCTCGCTACTTATTATAATGTGCAATTAGCCATGACAAATGGAGAAATTTATTTTCCGCCATCCGTAGGTATAATGCGTACCTCGGGTCCTCCGGTATAAAATTATCGCTTCATGGTGCTCTGAGCATTGTAAGTATCGTGATAGCTGGGCTTGTAAGTTATTGTGCGTAGAATCACCATTGTAGATGGTATATTAACCTCTAGAACTATATGACTTCAATCATTTACTTCAAGCTTATACAGGGTGTAACTAAAAGGGGGTATCAACCATAAAGGGAAATAATGTATACCTTGTGTAGATTCTATATGCCAAGTTTCAAATTAATAAAAAAAAATTAGGAAAAAATAAACATTCTTAACGTAATTCATTTATAAAATTTTGTATTCAAACAATTGTCAGGAATGCAAGGGGCAGTAACTATTCAAAAAGCTGCGGTCAAAGGTTAATATCCCTATCAGCTGATTGCTCATTAGTGATGTGCGAATTGAAATGAATTTCACGAATAATCGGATTTCAATTGAATATTAATAATCGTAATATTTACTTGGCCGGTTAAAAACTCTAATATGAGATTTGTGAAGTGTGTCAGAATCGGTTTACTGTGGAATGATACCCCCTTTTTGTTACATCCTGTATAAAGCAAGTGGCCCGCCCTCACTTCGCCCTCATTTCACACCTAGGTCCTGAAACGAAGTGAGTTTTTGATGTTGGTGTTAGTTCATTTTTGCCGATAGATGGCGCTGGGTGTCGATTAGATCGTACAAGAGTTTCGTCTTGTCGGATAAAAGTATGGTTGACTATTAAAATTGTCATTTTAGAGTATTTAACCTGCCAAGTTAATATTACGATTAGTAATATTTAATTGAAATCCGATTCTTCATGAAATCCATTTCAATTCGCACATCACTAATGAGCAATCAGCTGATAGGGATATTAACCTTTGACCGCTCCTTTTTGAATAGTTACCGCCCCTTGCATTCCTGACAATTGTTTGCATACAAAATTTTATAAATGAATTACGGGAAGATTGTTTATCTTTTTTTTTAATTATTTTTTATTAATTTGAAACTTTGCATATAGAACCTACACAAGGTACATAATATTTCCCTTTATGATTGATACTCCCTTTTTGTTATACCCTGTAAATGGCACATAGCTAATTTGTAGAAGACGTGGCTAAAGGGATGTAAATGTTCACAGATACCACCGTACAAGTGCGCAGCCAACCTTTATACCCCTTCCTCCCGGGTGGGCCTCCGGTACCCTCACTCACTCGGCGAAACACAACACAGGGGCTGCTTCACGCCGGTTTTCTGTGAGGCAGTGGTATCACTCCGGTCGAGCCGGCCCATTCATGCCGAAGCGTGGCTCTCCCACAGTACTATACTGTACATCTTTTACCCCAAGCGGTGTCTTCTTTCCTGTCCGCCACAGGTTCCATTACGATTATTTATCTGGCGCGTAGGTGCCCAATAAATAACGCTATGAGAATTATTTTGGAGCGCCTATAGATGGGAGCGCTCGAGAATCATCCAAGAGCGCTCCAATAAAAAAATATATTACTTTAGAATGTATACACAGGTGTATGAAGTTGGTTTATTTTAAGTTACTTCTAAAAATGAAAACCTAGTAGGTAGCCTATGATTTCTAAAATGGCTGTTCTAAGGGTCCCAACCGTTGAGCCTAGCATGTCAAAAACCTAAAAATACCTATTATGGAAAAATATTGAGCAACTAGGTTCTGATTTAGAACAGCCGACTGGGTACCTAAATTTTTCTGTTAAGAAATTCTCCTGTCAGCCTGAAGTCTTGGCGATCTTGTATGTACGCCGTGCTCCGGAAAGCACGTTATTAAGGTGTATGGTCTGACTTCTGTGCCTAGTCCCCCTTCATTCGTATCACACATGGTGTTCCATCGAAATATGAGTGTAAGGGAAGGGAGAGCACTTGTGTCTGCGCAAACACTTGTGCACTATACATTTTCTGCGCGAATGATCGCTGAAGGCTGCCATAGTCGTAATATCGATTAGGAGGACATTATCATTATTATATTACCCCGACATCAAGCAATGCTTGAGATCAGGGAGTTAATATTGTATGACGATAATGTATCCCAGAAACGCGCCTATATCCGTACACATCCGGACAGTGTAAGTGGGCTAATGATTAAGTGCTGTAATTATAATTAGAGCTGAAAATAGGCCACTAATGCCACTACGCATATCATTGCGAGTGCTTTCCCCGGCCATGAATTAGCACTCTATCTAGCACTAGCCTCATTAACATACATATGCATATCTGTGTATCACTTATACAAAGTGGGACTATACACTTAGGGCCACTTTTTTGGTCCCTAGTAAAAAAAAAACTTAAAAAAATTAACTATGAATTTAGTTATTTATTTATCTTCTCAGTGTGATACGGTTGCGGCACAATCCGGCGCCTTTTAGCCGAGAATACCTAGGATTCGATCATGATCCAAGATTTGAGGAGTCTGTTAATTACAATGAAGCGACTAACGTCTTAATTTTAACTATAAGTAATAAGACCTGACCTGATTTTTTGAAATAAGAAAGCAGCACTTTCCCATACAGAACTAATTTCCTACAAAATCCATTGAAATAGTACTGATGGTCTTTTTTATGATATAGGGGACGGGACAGACGAACAAACAGATCATCCGATGGTGATTAAGCATTCATTACCCCCGCCCATGGACACCCGCAACACCAGAGGAGTTACAAGCTACGCTGCCGACTTTTTAAAAAAGGAATACGCTCGCTTTTTAGAACGTTTGTGTCATTAATTAGATAATATATCATATCGTGGACTTTTTTACTTAAAATAAATTGTAGGGCACAACCACATACTACCGGATCGTATGAAGGAAATGAAACCCTATTTGCAAAGGTAGACACATCAAAATTCGTATAAGTATTACAATAAAAATACTTCAATTTATCATTTCTAGGGCAAGCGAGCATCTTCGTGTGAAAATCTCCCGATGGTTCGATTTCCTTGCACGCAAGTGTACTCCTACATAACAAAGACTTTTAAGTAAAAAGATTTGGGGGGAAACGGGCGCTCGTTATGAAACTGCCAGCCCACCTTTTTGGCGAATGTGGTGATTTGGTACCGCTGATTATTTCAGCGAGAGGTTTCTCAGGGTCTTTTTATGGTTCCGTAGTCAAATCAGGGACCTTAGGCTTGACATTAGGAAGGAGTTCGATTGATGTGGAACTGCCCGAGCGCGAGTCGCTTGTGCTGTGGTGTTTCACGCCCCATTTGGGGAGAAGTGACATTGAGATGGGCTAAAGACACAGACATTGTAGTTAGTGAAGAAACGCACCGGGGAAAGAGCCCTTAGCAAGTACCTGGTGAGCGTCTCCCAAGATTCGGTCCCTATGCCGAGACGGTAGGAAGGACCATTGGCTGGTGGAGGGACCTGTGTCTAAATCAGGGACCTTCAAGAGAAGAACACGTAGGTACTCCTTTTTAAAAAGCCGGCAACGCATCAGCGACTTCTCTGATTTCGCAGATGTTCATGGGCGGCGGGGATTACTTGCCAGCAGGTGACTCTTTTCTTGTTTATTGCATCCAGTTTATAAAATAACTAGTGGCCCGCCCTCACTTCGCTTCGGGACCGTAATTCGGAAATAAACCAATAGATGGTGCTGTGCTCAATTACATCGCGCAAGCGTTTCGTGTTTCCGATTTACCTATAAGCCTTGTGGTTGTCTATAGAAGTTATCTCTTTATAAATAGTATAGATGGCAAAAATATGATTCTGTCTGTAGTCTTTTTAAATGTAAACTGCTATTTAAGTACCTTTATTCGATCAACCCAATTTTATAAAAATAAATAATAAAAACTTTTCGTTTCTACATAATACTTATGCATAATTAAACAGGTACGGAAGTACATGATTCCGCACGAATCCACTAGGTGGTGCTGTAGTGCAAGAAGTTACATAAAGAATTACGAAAAGTGAAATTTAGCTTTTTACGGGAATTTTTCTTAACATTGTTAATGGGTATTTTTTTTTATCGTGTTAATTTAATGGTTATAACTATTAACGCCCACTACTATACGGAACCCTTTGTGCGCTATTCCGACTCACATTTGGCCGATTTTTTACATTGCAACTCAGCTAAAAACCACCTTGTCTTTTACGTGATATCGTTGTCCCAACCTGAGATAGGTATGTATTTTAAATATTTTAATGTGATTGGTGGCAGACGAGCAGAAGGACCATCTGGTGGTAAGCGATTTCCGCTGCTCATAGACTCCTGCAACACCAGTAGAGTCACAAGCGCGCTGCCAACCTTTAACCCCCTTTCCACCAATTGGGCATCTGGTATCCTCACTCACTCGACGAAACAGCGCAGGCGCTGCTTCACGCCAGTCTTCTGTGAGGCCGTGGTATTACTCCGGTCGGGCGGTCGAGCCGGCGGGCTCATTCATGCCGAATTTATTGCCGAAATGTGGTTCATCCACAGTAAACGGTACGGCACGGTAACGCGGAAAAAGTGAAATCCAATGGAAATTTAATTAAGACTTCATTGTTAAATAATATAATGTAGGTTATGTTAGTTGAGAGAACTGTGGGAGACCACGCTTCCGGATGACATGGTCGGCTCGACCGAGTGATATCCACTGCCTCACAGCAAACCGGCGTGAAAGCAGACCCCCTTTTCTGTTTCGCCGAGTGAGTGTAGGGTAAAGAGGCCACCCGAGGGGGGAAGGGGAACAAAATGTTGGCAGCGCACATGTAACTACCACTGGTGTTTGCAGGGGAGTGTCCTGTGGCAGCGGCAATTGCTACCATCAGGTGATCCACCTTCTCGCCGCCTACCTATTCACATAAAAAAAAAAGGTGGGTGGTTAGGTTATACTTAGGTGTTAAAAATAGCCTTTTACCCAACTCGTATTTAAATACACTATGTCTTTTATTTTCTTCTTATCTAACCATGTCAAGTCATGACCCCTTTACAACCTCATAGGTTTATCGCGGAACCTCACGACCCATAGATCGTTATACTACATTATGCGCGCACGCACACATGCAAACTCAGCACGATGCACATTAACACAAGTTATGTTTGCAACTTATTATAACGAAGTGAATCTTGTTTGTTTCTTCATCGTGAATCACGAACGGACATGACGTTTGTGGTTTTGCATAGAAATAGTGATGAGCCGTTAAATTAAAAAATATTGAATAAAATAGAATAGAATAGAAAAAAAAATATTCAGTACTTGTTAGGAATATTTACAATGAATGAATTAGTTATTGATATATATATTTTTATAATATTTTAGGTGGCTGACGAGCAGACGCTACACCTGATGGTAAGCGATTGCTGTTCAATGCTGCTCATAGACACAGCTGAATTTGGCCAAATGGTAGTTAAATGGAAGTTAGTTCGAACCGTGGGAGAGCCACGATCCGGCATGAATGGGTCGGCTCGACTGGAGTTATACCACCCTATAAAAGACAGCGTATAGCACTACGCTGTGTTTCGTCGAGTGGTGGGTGCCGGAGGCCCAATTGGAGAAAAAGGGGGTTAGAGATTGGCAGTGAGATCGTCTGCTCGTTTGTCCGCTATAGGTAACAAAAAAATGTGTGTGGCAGAGACACCTATCACATAAAAAAAGTTAAATTAAAAGCTGAAAGACAGTAAAATCGAGTTTCAAAACAAAAATCGAGTAATGCATTTTTCATAGTCGACATTTTTCGCATCTCTATCCGTGATCGAAGGGACGTGACGCTTTGCATAGGAATCGCCGAGGAAGCCAAGAAGGGCATAGTAATGTTCATAGCCGTTGCACAATTTACATTTTGTACTGCCTATAGGTCACGCGAGCGCAGTTGATGCGATGATAGATAGTGAGAGGTACATAAATCAACATAAGCCATCCTATTTGTCAAACCGACATGTCTATAGGCTCGATCTCCTATTTGGAAAACGAAACGACTAGATAACGAATTCGTTGTTTACTTTTTTATCGATAAAGTTTAACAGTACTGCACGCATTAGAGACGTCATTTAACCCTTATGCTAGTCTTTATGGCAGTTAAAATAAAGGTTAATATTTTTACTTAAGTGACAATTAAGGTTTGATTAGAATCAGTTAGAATTTTTCGTACCTAAGTTAGCTATTACAACACGCAAAAACTCGCGGCAGATGGTTAAGAAAGGTAATAAGTAAGTACTCATAGCATATCAAATGAATCAATTTGAAAACGGACGAACCTTTTCGTTCTTTGACCGTACCTATTTAATTCATTACCTAATCCATACTAATATTATAAATGCGAAAGTAACTCTGTCTGTCTGTCTGTCTGCTACTCTTTCACGCCAAAACTACTCAACGGATTTAAATAAAATTTGGTATACAGATAATCTAGACCCTGAGAAAGGACATAGGCTACTTTTTTTTGCGAAAAGGGGGTTGTAAGGGGTTGAAAGGGGGGTAAAAAGTTACTTTTCCACGCGGACGGAGTCGCGGGCGGCCGCTAGTCATGAATATATGACAGTTAAATCGTTTAAAGGGTAATACTGTTTTACCTACTCGAGCCAAAAACTCATGGCATTTGATATCATAGTTTTATTTTATTCATAGTTTAGGGATTGATGTATTAGTGGATCATGTAAATTTTAATGCATCTGTGCAGACTGCCACACAACAATGTAGGTGTACAAATCTGTATTTTTTTTTATTTATATTTGTGTAGGCTGCACTTTAAGTTGATCATGATAGCCATGAACACGTGCTTAAGGGGTAAGTACTTTGTGGTCAGATCCGTGTATGATATTGATATCTGATATTGATTTGTTAGTACGTATTGTTATGATAAATGTACTCATTTCTCACGTAAATATTCCGTGCTATTGTGTTATGAATCACGTTTCGTTGTTGTTCACACCTAATGGCTTTTCATGGAGGTATTTAATAATAAACATGCACATAATAATAAGTTAGGTTTATTAGGTTTACTCATTTACATATAAGTAGGTTCTCCACAACTTTCATATTTATAAGGTAGGTAACCTAACTAATCTAAGTGCCTACTTACTTACTACGCTGGCTCAGCGACCCGAAGTGGATCTTGGCCTCCGACACGATAATTCGCCATTCCGGTATGTTTTCAAAGTACTTAATACTTATGTACATATTTATAAGTTGGCTAATAAACTGATTTATCACATTCTAGGGCGCACTAATAAATAGTGTATGAGACGTTAATAAGTTTTTTAAGAGAGTAGGCCAGCCGCCATGTTCCCTCCACGCTGACAATTGTCGGTGACATATTATGTAGAGCGACAATTGTCAAGCTACAGGTGACATAATATTAAAATTGTTATAACTTAATATTTTCTTCTGAAATACTTTACAAAAATTAATGCCATATCAATAGTTTGACGGCCTCGATGGCGCAGTGGCTAATGTGTTCGCCCGAAGCGCAAAGGTCCCGGGTGGGTACGATTCCCTGGTGCAAGTCAATTTAGGAAACTACATTTTTCAAGTTATTTTGGGTCTTGGGTGTTCTGGGTTGACGCCCCCAATTAATTATCGTCATCTGGTACTCATAGTTCAGGGGTTGCCCTAGTTTGAGACTAGGTTGATTGGTGTGATTGTCTTGCTTCAAATTCTGCAAAAATCTGGTCCTAAACTAGGTCTTTGATTACCTATTCCAAAAAGGTGTCCCATTAAATAATGAATTAAAACAATAACGAACTTCCTGGCCAACTCTGATCACACCTTATCCCAGGGGAGGGAAGTTTCCACATTTATCCGGCTAAAAATACCGCACCAATCCCACATGTATACCAACGTTTTTAACTTTGATGCAAACTCGGTCAGTAGTTCGTTATTTAGTTTGGGTCATCGGACCAAAGAGCAAAGTTAGTTAATGATGAATAGGAAATGCGACTCTTCCCATATAAATTATGGCTCTTAATCTTGTCATTAGTAAAGGAACTGACTATAGAAGCTATTAATGTAAGGTAATGTAAGGTGGACTCCTGTTTCCGCACTTAGACTCCTATTTGGTCCATTGTACGTGTGGTGTCCTGGATATTCTAGCCAGCCTAACTATAGAAGCTAATGTCGAGTTATTGAATAGTTGAACTTCTTTAAAATAGAAGGATGTAGTTCAAAGATGGTACAGGTCGATTCACGAAAGATGACCACAAATGACGATCGTCTACGCGTGTAATCTCATGAAGAAATGGCTCATTCTCAATTTGACACATTACAAGGGCTAAGACTAAACACATTATATGTTTGATTGCCCAAGTTTTTTGTCTTGGGTCTTTACTTCATGAGATATTAAGCGTAGACGATCGTCATTTGTCATCTTTCGTGAATCGACCTATACACCTTTGAACTACATCCTTCTAACCTGTATATATAAATAGTTATATTGTGATCTTTAACCCTTTTATACGGGGTTTGGTAACTACGCTTATAGTCTATTTGATCCAGGATATGGCATGTTTGATGACAATGAAACGTTTCGTTTATCCTTCGCAACCCTTAGACAGGGGTGCATATAGAGCGTAAGTCAAGTTCCTCTGGCATTTAAGTTTCATAGATTTCTAGTTGGCAAGTAACAGCGCTTCGCTTATCTTACCTTAATCATAAGTTTTGGTCTATTTGATCCAGGATATGGCAGGCTGAAGTGGCAGTGGGCTGGCCATATCTGCCGCAGAACTGACAACCGTTGGGGTAAAAGAGTTCGGGAGTGGAGACCGCGTCTTGGTAAACGTAGTGTAGGACGACCTCAGGCCAGATGGAGTGACGATCTGCGCAAGAGGGCTGGCCGGAGCTGGATGCGAGTAGCCGAAGATCGATCAAAGTGGCGAGCATTTGGAGAGTCCTATGTCCAGCAGTGGACTGCATCAGGCTGATGATGATGATGATCCAGGATATAGCTTGTTTGAGGACAATGAACCGATTTTCATCAAACCTTTCCTTTGCAAACCTTAGACAGGGGTGGAACTCTATGTACATATGTTTTTTTACATTATAGCGGACAAACGAGCAGACGACCTGGTGGTAAGTGATCACCGCCGCCTATGGATATGCAACACCTGAGGCATCACTAATGCGTTGCCGGCTCTAAAGTGTTGGAGGTGGCAGGATAAAATTTGTGAAAGCTAAAATTTTAAGTATATTCGATTTAAAAAAAACAACTGTGTATTTCATTCTGATCTTACTTAAGTATATTACATTTAATGTTATATGTGTGTATTTAATTAAATTATGTAGTTAAAATCCATCCATACTTAATATTATAAATGCGAAAGTAACTCTGTCTGTCTGTCTGTCTGTCTGTCTGTCTGTCTGTCTGTCTGTCTGTCTGCTACTCTTTCACGCCAAAACTACTCAACGGATTTAAATGAAACTTGGTATACAGATAATCTAGACCCTGAGAAAGGACATAGGCTACTTTTTATTGCGAAAAGGGGGTTGTAAGGGGTTGAAAGGGGGGTAAAAAGTTACTTTTCCACGCGGACGGAGTCGCGGGCGGCCGCTAGTATTTTATAATTTTAGATTAGAATGTGATTAATATCATTTGCGCGCGTGCTGGCAGGCTGAATACTGAATACCGTTAAAAAAAGGCTGAATACCGTGCCTATGGTATGTACGGTGGCCAGTACATCAAGTTACTAGAGGTACAATCTGTCAAATTTCTTAAATCGAACCTCACTTTTATGTCAAACGTGTTTGGTTCAACTATCAACTGAGGAAATTTGACAGATTGTAGTAACTTGATGTGCTGGCCACTGTACCTTTTTAAGACTTCTGTATCAACAGCTGGGTATTATGCAAATAAATAATGTTTCTGTTTCGGATGTGTTTCTGTTCTTGAAGATCACTGGGTCGTATCTGCTCGGAAACTGCATTTGTTGTTTATCTGACTAATCATCAATGCATTTTCCATGTAACTTTCATAGATTTCTCAACATCTCCCCAGGCCATCCGAGAGAGCCTAGGCATCGTTCCGATGATTTCTCACACAAATTGCTCAACGCCAATCCGAGATAATGCCGCTCGAACGTGAGCGATTTGCTCACTCCTCATTAGTGATGTCACTGATCAAACTATCGATAACTTTTGATACGGAGAATATAATACGAGTATTTGTTAAATAGTTAGTATGAAGGTTGCATTTAATTTATGCATTGTAGTATCACGCAAAGATTTTAAATGCCAAACCATGTGTTAACCTTACAGATAATTTTACATTCACGGCAAGTAAGTTTTTTTTAGGCAAACGAGCAAGCGGGTCACCTGATGGTAAGTGAACACCGCCGCCCATGGACATCAGCTACACCAGAAGGAGTGCGCGCATCCCCACTGCCGGCGTTCTAGTTGTTGTTGTTGTGTGTAAGTCGTAAAATAGGTATACCTACTTGTTTGTCTTCTCGTTTAGACCTATTACGGTCGGTTGTGTATATTTTTTACCAATATTGATATTAATCTGAATAACTACAACGTTGTAAAACGGTCACGGTGTTTCGCTTAATTCCATTAAATATGGTTGTAAGCATTCATTCTAAAATAATACGAGTAAATCACGACTTGGATGTGTATAACCCTTAATTTGAGCGTCACAAACAAATAATATTAAAACTAATGACTTCCATAATTGGACTAAATATCGCCAATTTATAAAATCATGGTGTAATTTATTTCGTTTGACCAATATTGGCGTTTCATCGATAAATTATGCTTATAATATTATCGTTTAAATGATTCTACTACGACGGCCGTTCAGATCATCCGCCACGAGCGCAGGATATATGCATAGTGCTCAAAAGTGTGGCCAAACACAAGTGCACTAACATTGATGGGACACCATAGTGATACAACCGAAAAGGTATAAGGCGTAGGACCAATGGCTTAACGTGCTTTCCGAGGCACGGAATTTCCGAGAAGTTTTTTTCTGTAAATAAATAAATACACTAAATAAATTGAGACAACATCACATTACATTGTCCTGGTCCCAAACTAAGGTTTTCCCTTGTACCATGGAAACCAGAAACAACGAAGGAACTACAAACACCCAGACCCAAGACAAATACCTGTTTCATCAACAAACATTTGTCTTGATGCGGGAATCGAACCCGCGCCCCTTGCGTCTCAGCCGGCGCTCAAACCACTGCGCCAAATGGGTCGTCAAATAGACCATACAACTTTTTTATGTTACAGGTGGCAGACAAGCAGACGGATCACCTGATTAGTGCTTGCCGCCACCCAAGGCCACCTGCAGCACCAGGAGTTACCAAACATTAACCCTCTTTGCCCACAATGGCGCCTCCGGTACCCTCACTCACTCGACTAAACACAGCGGAAGCGCTGCTTCACTCCGGTCTTACGTGAGGCCGTGGTATCTCTCTAGTCTAGCTAGCGTATTGAAGCGTGGCTCTCCCACGATAAAAAGTAATTGATGAGTACTTATTAATCTTTAAAACTTTGTTTAGCAATAAACAGGCGGGACAGGGCTCATAACCTGATGAGATTAATAAGTAAAAGAAAATATTTGTGGAGTAACGTACGTATGTATATTGAGTACCTATAGTCAAGTTGACAGAACTGTCATGTCACATGTCTATGCGACACATTATTTTCCTTTATTACAACAGTAATAAATCAAAGTCCGGCTACGAGCATCACTAGCTCTCACCGATGCCCGGATAAGTGTTTACGTGCCTAAACCTATTTATTGGCTCTTTTTATCTGTCAACATTTCCAGCACAACTTATTGTTTTATTTTTGTGGGTTTCCTCTTGTTTATTTATTACAAATGCTCATCGTCAATTTTCTTGTTTTACCTGCCTAAGTATTTTTCTTTTGCTATCTTTTTATCGCTTTACGTGGGTAATTTCCTTCAAAGAAGTAGGTAGGCTATAAGTACCTACAAATTATTGCCTTTTCCTATCAATACGTACTTATGTACGATGTTATCGCAATCGAAGACTTACTTATACTTATTGAAAAGTAATAAATAGCAGAAACTTAAGTAATGTTTTCACAACATTCTCCGAAGGACAGTGTTGACATTAAAATAAAAAAAAGTAAAGTAAAGTATGCCTATATACTGTCCCACTGCAGGACAAAGGCCTCCATCATTGAAATCAAGTCATCGTTACCATGATGGAACTAGGGTTAATCACCAAGCTTGCCCTAAAACCCGAGCTATGTCCCAAAAATTCAAAACATACTTTTGCTCGACCCGGGAATCGAACCCGGGACCCCGAGATCACGATCCGGTACTTAAATCACTAAACCAAGGAGCGTGTAAGTCTTTTCTGGTTTTAACAGCTGGTTTTATCTTTGACTAGTGGCCCGCCCTAACTTCGTTTCAGGAGTTAGTTTTTCTATTACATAGTTCCAACATTTGTCAATAGATGGCACTGCATGTCGATTACATCACCCAAATGTTTCGTCTCCTTGGGATGCATTTAAGCCTTGTGGTGGTCTGTAGACGCTATCTCTTTATAAATAGTATAGATTAAAGAGTCCTACCACATATACTCTCTCTATTGACGTACTTATTAACAATACTGAGTAGGAAAAAGGTCACCATTAGTGGACTTCCAGTAACTTTCTACATAACATTAAACGCGGAACGATTTAGATTTTTTTAAAGTCTGAAGTTACGAACTTTACAGACAGGCAGAGAACGTAATGAATAAATGATAGTCTAATTATAAGTTTCCCTGAATTAAAATTCAGCCAGTAGACAGACAGAAGGCACTTTCAAACACAAAAATCAAGAACGCTTTCCGATGTCTAAAGGGGAAAATCCTTACACCCGCCAATTTAATTTCAAATTAGAGATAATTAGTTTTTGTTGCGTAGGTATAAAGTTGGCATCGCCGCCGAATGAAAGGTAGGTAAGTGTTTATATTACTTTTTATAAGGAATAGTGGTCCGCCCTCACTTTGTTTCGGGATTCAATTTTGCTGTTAGTTTCAATCTTTGCCGAAGAGATGGCGCTAGGAGTCGATTACATCGCGCAAGTGTTTAGTATTATCGGGTCACATAAAATAATATAAGCCTTGTGGTTGTCTATAGAAGTTATCCTCAATAAAATGGAGGTCAACTCTGCAGAAGGTTTTCGACGGTTGCGTGCGTTTGCACACAAAAGGCTTGACATTAGGAAGGAGTTCGATTGATGTGGAACTGCCCGAGCGCGAGTCGCTTACTTGTGCTGTGGTGTTTCACGCCCCATTTAGGGAGAAGTAACATTGAGATGGGCTAAAGACACAGACTTTATATTGAGTGAAGAAACGCACCGGGGAAAGAGCCTTTAGCAAGTACCTGGTGAGCGTCTCCCAAGATTCGGTCCGTATGCCGAGACGGTAGGAAGGACCATGGGCTGGTGGAGGGTGTCATCCCTATAAAATGATTTCTTCTTACTCTTATCTCTATAAAATGGTGTAAGTAGATGAACTTCCTTCGTATTAGTATCAGTATCAGTGCTATTTCTCTTTCCAAATCTACCCGAGTTCACCGGAACCGTCAAATTATCTGGTATCCAAATTGTAAAATACCAATATTAAAATTTTACGAAAAGCAGCGCAATTCCAAAACTTCCTTCTAACTCGGAACCACAACAAGCTACACCTCTAAGATATTGTTTGCTGTTTTGATTGAAGCTAACTTAGGTAATTAATTTAATTTAGAAACTCAACACCACGTTTATATTTGTTAGCTGACTCACTAACAAAGATTTGTCTGTTATTAATTCGATTTGATTGTAGAATTGGCATTACAATTTCTTCATCAATGAGAATAAATCTTCACTAGAGAAAAATATTCGTTTCATAACACCTTTTCTCGTGCTTGTGATATAATTTATATTATAAATACGAGTATGTATTATTATCGCCAAAACATAGGTTTATGCATGGTTCTCATGGGATATCCGCCATATTTTTTCATAAAAATTGACTTGAATTGATTTTTCACAAAACAAGAGTTGGGTGGCTTTGATGTAAATTATCTGAATGTTATAAAAAAAAATGTAGTTATTTACCTTATGTAGGTTTTATGCCATTATAAATATCTAAAAGTAAAGTCAAAATCACCCTATATTCTGTCCCACTGCAGAGCAAAGGCCTCCCATCATAGAAATCTAGTCATCACTACTATGATGGAATTAGGCTTAACCACCACGCATGCCTAATGCGGTTGGTGATCACAAACAAGACAAACTCTTTGATATAGATGTAGATCATTGGTATCATTTCTATTTTTAATGGGAACACACCTACATATTACAGACCTACATACATTCCCACCAAAAATTCGTTATGTAAACTCAATAGATCTTAATTACTGCCTAGAATTACAAATTTACCGTTTCGCCACGCGATTCATAGATAAGCCGAGATATTGGCAAGAAGAATCAACAGATTATACCTCCATTTGCATTGAATAAAATTGTTTTATTTCGTAAAACCATTAGCTATTTTGGTGTTGAATAGTGACGAGACTCGAGAGTCGAAATCACTCAAGTAACTTCCACTTGAGTAACCGACTCATATTTAAAAATGGACTCGATTGACCATCTTACATTTTGCTAAGTATAAATTATAAATAATTATAAGTATAAATTATAATATAAAATAGAAAAGGTGAATGCTAAGACCATAATCAAGTGTTTTCGACTCATCATGCTATCATGTCATCTATCGCGTATGCTTCCCAGTTACGTTCAATGCCATCACTTAGAAACTAAGGTATCCTAGCGTTGTAATCTAAGAATTGGCAAGACTGATTCTTAATGTAGGGACTTAGGTGCGTAGGTACTGTGAAGCGCCTGCCATTGGACCCTCACAATCCTTAGGCAAGGGAACCAGTGGAATGTAGGTACTATAAACTATAGGTACATTCAGCAAAATCATTAACTCATGTGACAAATGGCTATAGGTAAACTGAACACTGACTGACTTGTCGTATCATCGCTACTACGAGGGATCCTGTCAACATACTCGTAAATGAGCTCCGTAATAAGAGTATTTTACTGCCTACCACAACTCTGCGGTCCAAAATAAGGACTCGGGGCATCACTAAGGTACATATTTTGGTGCCTAGTTTCCCTTTCATTGTGCCGATGCGATGGTATCGCCATCGAACGTGAACAATGAGTGTGGCTTGCGCACGCGCAGCCCGCATGCGCACGGACCGTGAGGCTCATTCTTTATTATTTCACACCCAACATTAGGTGAGTGGCTGATAGTTAAGAGGCAATTTTAAGTTTGAACAATGCTGATTTGCATACGCTAATCATATCCTTTAATGATTGGAAAAAAAACTATTTATATTTTGTTCCAACCGTGGACCCTGGGAAAGCCACGCATTGGCATGAATGGACTGCGAGGACAAATGTGCCAGGCCCATTCCCACTTCAATTTGGCAGTTTTCCTTCCAACATCAGCTACTCCGGTCTTTTCGAATCCACCAACTATCACATAAAAAATTTCGTATCTAAGTATCTTCGGCGATGAATGTGCATCAGTGTCGCAACGTTGCCATTTGCAGGTTCATGCGCCGTCTAGCCACATGCGCGCGCGCACGGTGCCTGCGCATACAGGTCGACCATCCTATTCAGTTTATCGCGCTCAGCTGATTTTACTTTGGGTACTACTTAACTATTCGCTATTTCTTAACTTGAAGCTCCAGTTCTGGACTGAGCTTCCTTCATAGGTGTTTACGAGGAGATAGGTAGTACATTATTATTATTATGAAAAGCCCGTCGCGTCCCACTGCTGGGCAAAGGCTATTACTTTCTCCACATTTCACGACTTTGGGCGACTGTGGTACAGTTGGGGCTATAGGAGTCGACATCAGGGTACAAGGGATAGAAAGCCCCACATAAGCCACACTGACCACCGACGGGGGTTATGCAGAAGGCATGGTCCTCCCATTACATTTTGGGAAGGCCATATTTCACCAGTGTAACCAAAAACAGGTAATTTATTTCTTTGTTCAAAACCCACAACAAAATAACTACTTACGTATTTGATGAACAGTGGGTACGAATACTAATACTTATTTTGAGTAGGGTTTGTTCAAAATTCATACTTATCATCAACGTATTAGGTACTATTGTCTCTAGCAAGTCTTTTCATGAAGGGGCTTAAACTTTAACATCGACCTAATTAATTTTCTTCTAAACAAATATTAGGAGACTTTTAATTACATCGTATGTAAATAATCCTAAGAAAACAACGCGGAGCGAGATTTTTCGCGAAGTAATTAGAATTTCTAGTAGGTAGAGACACCCACATGTTTGTGTGTTTGTTGTAAGTTACCTACTGAGTTAAATCCTAGTAATGGCTAAAAATCAGTAGTTTGCTCATCGAAAATACATCTCGTTGAGCCATTGTCATTTCGCATCACTGCTGCAGATATGCTTCAATACATATAAATAAGCCCTTTTGGGTTATTGCATTTAATATCTATTCTGCTGTGTGTGTACTTTTTGATGCGAATAAACGCTTTATTTATCTGTCTATCTATTGACAAAACTACGTTGGTATACCGCAAACTGTGGTTAACTATAATTTCTGCCAATTAAATTGGGAGATTTTGGCCTAATAACCAAAATAGAATCTGGGACCTACAAACGACCGAATTTTTATCCCAACTCTGGAAAAACATTCGAGTGATTAACACTTGGGTTGTTCAGTGTCTGGGTGTAATATATGTGTTTTAAGTAAGTATTCTATTTGTGTTTCCTCTGTTGTCTCATATCTGTAACACAAGTAAGCTACATATTACAGAGTCAAGTCAATGTATGAGACCTGAAAATTGTATTAATCGCTCGTTCCAAAGTAAAATTAGAGTCGCACAAATCAAGCGTTCAAATTCTAATGGCAAAATGCGTTCTTTCCATGTGGCATTTTTGTGTTTGTTTGGCGGAACAGAAAAAGGACACACAGATGTTCAGCAAGCAATAAACCTTACCAAAGGAACTCCAACTTCTCGTAAATAATAATGGAAAGAAAGATTTCCGTTTCGTCACACGTGCCGTTTTGTTGCTATATTACCGTGACGGGCAATTCTCACACATTGTTAATAGAAAACTGTACTATTATTACTTTTTATTTGAATCAATATTATCAAATGTACTTACTAAGCACGTTTACGTAAGTATAGTTTTTTTTTTCATTAAAATAGAAGTAAGTAATCTAATCTTCATACTAATATATTAGACTCGTATATTTTCAGAGATTGCTAACGTAAACCATTGTCATGAAGGCTTTTCATCGAAATTTCCAGAGCGCTCAGAAAAAACCAATTTCGTTTTTGTAATAAAAATATGTTTTACAAAAAAAACTTTTATTCCTTCCAAATTAAAATGCCCAAAAATCTTTTTATTTTATGTTTGAATGTAGGCAGTGCCCATTTAAAAAAGAATATGGGAATTATAGGTTCTGAAGTAGGTACCTACTCCGAAGCATGTTACATACCTACAATCAAATCTCTACGAATCGCGTAGAAAACGAGAGAAAATCGTGCAACGTCTGATAATACCTAATATGAAGATGTTAAGAATGCGTCCAGAATTTAAATCAGGAAGGAAGCGTTTAGATTGGTGTGGTTCTAAAGTTCGATTCCCAGCGGGGCGTACTAATGAGTTTCTCAAAACTTACTTAATCTTTCCGAGAAGCGGGCTGGGAACAAATTGGAGGAGCGATCTGTGTGGGAAATGGATAAAGAATAATAGAAATGTGAATTCAGCATTGATAAAACGTATATTATTAACCGCTTGTTTTTTATTGTGAAAACTGCTCTGAAGAATGATCACAAATAGGTTTATGCTTCTCTTTATCCGCTATCCATATTTTTCTTGATGCCGGTTATTTTTCGCCAAAGATTGTGTTTGATCCCCAACCTGGACACACATTTGTGAACTCTTATATATTTTGTTCAGTGTCGGGGTGTAGGTACTAAATTTATTTATGTATTTGTGTTTCCTCTGTTAACTCTTCTGTAACACCAGCTCCTCTATATTAATCTGTGACACAAGTGCTTAAGCTACCCGGTACGGAGTCAGGTCAATGTATGAGATGTGATGGTCAAATGAGTGAATTTATTATTATTTTTTAATTATATTTTCGTCCGCACAGAATAACTTTAACAGGTACATTTTTGAAACGTTTAGTAAATTAATTGTGGGTTTAAAAGCTCGTGCTGAACAAAAAGTGCTCTCATACTCATACTAAATGCATTGAATTTATATGAGAGTATGTTTTGTTAAATGATTTAGACTCATGTTCATTTGAAAAACTTGTTTACCGCTACTGGAAATTCTCACAGGCAAAATTCACTAAAGGCGTCAGAATGAAAAAAAATACTGGCATGCTTTCTTTACGTTTCTATAAACTAGTTCATAATACATACTTAAACTATTTTAATTGGAAAATACAAAATTTTAAATTGATGCTTTGTCTCAACTTTCGATAGAGATTTAGGACAAAGTATCCTTATCATTTTATCAGCACTCAAGTTCATATTGAGTTCAAAATGAATTGGGTCTTTTGCCAAATTGCCGGAACAATTTTTGTGGAACTAACTTTTTTTTCTGTTATAGATTAAAAACACGAATCGGGGCGCCCCCTCCTTTGTCCTATTAGGTTTAGTTATAAAGATTTCTACCTATAAAGGAATTGAACCATTTTCAATACCAAGACATTAATGTTTAACGGATTGATAGGCATTCACATATTCTAACCACTAAATAAATAAAAAAATTTAGCCAACAATCCACATTACATTGTCCTCGGTCCCAAACTAAGGTTTTCCCTTCAGTACTATGGAAACCAGAAATAACGAAGGAGAACGACAAACACCCACGACACAACACAAATATCTGGTTTCATCAACAAATTTGTGTTGATGCTGGGAATCGAACCCGCGACCGCGTCTTCAAACCGGCGCTCAAACCATTGCGCTAAACGGTTCGCCACCAATAAAGAGACTTGCTAGTGAGTATTCGTAGACTCGTAGTATCTGTAAAAGCAATATTTATTTCAACAGCTCGTCCGTGACTAGGACCTAGATGGCGCCTCAACCATTTACTCTTTTTTATTGCTCAAAATAGAAAAAAAATTATTGTTCGAGGCCAAGCTGAGACAATAGCGAGATGAATAGGCTGGCAAAGGTCATTCAATCAAACGCCTATCATCGTCCCTTGCCAATCGTAAAGTACCTTACAAAAACTGGCTATTTTTTAAATTTGGTAATACTAGTGCTTACCCGCGACTTCGTCCCCGTCGATAGGTCTCTTAAGGGTTTGAGTTTCGTAAAAAATCCGTTTTATAAATAAATTCACACTACATCTCAACTTCATTGACCGGACTCGTATTATAGTAGCTTAAGCCCCAAATTGTGTTACAGATATAAGAGGGAATATGCAACACCCAGACACTGAACAACACACAAGTGTTCATCGCACGAATGTTTGACCAGAATGGGAATCGAAACCACGACCTTATCCAGCCAGTCTTTAGCCGGTCGGTTAGTTTTTAGGAAGTAAAGACATTCATACTTTCTAACAATTTTTAAGTTTCTAGGCGTTATATTTTCTGATATTTCGTAATCAATCAGAAGTGATACCTTTTTCTATTTTATTTATAACTAGTGCCCCGCCTTAACTTCGTTTCGGGACATTAGTTTGAATCTGTGCCAATAGATGACGCTGGGCCTCGATTACATCGCGCAAGTGTTTTGTTTTTCGGTTTCCTAAGCCTTGTCGTTTTCAATAGAATTAAAATATCCCAGTTGGTATTGTATTGTTTATGATTTGAAACTGTTAAGTATTAATTAGTTCTGAAAGTCGTTACAGCTGAACTTTTCGGCTTTTAATTAGCTATTTTTGTGAATTTATCGCCCATAAAGGACAACGCCGAAACTCTTTGAACTGATGACGTAATTAAATATTAGTTTACATCTTCCAAAGTGATAAATTAAGTTACAAAGGACCCTTGTTTGTACTACAGGCACAGTAGAAACATACCCAGTAGCATTGTCATCATTATCTCAATCAGCGTCATACCGGAAGGCAAAGGCGAACTGGTTGCGCCCAAAATAATCGCTTCAGTGCCCGGGTACTAAACTTTTTTAACATAAATCATGAGTAATGTCATGGATCATGAATATGATAACACGTTCAGAATCTCCAGTTTAGGAAAATATCACAATAATTCCCTGATTGCCGAGGTTATCGTAGAAAGGACAGAAATGCACATTAGTGATGCCCGAACTATGTTCGAAAAATTCGAAACATACTTTTGCTCGACCCGGGAATCGAACCCAGGACCCCAAAATCACGGCCTGCTTAAACCACTAGACCAATGGGGTTAGGCAAGCGTGGTGATTAAGCCTAATCCCATCATAGTAGTGATGACTTGATTTCTATGATGGAGGCCTTTGCCCTGCAGTGGGATTGTATATAGGCTGATACTTTGCTTTATACTGTACCTTTGCTAATCCTTGACCACCCCAATGGAATGCGAAGAGGTGTACAACGTTGCGCCATCGCATAAGTAGAGAAATAAGTATGGCGAGCCACTGACATACACACTGTGGCTGTACGAAGTTTGATGGCTTTATCGAGGATTCATGGTAAGTTTGACCGCTGAGGCAATTGCCTGTATTATTATTAACAGATTCATAAACGGTTCACAAAGCAATATGGCTGGTAATAAAGGGCATATCCGTTTCCGATTAGGTAAGTATCTAATGTAGTAGCAGAATCCATATGTACAAAGTAACATGACTAGTACATAGGTAAGTAAAATGTAAATACTGCGTTAGTTTTAAGACTGCTATGTAACATGGTGCAAGTTAATAAATAAATAGTTAGGTAACCATTAGATGGACATTGTCGGTATAAAAGAAGTTTACACTAGAATAAAATTTAAGAATTATTTGGTTAACACGCCGAACTTCGAAACGCCCTTAGCTAGATAGACTTCGACTTTTTTTATCTTTATCCCAGAATAAATATAAGGTAGGTATAAGGCCATGTAGGTATGAGTCACATATCATATAGGTATGATGAAGCGTTATACCATACTCACTTATACATTTATTATTCTTATGGATAAGTAGGTAATGTACTTGTTTTAATTATTTTTTTCTGTCTTTTAACCCAAATACTTACCTAATTAATCTATCTACTATAGATTGATATATAGTAGGTATTAATTAGTATGTTGATAGAGTCATCCTTATTAAATGATTAGTTTTGTTTAAACTCGTCTCAATTTTTATTTCCTATAATAAAAAAAATATTCGAATTAACATAATATTCCCCTTTATAGTTAGAAGAAAACATCACGAAAATTATGAAGTCAAACGTAGCTCTATTTATACCTAACTTAAAAAATGTAGAGCGCCAAAAAATTAAAAAGAACTGAACAGTGAACAATACGCAATTATGTATGTAGGCATATTATTGCAGATACTTATTTTTATTTATTAAAAGCAATTACTGGTACTTACCAACTCTGGCCACAGCAATGCACAATACGAAAAATTTCGCAACACAATACCAACACATCTTCATTTTCGTAATTTCATTCGCAATTCACAACCATTGCATAAAATCACCTAGTTTTTGTATACCAAGCACATTTATGTTCATATTTTAATGAACGTTTATCGCACTAAGATTTATTTTCATTATCAAAAATTTTAAAGTCACTAAAACACTGAGCACAAAACTTATTTTCAAATCGAATAAAAACTCCACAGTCTCCAATAAAAAAAATACAATGAAAAAGTTCGAAACAATTTGCTTTTAAAAAACAAAAACACGAGTTCGAAGTTCGAATAGTTTTGGCGCGAAGCTACGTTCGACACGCACGCGAGTTATTCCACGAGTGATGTGTAAAGGCACGCATACACTACGCGCTGGTGATCGACCCCACCGGAACCACAGTCGGTGGCCGCGCGACTGCCGAAGCCGACTCCGTGTGCACCGCACCGAGACGCGCCTTAGCCCGCCTTACCTTTTCTAACACTACCACTCTAATTCTAACACAATAAGGCTCACTTTCGTTCGAAAAAAATACGCAAGTTTGTACACAAATGATAACGTTCGTAGTTTTGTAGAGCGTACGCGCATAGAAAAGCATGTCCCCTATTGTTATTGTTACAGAGGGCGATCGGAAAAACAATGGCGCAGGCAAAAAATTAAAGGACAGATAAAGACTGGATTTACGCACGGAAATGGAATGTAGACATTTTTATGCAATAAATCACGCTAATGGATGAACAGTAGTTAAGTTTTGTTTTGGTATGACGTCAGTCAGAATTTGACTTAAAATAAACATTAAATTAATGCTGTAAATTAATGTCATTAAATTTCAGCGGGCAGTGAAAATGTGTGTAGTTTGTACAGATGTCAGGTAACACAAATATAAATTACTAGCGGCCGCCCGCGACTTCGTACGCGTGGAGTTAATTATTGACACTTACCGTCATATTTTGGACAATCCACACAATATAATATTTTTATAAATTGTAGCCTATGTGTTATTCTGATGTATAAGCTATATTGTGGTAAAGTTTCATTTAAATCCATTCAGTAGTTTTTACGTGAAAGAGTAACAAACATCCATACATCCATACTTACAAACTTTCGCCTTTATAATAGTATATAGTAGGATAATAGGTATTTAAGTACCTACTTACTTAAATAGACATAAGTACACCCAGAATTCGAGGATCGAACCAAGGGCGGATCCACCGTTGTGGGCACTGTGGGCATGCCCACAACCTTAAATTTACTTGAGACGTCATACTTTTTTTTATCAACTTAGGATCAGTAGTTTCCATTCTAAAAGACGAAGAAGGGGGTTAGCGGGGGAGGGTGTACCGACAACTATGGGCGTAGCTAGGGGGCACGAGCCGCTATGACCGCCTTCGACGATGTCCCAAGTCAGAAAATCCGTAGATGCCCACAACCATTTTTGAGTGCTGAATCCGCCCCTGGATCGAACCCACGTATTAGGAGGGTAGGAGGGTCACTACCTACCAAATCATTAATATTTTATTATTTTTGTACTGTGTATCATATATCTGTTTAGTGTTCATTTATGGTAGGTATCGACAGGCGAAGGTTTGTGATCAGTCTGCAATGCCAATCTGATTGACAAAAAGGGGTCCCGACGTATTTATAACGGCCCTAATAAAGAGTTTTCCTCGTTTTCCCCTCTAGCGAACTCTGTCATTTCCTATCTGCTGGCCATGCTTACCAACTGGGTGCTCTTTAGTCCAAAATCAGATGAACAAATTGTACGTACTCCCGGTACGCAGGCCTGTAACTACTTGACAGTTGCTTTTGCAAAAAAATCTTCAGGAGTAAGTTTTTTTTTCTTTTACAACAATTTCCACGGTTAACCGTTTTCGTGCCTTTTTTGTGCTTGTCTATTTTTTAAGCGTTAGGTACAATATTTAAAAAAATCTCCGCGATATAAAAAGGAGAAAGTTTTCAAAATTTCTGCGCTGTTTCGCTGAGTGAGTGAGGGAGGCCCAATCGGGCGGAATGGGGGTTAAAGAATGGTAGCTCACTTCCGTCTCCACTGGTTTTGCGGGTATCTAGGTATAGCTGGAGGCACGAAAGTATAGAGATGACCGTTATTTTGCGCACTTGTAAAAAAGAAGACTTTCTATGAAAATTGGTTTCTGCGCACTCAAGGTCATAACTACACTTTCTTGCGGCAGACTATACTGTCAATCTCTTTTCCTTCCCCCCAAATTAAGTCTCCGTTGTACCGCTCTTAATCACCAAGCCCAAAACGTCTTCAGGCTAGTTTTCTGTACGGGCGCGGTATAACTCCGGTCAAACCGGCCTATTTATGCCGAAACGTAGTTCACCCATTGGTCAAGAACGGAATTACACGATGAAATATAATGACTGTTAACATTTTTGGTCAAATATCTGTTCACTCTTTGCTCGCGTTTGCACCAATCAGAATCGTTTACCTACTAACAAACTTAGCGCTAACAGATATGTTTGATCCCAACTTACAGCAGCTTCCTCGAAGCTTCGGAACTTAAAGCAGAGGTCGATAGATACCTACACCTCTGCTCTGCTTTAAGTTCCTTATCCATACTAATATTATAAATGCGAAAGTAACTCTATCTGTCTGTCACTCTTTCACGCCAAAACTACTCAACAGATTTAAATGAAATTTGGTAAACAGATAATCTAGACCCTGAGAAAGAACATAGGCTACTTTTTATTGCGAAAAGGGGGTTGTAAGGGGTTGAAAGGGGGGTAAAAAGTTACTTTTCCACGTGGACGAAGTTGCGGGCGGTTCTAGTAAGTAATAATTCTAGCTTGGTCGAGTCAGGATTAATTCTATTAAATACACAGGATACCTACTTACCTAACACAGGGTGTATATTTTTCCATCCCTTTAACTTACCTCTTCTGCCAACCATTTGTTCTACGACTTTTGAACTTTTTTCCTTTCAAAAGGACCAAGATTTTTGATACAAAAAAGATGGCGGATATCGCAAAAAACTATACTTTTGCGATGTATGTCCTTTTTTCGATAAATATCACAAGCAGATTCAGTATCACGAGAATTGGGGGCCTGGTCACGTAACCATTATTATTTTATACGGTCTTCTAAAAGTCAGAACGGTTAGTAGGTAATCAAGTCATCGCTACTACTTATGATGGGATTAGGCTTATCACCACGCTGCCTAATGCGGATTGGTGATGGCAAGCCCGGGTTACGTTGCATATAACTCCACTAAGCTCCCATGGGCATCGCTCTCAATCAAAAGTCCCAAAAACACTAAAATACGTCAGTTTTCATTCAATCCCTGAATAGTTTCGGGCTATTGATAAATTTTCGTTATTGAATAAAATTATACAAGAACAACAGAAAGTCTCAGAATCCACAAAACCGTTAATAACTCGGTTGTTTGCCGTTAAATGTTAAACGTGAAAGGGTTAAGGATGCTTGTTCGCCGGGCCACTAGCGCCGCCAATTGACTTTTATTAAATGTATGACTAATGAATTTGGAACTATCCAATTTACTAGTTAGTAGTTGGTTTAGTCTAGTACCCTAGTAACCGGATTGTGATAGTTGTGAATGTTGTGTTTGTTACGCGCTAGGGTGTGCGACATTTCATCAAGTATGAGAGCATCAAGTATGAATATTGCGTCAAGCATCAAGTATGAATATTGCGTGAGTATGAGAGCTTGAGTGCGCAGTAACCAATTTTTATAGAAAGTCTTCTTTTTTATAAGTGCGCAAAATAACGGTCATCACTATACTTTCGTGCCGCCCTGTAACTAATCAAAGGTGTAAGTATTTCACCTACTAAGCAATGTACATATATAGAGATATATGTTGAGCACTAGATAGGTACAGCCCGGTGATAGACGGACAGACAGCGGAGTATTAGTGGTTTAGATCCTAGGATTAAAAAAGTTTTTTTTTAAATTGCTTTTTTACGCTTTCAATAAAATAGAATAGAAAACTATTTATTCAGCAACAACTTAGGGCCAGTAACTAAACATTTTGTGCTGAAAAGGAGACCCTCAGAATAATGCCAAGGCATAGAAAATGCCGAGGCGCTGGTTTTCAGAGGCACCTGTGCGAAGAAGACAGGGGCTCTACATAAAATACCTCCAGTGATATAAATGAAACAAGAAAGATTTAGACTTTGGATAGAACCTTAAATATCAAATCGTGGCGCTAGTAGACCGAACTACCACTCAAACTTATCTATTCATAGAATAAGCAGCTATCGGCTGCTAAGGCGAAAGGGGAAACTTCGATTTACTTTCACAACTTTGGGAAACAAAACTTCAGGGCATTTCCAATAATATATACCTTCGAAACTGAACGATAAGTAGGGATTTCACAATAACAGGCTGGTTCCATCATTTATCGAATTTTAAATACACAGTTTAAATATAGGGTATGGAGTTGTCTTACAATTAAAAGTACTTTATGTTTTGTAAATACGTTTTACGTACGTAAATACGCTTGCGCAGACGAGGCATTTGTCCGCGGATGAAAGTATATGACGCAGCCGATCGTATAATCCGCTTTTCCAAATTCTTCGAAAATTTTTTGTCTCCGTAGCAGACGAGCAGGCGGATCACCTGATGGTAAGCAATTGCCGCCGCTCATGGACACTTGCACTTGGATTTGTCCGCGGCTTAAAATTATATGTTATAGATTAATGTAAAAAATAAATAATTGGGCCACCGGTATCCCCACTCAATCGACGAAACACAGCGCCGTCGCTGCTTTACACCGCGCCGGTCTACTGTGAGGCCGTAGTATTCCCGTCGAACTGGCCCATTCATGCCGATGCGTGGCTCTCCCACCATTAACTTAATTTACACGGAAATAAAATAAAACACTTTCATATAAAAGTATATCATGTAATTTCATTCCGGAACAGTATAACTAATAATTTGATAAGATTTTTCTGAGCCGTAATAATATTTATTTTGATCCCCATATATGGGGATCGCATGATCCGTGATTTAGCAAGTGTACTTAGTATACATTAGAACAATTTCCGTCCGACTTTCGAAATCTTTAGACAAAAAAATTGGACTACTTGGATAACATAAACGTCATAATATCCAGAAATTACATTGTGAAGGAACAAGAAAAACCTACGAACTTTATTGCTTGTGTCAATATGTAGACTTAAAAATATCACAATTTGGACACACTATTGCGCCGGATTATATTAATACAAAAATTTATTCCAACATCTTACATCCTACTTAAGAAAATGAGATGCTATGACAAATAATGTAAAGTTAGTTACATAAAATAATAACCACAATATACATACCAATTTAAGTAGGAACCAAATACAGATTTTTTTATTTATTTTAATTGATTTAAAAATAAGTATTATGTAAAATTCAATTAGTCAATGTTACCTCGACTCTTATGCCCGGAGTATAAGGTTCATATTTGAATGAGGTTGTATACTTCTTAGTGCACGTAACTACATATAATATTATGGTGTCGAGAACATAAAAACCCATATTCAAGTCTAAAAATACATTTGTTATATCTAAGGCAATGCGACAAGTCCTGATTCACCCCTTTAATGTAACATGATTTCAATAAATACTTAAATAAAATATTTACATAGGTAGATACGACAGTCACACCACATAACATGTAAAAGTTTGTCAAATTTACAATCGATTCTCATCTTTATATCACATCCCATTTGGTTCAATATCATTGAGAAAATTTGACAGATTGTAATTACCTGGCTCCTATTTCACCACGCACGGTGACAATTGTTGGTTAGTGACAATTGTCAAGCGACAGGTTAAATATTAAAATTTTATAACATATTTTCTATAGAAATACTTGATGAATTAATGGCATTTTCTTATAACTATATGTATGACAACAATGTTGTGAAACAAGAATTATTGTAATTATTATTACAAGTCAACATGTTTGTAGAATCGTAGGTGAATGTTGACATGTGATTGAAGCTATGTCAGATTTTCCGTGGTGCATACACGCGTAGTTTAAAATGGATTCGCCATGCGAGTAGTACTTACGCTTTTTAAGTATGTCAACGACAGTTGTCAGCGTGGTGAAATAGGGGTCTGATGTGTGGCTGTCAGTACATTTTTTTCGATTTTAGCTATTATAAATGTATAATTGATAGAAGCACCTATATATCATAAGGTAGGGCAGTGCGTGATTTATTTACAAATTACTCTTTTTTTATATTTATTGTACTCTATAAAATATTATTAAAAACAGCTTCAATTTACTATTAAAAGTTCATTATAAACTAATACTCCTACTAGGTAAACTTTGTACCCACAAATTTTATTTAACGGCAACTTATTCATTTAGGCTTTCAGTACCAAATAGAAATTGTCAGCGGCATACACCCTCGTCCGATATCAAGTTCACAATCTGACGGTTTTTCATGAGAAATCAAAAATTACCGAAATATATGCATGCTACGAGTATAATATAAAAGCTAACCCAAAAAGGAAACAATAATTCCTGCCTTAAAGGCTGACCATAAAAAAGGCGCCATATTGCGGAATTTTTTAGAACTACAATTTGCTCTAAAGTTCTTACTCTTTTTTCACATGAAAAATCTATCCGCACACATTTATTAGACGGCTCTCTTTCGAAGAGCGATTTTAATAAATTACAATACTATTCGGAAAAAAGACTTCCTATTCTCAAATTGATATGATCGAAAAATATGTCACTGTACTAGATTTCACCAATAAGGTACTTTACTGTGACATTTTGAGAACACGATTTTTCGCTTTGATTTTTAACTCGAATATATAAAAATTCGAATTAACATCGAAGGCGCAAGAATCGCCTCACTGGTGTTCAATGGGCTTTACAATGAAACGCGCCACAACAAACTACGATATACCTGTCATGTCCACAAATCACAGACGCAGAGAGCGAGTGAACGGGACGGGGATAACGATTCAGTTAATTGCGTATCTTAAGCCCTTACTGATGTCTAAAGTTAACCTTGTTTTGAAACAGATGCTGACACTATTACTTGTTGTCACGAAAGTGACAGCAAGTTAAACCATGACTAACTAAGGGGTTAAGGTTTAAAATGATGCGCTTGTGCTTTTGGAATAAAAATCCTAATCCCAATAGAGGAAAAATGGTTTTCAACTTTGGCAGCGCACTTATGGCTCTACTGGTGTTGCGGTCTATGGCATGCAGTCTTCATCTCGTGTCGATGGCACTAAGACATTAAATTTGCCCAGTCCAATACTCCGCCATACTGAATACGCTATGGGCGGTGGTAATCGCTTACCATCAGGTGATCCATCTGCTCATCTGCCACTAATCATATAAATATGTGTAGTTTACGCGCTCATATGCAGAGGGCGCACATTGCGATGGTTCTGCAGACATCTGATGGTACAAAACTTGTAGTTATCGTACTCGAATGGCTTCTTGGGAAGTGCGGTGCCGCAGAGGAAGCATCTTAGCTTCGACTCTTCTGTTTTTACCTGCGTTAGAAAATTAGCAAGTTATTTTGACGACCCCTTTAATGCGGGCTCAGATTTTTGATCATGTGGAGTAAACTGACAGATGCAAATGCCAAGATTCTATACATTTTGACATTTTGCTTTTGTCAAATTGAGTGATAATGTATGAGGATGACACACCGACATCTGTCAGTTTACATGAAGAATTTCAAGATTTTTGCGCCGGTTGGGACGCAAGCGTCGCGGGTTCGATTCCCGCACCAGCACAAAGAAGTGCTACTTGCTACAGCGGCGGTAATCGCTTACCATCAGGTGAACCGTCTGCTCGTTTTCCACCTATCTCATAAAAAAGTGGGGTCACAAGTTCTAACAAGCCATTTATGTAAAATCAAGCCATTTAAGTAGTTTTAATAGTTCATTTTAACTGCAGTTTGTTATTTTCCGAAAATTGATCATCTTCCTAAAGTGACAGTTCCTTAATTGTAATTAAACCATTTTAATTAACGTCTATGAGTGCGGCCGTTAGTTGCCGAGTATATTACGTGACTAACATCACTGCGGGAGGAATGTCGAAGGATTGTGAATCAGGCCATAAACGCTGATGTGACGTCCACGACCTTTGCCAAGAGTGAGACGACAAAGAAGAAGAGAACATACCTTCTCAGCGTCAGTGAGCTGCATAAACTGGGTAGTTTTAATCTTCTCCACTTGCTTCTCCTTCTCTCTCTGTCGCTTCGCTCGCTTTTGCTGCGCTTTCCTCTCTTTCTCTTGCTCGAGGAGCTCGGGCGTCACTGGGCCTGGGATGTGGGCCTGTTAATAAAACAAAACACATTATATAAAAATATATCATAGTAGTGATAACATGATTTCTATGATGGAGGCCTTAGCCCTGCAGTGGGACAGTATATAGGCTGATACTGTACTTTACATAAATTCTCACAACATCTCATTGGCCTGAATCCGTACTAAGTAGCTTAAGCCCTTGTGTTACAGATATCAGACAACAGAGGAATACACAAATATAATACTAAAATATGTACAATTGTACATGTAATGCATGCATTACACCCAGACACTGAACAAACACAAGTGTTCCCTAGAATGTTTGTCCAGGGTGGGGATCGAACCAACAGCCTTTGGCGTATGAGGCAGGGTAAGTACCTTCCAAATACAAATACAAATCATTTATTGCATGTCACATGAAAATAGGTTGTTACAAATATATATAAGTTCCATGAGGGGGATTGTGGTTCAAATACGAGCATACACCTCCGGATTTTTCAAGCCGCCAAGAGATCGTCCAAGGACAGATGTGCGAACTTATTAGCGGTATGAATATCCTTTCCATATATGTATATGGAAATATTTCATATGTAATTAATGCCCAAAGGAGTAAGATTTTGCACGAAGATGCTTGCTGTTTTTCATGCGCTCTTCCCGCGCTTATCCCCCTGCCATTAAACTACTCTCGTCCGGATTGGGCCTCTGGCCAACACAGCATAGTTTCTGTGAGGCTGTCTTACCCTCAGAGGTATTCTCGTGATGAAATCAAGTCATCGCTACGACTTGATTTCTTTGATTGCCTTTTCCCTTCAGTTCCCACTGTATATTGGCCGATACTATTACCTTAGCATAGTTGTATTTGTCCGGGTTTTGCCCCTGGAACAGTCTGAAGGCGATCCTGGTGTCTGCGTGTGGCGTGGCCGCGTACGGGGTCTGTTGTTGGTGATTCCGGACGCAGGGGTCGCCGCCTGCTGTGAGAATTTGCCTGTAAACCAAATAATGAATATTTTACAAGATGTATAATAATAATATTTCACTACATAACATACATTGGCCTGACTCTGAGATAGGTAGCTCAAGCACCTGTGTTACAGATATCAGAACCAACAGCGGGATTACAAATATATACGTATAATACTTTTCTTTTGTAAATACGTACTTATAATACATAGAAAACACCCAGAACAATACAAACAGACATGTTCATACACCCAAATGTTTGTACTGTGCGGGGATCGAACCCGCAACCTATGGCCCAAACGCAGCATTCAGTACCATTGAACCAAACGGGTCGTCAAAATGTAGAATTAGAAGATCTACAAGATGTAGATGCTAGATGTAGTAAGAACGATGGAGCGAAGTATAGTGGGTATCAAGATTACCGAGTCAGGTATACCACAATCCGCTGCAAAATTAGGATCGGGGATGTGGGCGAAAAACCCGCTAGGCTCAAATGGGACTGGGCCGGCCACGTTTGTAGGATGCACCCAGAGAGGTGTACCAAAATTACGCATTGGTAGCCAGCAGGACATCGTCTAAGAGGCAGTTAAAATAAGAATATCTTCCCAGGTCAATGAAAAGTCTTATACGTAACTAAACCGAAACACTTTTGCAATGTAATACGTACAGCGCCATCTATTGGCTTGGCTTAAAACTAATCCCGAAACGAAGACACTGAACAACAGTGAACACAAGTGTTCAACACACAAATGTTGTTCAGTGGGGATCGAATCCACGACTTACGTCGTATGAGGCAGGGTCACTGCCAAATACGCCATCCAGGCAATTAAAAAGTTATAACTTTGGGAGAGCCACGCTTCGGCATGAATGGGCCGGCTCGACCGGAGTGATACCACTGCCTCACAGAAAACCGGCGTGAAGCAGCCCCTGTGCTGTGTTTCGCCGAGTGAGTGAGGGTACCGGTGGCCCACTCGGGGGGGAAGAGGATAAAAGGTTGGCAGCGCACTTGTAACTCCACTGATGTTGCAAGTGTCCATGGGCGGCGGCAATTGCTTACCATCAGGTGATCCGCCTGTTCGCCTGCTACCTATCACATAAAAAAATTAAAAAAGAAACTACGTGACCATATCAGGCTTGGCAGCTATAGCTGCCTTATGCAGCGCGGTGTTGCCGTCGCTGGGGTCCTGCGTATTGCAGGCCGCCTGCACCTCCCCGCTCTCCCAGCCCTCGAAGATCGTCTCCAGGGACGTCAGCTCGTTGCCTGAGATCACTTTCCACATCTGAAACAGAAAAAAAAATCCTCCAATTGATATTCAGCCGCGTACGCAGGAATTATCCTTGTTCAGAATGATTGGTAGAACACATGGTTAAAGAGATGTAAATGTTCACAGATACACCCTGTATTAAAGTGCTCAAATGTGTGCGCAAACACAGGCTGACACCAGTGTAACACAAACGAAGATGGATGGAACCTTTAACGTCTAGGGCCGAAACAGCAGACACTTTGGAAAATTAATTGTTTTATGCCTTTTAAAAGGCTTTTGGTTCTTCAGACGTTAATAGAGGAATCTGTCCAAATAAATTATGGTTTCACTGTTCACATCCTATTAGAATACCTGAACAGAAATACTCAGATACAATTTTTTGGACCGATCCGGGATCGAACCTTGGACCTAAGGGTAGCAATCGCTTTTAGGGGCGACCCAATACGTACTGCGCTACCGAGGCAGTCAAACGAATGAGGGTTTCGCAAATGCAAAATCCGATAGATGGCGTTACGTCGACGTCAGATCCAACTTTGACAACTTCGTAATTATGACAAGATACATCTAAATGGAACCAATCCACTCGTAGTTGGACCTGACGTTAACGTAACGCCATCTATCGGATAGTGTCATCTTTTTTAAGGGTTCCGTAGCCAAATAGCAAAAAACCCGTATAGATTCGTCATGTCTGCCTGTCTATCCGTATGGCACAGCCGTGTGTCACAGTCTAACCGTGGGACAGCCACGCTTCGGCATGAATACACCGTCTGCGCTATTTCTTCGAGTGACTGAGGGTACCGGAGGCGCAGTTGGGTTCTGATTCAATACCAATTAATCAATTACCTTTTTAACATTGGTAGGAATCTTCGGCTGCGTCTTCGGCGGCTCCTTACTGTCTTCCGGCTGTTTCTTCTTCTTCTTTCTCTTCTTAACTTCTTTCTTCTCCGGAACATTCTCCCTCTCGCTGTCGCTATCTGTACTGGCCGGCACTGCCACCTGCCGGGAGAAGAAGAAATTTTGCGTTAGTTTCTCGTTAATCTCATCTTTTAGGGAGTTAATAATATCAAATGACATTCCTTTAAAGTGCTCTATCTAGTTAGGAGATGTAAGGCCGCAGACGTAGCCCAAACAATTATGTGGCTCAAGTGGCAATGGGCAGGGCAAATTACGAGAACAGACGGCAGTTGGGGCGGAAAGGTCCTTGAGTGGAGGCCGCGTACTGGAAGTCGCAGCTGTGGCCCCCATGGTGGACGATTAACTAAAGGTGGCGGGAATTCTTTGGTGGCGGATGGCTCAGGACCGATATGTGTGGAGAACATTGGGAGAGGCCCTAAGCCCTATAAAATGCCATCTAGTGGATTCTCCCATGAAATAGTCACCATTGCTTACATACCGAATAGTCGATAAGGAGGTCCTTCCTGGAGTTGGTGATGACGCCATTGGTGCTCTGCTCCGAGAGGGTCTTGATCCAGCCTACGGGGGTCTCCGAGTCGATGTAGCAGGGGCCCTCGTCCTCGCTGGACAACATTTGAGTGGGCAGCTCGCGCGGGGCGCGTTCCCTGTAGAAATAACAGGCAAAAGTCGATTGAATCCACTTCTTGGTCAAGTACCATTGGTCAATCATTGGTCAACTTTTTTTTAATTCTACGACAGACAAGCATTTGACTTCCATCACACCTAATGTTAACTGCCGCTACCGCGTGTGGAAAATTCGTTAGATGGCGTACGTGTAGACTGAGGTCCAACTACGCGGTGATTGGTTATTTTTGATGTGAGATGTCAAAATGTCACTAAACGACCAATGACGTTGACCTCAGTCTACACGTACGCTATTTAACGGATTTTCCACACGCGATAGCCCCCATTCCTTGAATGCGGGTGGCACAGTACCGATCTGTATGGAGAACATTGGGGGAGGCCTATGTCCAGCAATGGACGTCTATTGGGTGAAATGATGATGATTATGACGGCCGTCGACGCTACCAACGTCTTTTGGAACAGTTCTATAGCGTCCATGCCAAGATATTTACCTGGACTTGGCTCTGTCGATGGGTTTGTTGGGGCTGGGCTTGGGCGGCTTCTTGGCCTGCACGCTGTTGTCCGAGCTCGACTTGGCCGTCGACGCTATCAGCGCTTTTTGGAATAGCTTCGTAGTGTCACAGCCAAGATATTTACCTGGACTTGGCTCTATCGATGGGTTTGTTGGGGCTGGGCTTGGCCAACTTCTAGGTCTGCACGCTGATATCTGAGCTCGACTTGACCGCTACTTTGGCTATCGACGCTATCAACACTTTTTGGAATAGCTTCGTTGTGTCACAGCCAAGATATTTACCTGGACTTGGCTCTGTCGATGGGTTTGTTGGGGCTGGGCTTGGGCGGCTTCTTGGCCTGCACGCTGGTATCCGAGCTCGACTTGGCCGTCGACGCTATCAACACTTTTTGGAATAGCTTCGTAGTGTCACAGCCAAGATATTTACCTCGACTTGGCTCTATCGATGGGTTTGTTGGGGCTGGGCTTGGGCGGCTTCTTGGCCTGCACGCTGGTCTCCGAGCTCGACTTGGCCGTGGACGCTATCAGCGCTCTTTGGAACAGCTCCATAGTATCTGTACAACAAAATATATTTGTCACGAGTGATATCATTTTAAGACAAGTGAAACCAATAAAAATCTGCGTGATACAGAGCCTGCGTTGTTTTGAGTAAGGGGTAATTCGTGAAAACCGGCGTGAAGCAGCAGCTGTGCTGTGTTTCGCTGAATGAGTGAGGGCACCGGAGGCCCACCAAGGGGGAAAGCGGATAAAAGGTTGGCAGCGCGCTTGTGACTCCACTGGTGTTGCAGGTGTACATGGGTGGCGGCAATTGCTTACCATCAGGTGATCCGTCTGCTCGTCTGCCACCTATCACATAAAAGTGAAATAAAATAAATAAATTGAGACAACATCACATACATTGTCCTGGCCCCAAACTAAGGTTTTCCCTTGTACTATGGAAACCAGAAACAACGAAGGAACCACAAACACCCAGACCCAACACAAATATCTGTTTCATCAACAAACATTTGTGTTGGTGCGGGAATCGAACCCCTACGTCTCAACCGGCGCTCAAACCATTGCGCTAAACGGGTCGTCAACGGCCAAGTGTCGTGAATAATATTGAACTTGAACTAACCATAAACCTCCACCCCAGCCACCGTCTCGTGTACCCTCTTCACCTCCTTATATGACGGCTTCTTCGTGGGGAAGGGCAGCACCCTCACGCGGGGGTCCTCTCGCTTCAGCGGAGAGTTCTTCCCAAAGATGGCCGCCTGGTTCACTGACCCCACCGCGCGGTACAGGATGAAGTAGCAGCCTTGCAGGTCTTCTACCCACCCGGAGATTATGTCTTGGACGTGCTGGGGACATCCTTACTATTAATAGGGCATGTGCAGGAACTTAGGTGGCAGCACTGTTTAACAAACATGAAGTGGTTTAGCAGAGTGAGGGTAAAAAGGGGGTAAAGATAGGCAGCGCATTTTGACTCCACTGGTGTTATGTGTCTATTGGCGGCGATAATCGCTTACCATCAGATGATTCGTCTGCAGACGGATCACCTGATGGTAAGCTTGGTAAGGATATAAAGAAGTACTTGGGAGAACCTTTACATCCTACCTGCACCCTGCCCTGCAGACACCCTACACTTGAGAAATAAGGTCCATCTACATGGTGATTAGTTATTTTCAGTCACTAAATAAACCAATTACGTCGAAGTTGTACCTCAGTTCTCAAGTACGCCATCTAGCGGATTTTTCACACGCGATACTTGAGAACTGCAGTCCATCTACACGGTGATTGGTTATTTTTCATGTGAGATGTCAATATGTTGTTACTAACAACCACCAATGACGTCCAAGTTGGACCTCAGTGCTCAAGTGTGCCATCTTGCGGATTTTTCTCGCAATACTTGAGGACTGAAGTCCAACTACACAGTGATTGGTTATTTATGTGAGATGGATTTCAGTCCTCAAGTATCGCGAAAAAAATCCGCTAGATGGCGTACTCAAGAGCTCGGGTCCAAATCCGACGTCATTGGTTGTTTACTGACATAATTAATAATATATAAATTCACACAACATCTCATACATTGACCTAACCCCGTACTAAGTAGCTTAAGCACTTGTATTACAGATATCAGACAACAGAGGAACACGAATATAATACTTAAATACATATATTACACCCAGACACTGAACAAACACAAGTCAACAATCGAACCCACAACCTTTGGCGTATGAGGCAGGGTCACTACCAAATGCGCCAACCGGCAAGTCAATAATTATAGACATCTCACATCAAAAATAATCATTCACTGTGTAGATGGACTTCAGTTCTTAAGAACGCCATCTAACGGATATTTCACACACTATAGCCCCCATTTGGCCAAATATTACACCCACCTGCAGGAACTGCGCCTGGTTGTACCTCCTTAGACTGGCCCCGGCCGACCGCGGCGCGCTCCCGTGCTGGTCCCGCGCCGCCTGCGCCTGGCCCTGCCCGCGCCGCGTCACGTACGAGTGGTGCGTCTTGTGCACCACGGGCAAGCTGCCCGAGAACACCGCTCCAGCGAGGTAATGGGAGCTATCGCGTGTGAGAAATCCGGTAGATGGCGTGCTTGAGGACTGAGGCCGACCAACTTCGACGTCATTCGTGGTTGTTAGGGACATAATATATTGACATTTCACATCAAAAATAACCAATCACCGTGTAGATGGACTTCAGTCTACAAGTATCGCGTGTAAAAAATCCGCTAGATGGCGTACTAGAAAACTGAGGTCCAACTTCGACGTCATTGGTTGTTTAGTGACATATTGACATCTGAGTACAAAAATAGCCAATCACCGTGTAGATGGACTTCGGTTCTCAAGTCTTTTCACACGCGACAGCCCCCATTGGGACAACTTTAACAGTTAACACCCTACCTGCAGAAACTACGCCTGGTCGTACCGCCTTAGATTGGCCCCATGTTGATAGACCTCAGTTCTCATGTACGCCATCTAGCGGATATTTCACACGTGATAGCACCCATTAGGACAACGTTAACACCCTACCTGCAGAAACTGCGCCTGGTTGTACCGCCTGAGACTGGCCCCGGCCGACCGCGGCGCGCTCCCGTGCTGGTCCCGCGCCGCCTGCGCCTGGCCCTGCCCGCGCCGCGTCACGTACGAGTGGTGCGTCTTGTGCACCACGGGCAAGCTGCCCGAGAACACCGCTCCAGCGAAATGCCCGCCCGAGACCATGAGGACCGCCCAGCGCTGGAAGCCGGGGACGGCTAGCTTGAGGCAGCGGTCCACCCATTGGCTGCCGTCGCCGTCTGTTGATAGTTCCTCCTAAATAAGGAAAGCTGCTGTAAATTTCATATTTAAGTTTTTGTTTTCTATTTATCTGTGGATTTTGTGAAAGCAATAAAATAAAATAAAAATAAAATAAGGAAACATGATTAGAATATTATTTCCGTATAGTCTAGCATCGGGCTACAGGATCAAAAGCAATTAAGATCCAAATTTAATTTATGCTATTTTGGCAAATGAGTCATTTAAAAAAACAATTGCTTTACAAAATGCTTCAAGATTTTTTATTTAAGTGTCCAAACAATTCTGTATTCAATATAGATATGTTGGAAACTTATACAGTGTATTGTTCATCCAATTCTACACTATTTATAAAGAAGTAAACTTTATAGACAACAACCAGGCTTAAGCGTAATCATAAAAGACGAAACGCTTGCTCATTACAATCGACATTTAACGCCATCTATCGGTTCAGTTAGAAACTATTATCCCAAAGTGATGTGAGGGTGGTGGAGTAGTATTTTTTATTAATAAAAAATAGTAGTTTGTATGTACTAAAACAGTAGATTACATTGTGTGATTTCAATTCCAAAGAGATGCCAAGTGAGAAAACCTTACCTTTTTATGATGTAGCAGGCATCTGTACACGCAAAACACCTGCCCCTTTTGATTTGTGAAGAATGCTTTGCAATGCCTGGTGGCTGCAGCAAACAGATCGCTGGCCGGCTTGTATGCACTCTCATCTGCCTCCGAGTCACTGCCTGATACACTGAGGTCATCCTCTGGATATATATAAAAAAATGTTGAATTAAATTAATACATAATAAGCAATCTACATAATAAGTAAACTTCATTTTCCACAATGAAAATAAAATACTTTTCATGGGTTAATTTTAGTAAGATGTCCCAAGCAATCAAAATTATAAAAGAAGAATTTTTGAAGACTTAATAAAAAAGAAGAAAATCACACTTGCAGCATTTATTTACACACCTACTTTGTTGTCAGTAGACAACTGGATAGAAAATATTTCCTTAAAAGCTGGTAAAAAGGATAATAATATGTAGGTACTGAGGTTGCAAATCCTACTTACTATTATAAAGGCGAAAGTTTGTATGGATGTATGGATGTTTGTTATTCTTTCACGTAAAAACTACTGAATGGATTTGAATGAAACTTTACCACAATATAGCTTATACATCAGAATAACACATAGGCTACAATTTTTGAGGTTTCTACGAACCTGAAGTCCACGCGAACGAAGTCGCGGGCAAAGCTAGTAGGTTAATAATCTTATCTTATCAATAAATTTTGACCGTGGCACATACCTTGTCTTGAATTAAACTGCCCTAGAGACAGAGCTGCCTTCCCAAACAGCTTCCTCTTTAAGTTGTGTGTGTGCCAGTGATTCTTATAATGAGCTGTCTGCTGCGCTCGTGTGTCGAACGGACCCACTCCACAACAAGAGCATGCATTCCCATCTGATGGGCCATTGAGGGTTAGGGCATTTAACCTCTGCATTACACTGGCTTCGTCCACTGAAAAAATGTTTGAATATTGTATCAATAATACAAAACATGCTAGGCAGTTCACATCAATAGCTTCGTCAATATCTAAATAACAATAACTCTTATCTTATAAATTAAATATATTTCATTAAATTTATTGTACCTAGTTTCTCTATTAATAAACTTTTATTAATTTGATGGGAGGCCTGGCAGACATGCAGATCTGCTAATCAGGAGCCACAACACGAGTGGAACAAAAATGTGCAGATGCCAATCCTTTCTCATTTCTCCGGAATCAGGAATTTTGAAATGTTTGTATGTAAAAATGTGTTGTTTCGCCTTAGAAAGAGATAGTTTGAAGTTTAGTCTGCTCACACATCTCACACTATTTAAATTAGGGGTCAAAGCAGGCCATTCCTGTATTACAACTTTTATTATACTATGAGTACTAGATGACAATAGCTATATTGGTCTAATTAGCGTTCAATATTACTTGAAGTAAGTATAATTTAAGTTACATTCTTCTAATAAGATATTTGATACAATAAGTATAAATAAAATATTCGCAAATAAAATGCATAAATAATACTGTCAACACCTAAGTTGATTTTACAGCATAGTTAACTCTATGAAGAAATAAATAAAGCTCATAATTAATTGTATCAAACTTACTCACAAGTTAACCTTCAAATTGCAGTCTGAACATAACCTAGATTGTTAACATAAACGTATATAAAAAATTTAAGGTATTAAGCTATGGGTCCTTAACTCCTTACCGACTTGGTGAGACTCCATGAGCATGCATGATGCCACCTTGAGTCCTTTCAGTAGGGGTTCGAAAGAGTCCAGCTCATACACCTTGACTTGACGAGGTTTCACCCCGTCTGTTTTTGTTGATGATGCAGCCGACATGGTGCATTGAAAATTTCACCACGTGTCACGAATTTGATAGGGGAGATAAAATTTAAATTATAAAATATTGTGAAATAATTTACATCGTGAGTTTACGCTCGGGTTTTTTCATCTGATTAAGGTAAGGATGTACTGACAGCTGCTACTCGATGTATCGATTATTTCAATTGATCGCAAGTTAATCGATTCCTGCCATTCAGTTAAAAATATTTTTATGTAAATGTTTCAGTCGTGAAGGTACGTTTGTTTTGTATGTCGGTTGGGCAATGAATAGACTAATACTGAAAGGTTTGTGTAGGATCCTCAAACCATATAGGTTAGTGAAAAAATGCTGACTCCACATCGCCTGGTACACTGGTGGGATCACCAGCTCGAACCTTACATACATATTAGCCTATTATGATAGTTAAATTCAGAACTGTTTTATAAAATCAATTTAACGCTTTGGACTATTATTTTACGGTGACGTTGGTAACTTATCATAATAATGTGATTTACGTATGTACCTATTTGTTGGTAGTGATCTCTTTCTGTATTTTTTGACGTCTAATAATCTTCATCTATCTGTTTATTTATGCTTAAAAAGCAATCATATAACGATTTTTAAATTGTGCAAATTTAAATAGAATTGTTAAGCAATTGAAACTTTATTGATTTTCAATTGAACACAAATACAAACATCACTAAATTTGGTTTCTGACAGATGTCACATTGACGTAAAATGTAAAATGAATGGCGTGACATTTGTAAAAATTGTCCGAATCGTATTAAACAAATGAAAAGAAAAATTTAATAAAATATTTTTAATTACATAACAAAATATAAATAACAAAAATCGTGTTTATTACATACTCTGTTAGTATGTAAAAAATAATATTTAAAATAAGATACCAGTTACCAGGCCACTTGAACTATCTTCGATATGAGGCATCGATCAACGTCGATTTTTTTTATGTGGCAGACGAGCAGGCGTATCACCTGATGGTAAGCGATTGCCGCCGCCCATAGACACCTGCAACACTAATATAATAGAGTCCCTACATACTTTAATATAAAAAGATAAATATTTAAATTATAGGGAATGGTAAATGCAATGGTTATAAAACATGAAAACTCCGTTAGTTCCCTAAAAAACTATTTTTAAGAATAAGATTTTTGACTTATAATGCGTCCATGAAATTAATTGATGGCGCCACTGCCATTTACGTCGTATATTATGGTAGCCTCATTGGTTAAAAAACATAGGAACTCATAGCTCCTCACAAATCCGTTGTTATGACTTTCTCATCGCATAGAGAGTGTTACCCGACCAATCGTTTAATCGACGGTAAAATGGTATATTTGGAGGCGATTGATACTTTCTACTACCATACCAATTGATCGATCAACCAACGTAGACTAATTCCTTTTGCAATTGATGTCATTGTCATCGATACCTAGATTCTGCTGGTAACCCTGTGACTTATTTACTTTGGGCACTGTACAGTCAGCCACACATCAGGCTACCACAACTTGTCAAATTTCCTCAATTGATATTCAATCTAATTATTTGGACAGTAAGATCGGAATCAGTTGAAGACATTTGCCAGTTTTGTATAGGTACTTTGATGTGTGGCTGTTCGTACTTTGGGTACAACCTAACTACTACCTCTAAACTAACTGCAATGCCCAGTTCTACCTAAAGACCTTTTTTTTTTGTTGACGCTGGGGAATGCCGCTGACCCGAAGTGGGCAAACGTGGTCTTGCGACTCCTTATGCATACCCTCCTGCTCGGGGGCAGGCGGGTTATGTCGGGCTCTCCTCCGGGTGGGACCGGAGGCATACCGACTAAACCCCGCGATCTACCTATATAAAGACCTGCTTTTGAGCAATAAAAAGGAGTGATAAGGTTCTTAAAGGGTCTGCAATGTTATCTGGAGTTGCAGGTGTCCATAAGCTGCGGTAGATGCTTACCATCAGGCGAGCTGCAGCATATGCTGAGTTTGGACCTTATTGACCACCTATCTGTCTATATAATATGTAAGCACGTAATGTTTCTCTCTGTTCTCGTATATGTACCTACTTCTTATTGTATCTTATTGTATTCTGTGTCTTACTGCTGTCATATCGACGGGTGCAAAGTTAATAAAGTCAACTACAAATTCACGATTTTCTTTTTATTGCATTTTCGTACTAACAAAATCACATTACACAACCTAGCATAATTTGTTTTGCAGGTTTCGCTTTATTTTAATTAATTTTCAAACGTATAAAAAACCATCTACGCATGTTTTAGCAAATAATACGACGCCGATGCGACCAAGTAACGTTGGCCGTTTCCGCGCGGGACGCGGGGAGCGCCCCGCGCGTTCGCAAAATGTCAACAGACAGTTGGCTCGTTTTGCGCTGGCGCGCGGTCGTTTTAGGTTAAGTAAAGGTTTTATCCCTATTGGCAACAATTCTAATTGTAGTATGATCTCAATTTTTATTACTTATTATTACAATATTTAAAATGAATCAAGAACGACGCAAGTTGTTGGTGTAATTAGGAAGAACAAGAAGACAACTAGACATCAGGGAACCGGATGAGCTTATAAAACTAACAAAACATAATAGCCGTGACACTGACGCTGGTATGTACTAATATATTTTATTTTTCAAAGTAGTTGATTCAATACGTTTTTGTTAAAATGTGGTTAAATTGTCGGAGAGGTTATTTTCGGGAGGTTAGGGCGCATAAACGACCATCTGGCAGTTGACTCTTTCTACTTCGCGCTCAATGTAGATGTTATGATTTACGTTGATTTACTTTCAATTTTTTTTTCATATAGTAGTATAGTTTTTAGTTTGAACTAACTTGATAAAAAACAGGTTATGAAATACAGCATGAGTGGTGGTGATTGTACTACAACTGCAATATATTAGCATGTTATTATGATTAATTTTCTTTTTAACGTTAATGTAGGTGTGACATGTACCCGCCATTAATATTGATTCCGCGCTCTTTCCAGTTTAGCGTTTTGAACATGTCCTGCAGCACAGCGGAGAAGAGTTTCCGAGATATAACATCTCCTTGTCTCACACCACGACGCAGCAGGACAGGCTCGGTTTGGTCATTTTGGATTAGGTACTACGGACATATTAGCGACGTCATACAGACACCTCAACACCTCGATATATCGCCAATCGACTTGGCACCTCTGCAAGGCCTCGAGAACAGGCACCAGGTCTCGACGGAGTCAAAAGCTTTTTCATAGTCCACAAACGCCATGCACAGGGGCTGGTTATATTCTTTGGTCTTCTGTATAACCTGTCCCAATATGGTCTGTCTGTGTGAATATGGTCTATGGTGCTATAACTCCGTCGGGACCCGGCTTGCTCTGCAGGTTGAGCTTCGTCAAGTCTTCGTGTAAGGCGATTTGAAATGACTCTTGAGAACAACTTATAGACGTGACTTTGGTCGATAGTTCTTCAGTAAGGTTTTGTCGCCTTTCTTGAAGATCAATACGACCAAGCTCCGCGGTCACGCCCTAGGAGTTCTCCCGGAGAAAATAACCGAATTAAATATACGCCAAAGTTCCTTCAGCACCGGCTTGGCGGCAGCTTTTAAAAGCTCGGTGTGACTCCGTCTTCTCCCGGGGCTTTTCCATTTTTATGTTAACCAAAAGCTGCCTCGATCTCCTCCAAGCTGATGTCGGGTAGATCCTTCGTCGCATGGCGGGTTAATGTGGCTCTTGAATCCTTCTCATCCGGCGTAGGGTGGGGTGAGTGCGACGCGTATAACTGGCTATAGAAGGTGTAAACTTCCGAAAGAATCTCTGGCGTTGAAGTGACGACTTCTCCATTTGTTTTGGTCAACTTCGACAGGTGGCTCCTGTCAAGATGTTGTACGAAGACTTTGGACCCCCCTGGTTCTGCTCAATTGCTATCTGTATTGAGAGTGTATTAGAGCTTCGGAGGTCACGTTTTAACAGCTTGGAGATGGATGGATGGATATTTTGAGCCCGAGATGAAGTGACTGATGGATTTTTTTACCTCTTGTCCATTAAGTCCAGAGTATCTTTCGAAAGTTTAGACCGCTTGCCCGTACGTCGCAACTCACAGAACTTTGCACCCTCGTCCCGAAGGATTTCCACCACTTGGTCGAATTGTTCGTCGATATCTACGTCAATTGTGGTTTCCAAGGCAGTGAATCGATTTTCCAATTTTAGTTGGAAGGCGTCGGAACCAGCGAGTGATTGGAGCAGATTTGGCCGGGGCGTGGACTTCATCAACCGAGAACGTTCAAGCTTAAAATTGATATTCAGAGTGCCTCTGAGAAGTCGGTGAACACTTCCGGTTTTAAACCTATTGATCACTATGACATCTCTGAATATACGCTTAATGTCCGATATATATTATGAAGTCGATCTCATTTTTAGTCATAGTATCTGGGGGTCTAATTTGAAGTTGGCAAATACTTTCGTTCGGTTGAGCTGAGAGTCAACCAAACGTAATTTGTTTTGCGATAACGAAAATGTCTTTGAGACGGACACTCATTTACGATCGGAGACCATAGAGTTTTGAAATCAATTGAAAGTGCCGCCGAAAGATTATGTTATGGCGGCTACACACATTTGATCAATTGAAGCAATTGAATTTTATAAACAATGTAATTTTTAATAAATAAAAAATATTTGGCTGTTTATATAAATAGATTGTTGTTTAATGTGTTTGAAAGAAGGATTTTATGTAGTGAAAACATAACATTTTGTCATAATTTTTAGAATTTAGTTTTTTTGGCTGTTTGGCGTTTGTTTTCTTTGCTCAACAAAGCTGTAAGTGTAAGAGAAACGAAAAAATGGCAGCTGATCAATTTTAAGAAAAATATTTTGTTTCTTTGCAACTTAAAATTTATTTGGATTTTTAGATAAATTTGTTGAAAAGTACATAAAGGTGAAGATACTTAAGGATTGCAAAAATTCCTCGGTGGTTTGGAGATCTAGTACCTACGTAACCTACATGCTATGGAATGAGTTGGTTAACTGGTGCTTGTTGGATTGTTGTATCAAAATGTATGTATTGTTTAAGTATTTTCCATCGTTCCGAGCATGTAAAGTTTTGTCTAATGTAGTTTCTACCCTTTTGGTGCATAAAAGTAGATGTTACATGGTTATATTTTTATGTTATAATAATGTACTTACTTACTCTTTTAGGTCTGGGCCGACTAAAAATAAAAGGCGAAGAGGAAATTAATGTATCTGCCAGTATACAGTCCCAAACTGGAGCTTGTACACCGATGAAATCTACCTACCTACTATCTACTACTGCCTGATATTACCTATACTACAGCACACCTAAGCCGCAGGCAAAGAAAGTTATCTAAAATTATTTGGTAGGTCAATATAATTTTTGACCCATTGTTATAGAGTATGTAGGTATAGGGACCTCTTTCTATACTTAGCGTATGAATCCCAGATGCATACAAAACTCTAGAACTCATGGTATGCTTAGAGAATGATTCCGGATTGTTTGATAATTACCATCGAGCAACTGCCATCTTACCTTTGCTGCCCTTAATAGAGGTACCAGACAAACTGATCTATTGTTAAACATTTCAGATACTGTCCAATATGTGCTGGTATTCTCATTTATGTCCGATTCAAACCACAACTTCCCATTCTTATACACTGAGCTACCACTGCCCTATTATTACAGAGTAAGAGTAGATATTATCATTATAATTTTATCAATAATGCCATAATTTTCTTCCTTACAGATCTCTCTCTACAACCTGCGACAAACTGAACACAGGAAGATGTCACTACAAGCTATTGTATATTAGCAAAATTTATTACCCAGCTTAAGAAGACTTGTTGTAAACTTTGTGCAATAAAGAGTATCTATTTATGTTATGTTTTTCATTTGAGCAGTAAGTTAGCTTCTTGTCTTGTGATGTTAGTGTTCATGCATTATGATATGCTATTGCTTTGAGAAATTTTTAATTACCTAATTATATTTTACAATATTTATAACTAAGTAATTGAAAATTCTTTACTACTGATACTTTAGTAGGTATCAGCCTATATACTGTCCCACTGCAGGGCAAAGGGCTCTATCATAGAAATCAAGTCTACGCTACTATGATGGGATTGGGCTTAATCACCACACTTGCCTAATGCAGATTAGTGATAACAAACCCGTGCTATGCTTGACCTGGGAATCGAAACCGGGACCCGAAGATTATGGCCCGGTACTTAAACCACTAAACCAATGGGGTGTTTTAAATATAGGAATTCCAATACAAGGTACAAAAAACCTGAGGTATCAGCCTCATCGGGCTTGGCAAAATAAAACAATTTAATTATTTAAAGATATTTTATTAGTAAGTTTAACAGTAACAAGTTAACGCAAGCTTTAAGATCAATTATTCAAATTAATCTCAAATTAGGTATGTAGGTACATAATCTTTGTGTTCAGCATAGAATAGAAAAAAAATATTGACAATCACAATATGTTCATACAACAATTATTATTTTATTTATTTTCTATTGTAGTGACTGGTGACTGACCACTGGTGGTGTTAGGTGTGTCCCCATGGACGTAATCATGGACATGGGTGTAATCAATACATCCATCTGCCATAATGCCATCATCGCTCATAAAATCTGTAAACATAAATAAAAACATATAAGTATCAACCAAAAAATGCACTACCGGAGATCTATTAATTAAATTTTTTAGTTCATTATTTACTCTTGGTACCTAAACAATTTCTTTCATTGGAATTTTGTGACTTTAACTATGAACATAATTTGGATGGCTCATGATTTTCTATTCCATAACTTTCAAACAAACAACAAACAAAATACTTTTATTGCTGTGTGTTTACACTGTAGGTACCTACTTAGATGCATAGTAGTTGAGTCCTTTACTTATGGATCTGTAAAATATTGTCTTTATTAAGGAATAGTTAGGTAAGTTACCTATATAAGTAGAAATAGAAGTAGGTAAGGTAGTACATACCTCGACCAGATGCATCCCACAACCACAACTAAGTATGGCACCATAATTATCGTCACAATGGCAAAGGGAATCTCTCAAAAGTCTACCAGCCGTTTCACTGCAAAAAATCACAAATTATTAAGTAGGTAATAGATACATCATGACCATTTTCTTCTAGACACAAAAACTATTATTTATTTACCTATTATTTCCTTTAAAATAACTTTACAGGTATTTATTATGTACCTAATTTGCTAGTAAACTCTTATCGTAACTTTTATATGACTAGTTTAATATAATTTCTAATCTTCCGATGTACTTATGTATGAAATGTTCAACACTTCAACCGAAGTACGACACCTTTCGAGTTATCGTAAAATTTGACATAAAACCCCGAGACTTGAGCTATCAAATTCAATTTTACGAATGTCATTTTATGCTTTCAAATTAGGGTTTGAGACAAGTCCTGTCAAAACAACTTCCATCGGTCTCAAACGAAAGAATGGTCACTTCAAATTAGGAAATGGCATTCTCAATCGTTTGGTTGAGTCTCAAAGTGACTTCAAATTAGACCCCCTGGGCTCTGCCTCGTCCATTTCCCTGGGGCTGTTTCTTAAAGAATTGATCCCAGAAAGAGCCGATCAATGCAATTAAGGGTTTGCAACTGTTTTATAATGTATAAATGCAACTGTGTTATAATGTATTATGTTCTTTTATATTAAATGATTTACTAAACATAACATGATATCTTAAAGTATTTAATTGCCTACCTGTCCTAAGTAAAAAAGGTAGGTATCTAAATGATATTACCTATTTTTTTATTTCTCTTAAATCAATAAATCAACGTTGGATATAACTTGCAATTTAATTTTACAGCAAAGTAAATGACTGTATGTCATTTACTTTGATATAAAGCGAAAGGATCTAAGTTAGTCAGTCTAACTATAAAGAAAACGTACGCGGCAACTCTATGCAAACAGTAACGCATGCTTATGTGTGAGTGAAATTTACAAATCAAAACCGACACATGACATTCCACACTAACCGTAAACGCTCTTAATGTGCAATTGATCAGTAAATGAGTAGTTCTTCATGTTTTTTTATACGTCAAAGAAGGTTGTTCATGACTACGTAATAATTTTATCATTTGATTGTAATAAAAAAAATAAGATCTATTTCAAAGTATTTCATTTGGCTTCCTTATCCATTAATGATTGTAATGAGATACGAAGCATAAAAAGTTATCGGCCATAATTTTACTTTCTGCAGTAGATGTTTTATTAAAACATACAAATAAGATTGTTTATCTTATGATTAAGTGTTTCAATTAAGATTAAGTTAAAAAAAAATAAAGAACATACATTTTAAACATAAAACTTAAGTTCTGAGTATATGCGACCAAGTGGTAGTTGGCTCAGTTAGCATTTTATAAAGTGCGAAGTAGAAACGACTAACTGCAAAAATCTCGTAAATTATCAACAAATTAGCATTACTAACATTATGTACAAATAAATAAGAATATAAATAGATACTGATAAAAAAAATCAGAAATATTGGCCTACTCGTTCAGAAAATAACATACTTTTTCGATTATTCCGCTCTCCTGTAAAGTTGTTATTTTGTAGATGACTCTTTTTACTTTGCACCCGTCGATATTGTATCTCTTCTTGTGTGGTCAATAAATGTTTTACTTACTTACTTCATTTGCCACCAACGTTGTAAATAAAAGTGTATTAGTGTAATCTGTAATTAGCGTTGTAAAACGAATGGCTTCTAAAGATAAGAAAATAGTAAACGAAAACAGCACTAAGTCTACTTTAAATCTTACAAAAACATAGACTTCTCCAAGTAGTCAAATGAAAAAAAGTTAAATTAGGCAGGTCGATGATTTTTTCCGGTGTATGTAGATTATTTATCGATAGGCTAGAAAAATAAATACTTAGTAAATGCGCACACGCATAGTGCGGTGCAAGTACTCGTAATTGGAACACCGCGACAATCGATAGCCGTATCTAAATAACCATTTGCTCATCATGGTTGATATTTGGTCACTCCTCGTATTGTTTGCCACCTCGGTAACATGTAGTTCTAATGAGTTGTGCTCAGATCTGTTTTGTGAGAATGAGGTTGGAGAGGCGGTGTGCGGGGTGAGGGGGGAGGGACAGGGGGTCCGGCTTAGACTGTTTGAGAACCAGTGCGAGCTTCTCAAGTTTGGCTGTAGAGTGCAGGATGAGAAAGGTAACTTATTGCTTGTCCATTCCATCAAATCACTGAAATGAAGTTTCCACGATTCCCACATGCAAGGGTATAGGTACTGGAGGCCCAATTGGGGAAAGGGGGATCAAAAATTAGCAGCGCACTTATGACTCTACTGGTGTTCCAGATTTCTATGGGCGGCGGTTATCGCTTACCATCAAGTGATCCGTATGCTCGTCTGTCGTAACCTGGATCAGATACATAAAATGGCATAGGCATAAATAAGGAACCTTGAAAAGACGAAACACTTGCGTGATGTAGGCAATGGACACCCAGGGCCATCTATGGTCAACTGTCGGTATTAATATCAACACTCCAGAAACGAAGTGAGGACATACCACTAACAACAAAATAAAAATCATAACCGTTTCAGCATACGGCTTGATAAACATGGAATACTGCTACAACGTTTTCAAGAACATCTCAATCAACGTTCACAAACCAGGCAAGATAGTCCAAAGCCTAACCACAGAAGCGCCAGAGCAATGCGTAGAATACGACTGTTCCTACCCTGATGACGCTAAAGAAGTTTGCAGCATCAGACAAGATGGTGACGGGTACAGAATTAGGCTGTTCAGAAACAAGTGCCAGCTTCTCTGGTACAACTGTAGATATCACCAAAACTTCACGATAGTTAAATCATTCTACTGCAACGGAGTAAATGTCACAGAAGTCCAAGCGTCAAACAAAAAGCCTCATCCCCTTTTTGTTATCGACGGCTCCATCTTCAATTTCAACAAAAATATAAACGAAACCATTGAAAACTTCTTCGCGGCCACTCATTTGCTTAATTTTCCACTAGAAGACGTCCACAATCATTGAATGCGAGGCTCTAGAAGGATGATTCTAAATCTTTTCGGGCCGCAAGTTGTGTTCAAGCCTTGGATTACGATCCCGAAGAATATCGTGAGGATTACTACCACAAACCTACGCTGTCGTCTTGCTTCCACAAATGTCCGACGGTAAGCTTTCAGGCAAATTTTTTTTCCCAGGGGAAGCCATCATGGCTAGGCAAGGTGGTGTGTAGGACTCAAACTCTAACCAAAACCCCTGGGGTGTCCATCTCAGCGCAATCGCGCTCGGATACCCCACAGCCGGTACCTGAACCAAACCAGGTTTCAGGGTCTTGCATTAACCCAACCAGGCAACCCCCCTTTTTACATGTGGTGCCAGATGAGCTATGCAGTTTTCGAATCAATGGAAAAATACTAGATTTTAGCTATCATAATTCTTAGAGACAAAATCGTCTGTAACCTCAGGTTTCATTGAATCGAACATTGACCGAGTAAAAATAGAAAAATCGATATGATTGCACCGTCATTATGTCCTCATTTCAATATTCCGTGCTTGTCCGTCGGTTCCACTCGGGGATGCAATTTACAAATAGCCTATGTGGACACAATATGTCAAGAATTTAAAAGGTCAAATGGACAATCAGACGATTTTTTTTTTTTTTTTTTTATGTGATAGGTAGCAGACGAGCAGGCGGATCACCTGATGGTAAGCAATTGCCGCCGCCCATGGACACATGCAACACCAGTGGAGTCACAAGTGCGCTGCTAACCTTTTATCCCCTTCCCCCCCGATGGGCCTCCGGTACCCTCACTCACTCGGCGAAACACAGCACAGGAGCTGCTTCACGCCGGTTTTTCTGTGAGGCAGTGGTATCACTCCGGTCGAGCCGGCCCATTCATGCCGAAGCATGGCTCTCCCACAGTTTTGTATCGATTTGATACAAAATTAAAGAAAAACGACCTCCACTTTTTTCAAACGCCGGCAATTTAAAATCTAACTGCTCTCTAAGCGCCCGTCCACAGATTTTACAACTAACGTACTTACTTACCTATCATAAATTTTTGGAGGATACAGTACGATACGATACGTCATCGAAGGTGTTTATTGCTGAGTACTAGCTTAATCTTAGCATAGGCGTTGAAAAGTTCTTGTTAGGCCCTAGGCCTACAAGTCGTAAGAGGACTTGGTGTCCTACAAAAGCTGGACAAGCGACAGGTGATAAATAGAATTTCGTAAAGACTAAGATCTACATTGGGACGCTGAAGTAAGCAAGACTAAAGTGAAAAAGTAAGTGTCAGCAACTATACTGGGCCACTGCAGAGCAGAAGACATTCGCCGGGAACAAAATAAGAATATTTTTAAGAAAAAGCTGAAAAATTATTATTTGTCTAGTTTAGATTAATCTATAAGCTAAATGTTAGAGACTCGTGATCCTGCAGACAAACTATGTAAATAGTTTTGCGGGACTAATGCACTTTTTATGTACATAAACATATTTGATTAATAAATAAAATAAATAAATAATAATAATAATAAAGGCGTCCATCATCGATACTTTGATGGGATTAGGCTTGCTCACCAGGCTTGCCTAATGCGATTGGTAGTCAGAAACCCGAGCTATGTTCGAAAAATTGGAAACGTACTTTTTGCTTGACCCGGGGATCAAACCCAGGACCTCGAGATCACCACCCGGTCCCTAAACTACCAGACCAATGGGGGGCTAGCAAGACTAATAAAACAAAATTTGTTATTTGACAGAAATGCCCCGATACGTACGCGCCCGTGTGCGGGGTCCCCGGCATCGTGGCGCGGGAGCCATCCCTCATGTTCCAGAACCACTGCTTCATGGATGTAGCTCAGTGCAAAATGTTCTGGGAGGATAAGAGCGACACCGCTGAGAGCTCATGTAAGTTTATGTCATCATCATCATCCTTCCGCCAATAGACGTCCACTGCTGGATATCTGAACTCTCTGAGGCTAGCCTACAGAGCCTTGACCACCGCAGACGGGTGGCAGGCCTCTCTGTCTTCTACCGGATTCATTTCGGGGAGTGTGCGGAGGTTCTGCATAATTTGATCCCCCCCAGCCCATTCCACCACCGGACGACAAGGCGCGGCGAGAGTTTTTCACCCGTATGTGATAGATTTGCCCCCTGCCCGTACGAAGCGATTCGCTTCCACATTTATCATACGGACAGCTAAGGAGTGGAACTCCCTGCCGAGGTCTGTTTTTCCCGACCACTATAACTTGGCTATCTTTAAGGCAAGAGTGAACAGGCATCTTCTAGGCAAACGCGTGTCATCCTAGACCTCATCGTCGCTTTCCATCAGGTGCGATTGTGGTCAAGCGTTGGCCTATAGTCTAATAAAAAAAAAAAAATATAGACCTCCCCGAAAGTTCTCCACACAGATCGGTCCTATGCCACCCGCAACCAAGGAACTCCCGCGACCTTCACTAGATCGTCGGTCCATCTGGTGGGAGGCCTACCACGACTGCGGCGTCCTGCTCGCGGCCTCCACTCAAGGACCTTTCCACCCCAACGGCCGTCTGTTCTCCTCTCAATGTGCCCTTCCCATTGCCACTTAAGCCATGCAATTCTTTGGGCTATGTCCCAATTTGTGTAAGTTTATTTAGATGATGTCATTATCACCATCACCTTAGAGTGGAATCCGGAATGAGGCTATGATTTCGCTCCAGTCAAGACGGCCCATTCATCCCAACGAAAGACCGTAGGGTCTTCTGACACCCAGTAGGTAGTGTTTTTCCTTGCGGAGTCATAAAACTGGGCACTCGGTCTTCTGCTTATCGTAACGTAAGTTTTTATCCAGGGTTGGCCAAATTGCGTAATTACAAACCAGCATTTGGAAATCAAAACTGCTTTTAACAATCTAGCAACTTTCTGTGACCTTCGCAAGAGGTGCTGAAGAGGTGAAAGAAAAAATGACAAAATGGACGCAGGTACAGAACAAAAAATTAGAAAAAAGTTAATGTCATTTTTGTTCTTGGTCTGTGGTCATGTGGCTAGAAGAAAGCTGTGGAAGAAATAAAGCATTTATTGGAATAAACTTTAGGCTAACTATTAACTTTATCAAAAATCCTGCTGGATATAATCTCTATGATGAATAAATTACTAAAAGATATTTGTTCAACAGCATAAGTATAACAATACACATGCATTTCACACTAGTTCACCTGTTTTAGCGTGGTCGAAATCGGAGATACCAAAGAATTTTTTAAGATATAATAAAAAGGTGTTCCCTCCTCAAGAGATTGGCGAAGAACCCAGACCTGCTGTTAGTGTTTATTATAATAACTTTTATTTTACTGTGTATTTAATATCTTAATTACTACTATCTATTTTGACATAAAAAAATAAAATCTTGAGTTTATCAATGCTTCATGTGTAGATTGTTTACATTACAACCTTTGTGTATTATTTAATCTACTATAACTAGTAAATCTTAATTACAGTATGTTTGTCATCAAAGACTAATATAAAGTACAGTACGCAAAAGCTTTGGTATATTGCTCTTTTGTTCGAGGAATGACCGTTGATGAAGCAGTGAAGCAGTTGAGCTTTATTAACAAAAAGGGGCTCAATATGTCAAAGATACTATACTTGAAGCTCAGGAGTTAGCAGTAAAAGAACACAATGTGAATTCAGGAGCAATTTATGGATAGGTTGGTATTCTTAGATTAGATAGTAAGAAATATCGAACTTCAATATAGGTATGTAATTAATCCAATTTAGAAAATAAAGTAGAATACTTACTTTAACATCAAAAATTTAAGGGCCATAATAATTATGCTTTAAT